>CM040911.1:26485440-27085440 GCA_023029165.1 Gobiocypris rarus | reverse complement strand
GCTATGACCACCACATACACCTTTAAGGTGGAGGGGGATAACCCTGAAGAGAAACACTCCTGCAGAAACTCCAGCACTGTACCAACAGGGCAGTTAACTGGGTCCAGCTGGCACTCTCCACACCATGAAGGGAAAACTCTCCACTTCAGGTCATACAGTTTCCACATAGAGAGAGCTCTGGATTGGAGTTTGGTCTCAACAACCTCGGCTAAGAGACCTGATTCTATGAGCTGAGCCCCCTCAGGGGCCAAGCCCACAGTTTCTATAACTCTGGTTGAGGGTAAAAGATTGTGCAACCTGCTTGGGACAACAGGTCCCTCCTGACCGGAACCTTGAAGGGAGAGCCGTTAAGGAGGGACACAAGGAACTCCTGGGTGCAGCCTGATCGGGGGAATAGAGCCCAGAGTAACAGTAAGGGAGAACCTCCGTGGACAGTGTGTCGTCTCTAGAGATGTGAACAGGTCTACTTCTGCCAGACCAAACTTCTCCCACAGGAGCTCCTCCACCTCGGGGTGGAGTCTCCATTCCTCGGGTCTCAGCCCCTGCCTCGACAGGATGTCTGCTCTCTGGTTTTGTTGCCCAGGGATATAAACTGCCCTCACTGGGCCAACAGTACGATCTGGTAAACCAGTTTGTATAGGTGATGTGACTGCAGACCCCCCTGATGGTTTATGTAAGAGACCACAGAGGTTTTTCTCTATGAACAAGCACAAGATGGCCCCTCAGGTCTGGGAGAAAATGTTTGAGTGTTAGAAAAACAGCCCGGAGAGATGATGGCCCCGCCACAGACCTTGAGCTGAGCGACCACTCATGATCGCCCCAAAGCCCGTGAGGGATGCATTTGTCATTAGCGTTAGCAATGACAAGGAGCCCCCAACATCATGTGAAACAGGTTTCCCCTCAGAATAGTTGGAGGTTTGATGGCTGAAACGGTAACGGCGGCTTAAGCTGCTGTTTGCTCGCCATTATACACTTTTTATATTTCTCACATTTTATAATGGTGATATAGCTCCTGACTAACAGAGAAAAATGCTGTTCTGAAATTCTGCAAACACCAACGGGACAAAATTATTTCACAAAGAGTGCTTGCTGAAGACACAAAAGCTATTTTGTATATAAAATAGCTGTTTGTATCGGGGTATGCTTTATAGTTTCCTGATCATGACGTCACCCGCCTATGACGTTATGTCACGCCATTGGCTTGATTTCATACGTGCTTCACGAAGCAATCCTGAAGGGGCATTCTCACAGTGTCTCTCTGTTTTCAACATAAATGTTTCTTGTGCACTAAATCAGCATATTAGAATGATTTCTGAAAGATCATGTGACACTGACAACTGGAGTAATAATGATGCTGAATAATAATGCTGAAAATTAAATAAATTAAATTTAAAATAGCAATGTATAGAAAACGTGCTGTCTTGCCTTGTAATTCAGCCTCTGGTGGACTACCAATGCCATCTCTCCACAAGATGGCAGTATCATAAACAAAAGTGAGACGCAGCTCAGACTGCAGGTCAAAATGCTGCCAACCACCAGCGCCGACGGGTGAATGGAACACGTATGACACGTGCAGGGGCACACGCAGGGTCACATAAGACTGCACCAGATTCAGCACCTACACAGGACAGAAAGGTTATACTACCCAGCTAACAACTTTTGGAACCTACCCAGAATTAACATTCAAATTTTTTTTATAAAATATATATACACAATACATAAAAATACATAAAGGTTCTCCTTCGGTTGTCACAAAAACCTTCCAGCAACATTATAGGAAGGTCAATTTATAGTTATAAAAAAAAAAACTACTGTAAAACTAACCATTAGAGAAAGTTCTGTATAGGTTCTCTATGGGTTGTCACAATAAAACCTTCCTGAAAATCTTGAATGAATAGTTTTTGGTTACAAAAACTAATGAAAGTTATTTTTGGGTAAAAACAAAAAAAAATTATAGGATAAGTCTGTCTTTGCTGGGTAAACTGTCTAAATTATTTAGCACAAATTTTTACACATATACTTTGGTTGAAAAATAAAAATCTGAATTATGTTAAGAGAAGCAAAGGCTTTTAAAAAGGGCTTTACATACATATGTGGCACCAGCAGATGGCGCTGTTGCTCTTGCGTTGTTACCTGCAAGCTTTTTAATCTTTTCCCTAGAAAGAAATTACTAATTGATACTCTTAAAATTACATTCACAGTCAGAATCACATTTTTTTTTATAGAATAAGAATAAAATTATCCTAAAAGATTTGCAGTAAACTCAAATTAAAATTATCTGTGAAGCAGCATGAGCCGATAACTGCTAAATTGCCAAGAAAGTGTTTTGGATTACTTCACAGTTCGCCTTCACTGAACTTGAATGTGGCCTGTACACTCATCCATTCCTGTTTAATGACTCTAGTCCACTTTAATAAACTGCAGAGTAAACCAACAGAGCCTGTGTCCATGGTGAAGATGAACGACTGGCTCAAACAGGCATGTAAACAGCTTGTAAAGTTTGTTTTAAGGGCTACCCTTGCCTGTCTAGCTGTTTAAAGGGAAGTACAGAAAAAAGAAGCTTTTTATGATCTAAAGGTCAGTTTTGACTCATTGTGGGCGAAAGACAAAAAGTGGACTGCTTAGACTAGAGCTAGGCTCGGGGGTGCCGTTACAGGGGGTGCAGAGTATGCCAGGAATATGGACCCAGGACGCTAGAGGGCCCCAAATCACGACTTTGGATTTATTTATTTTTTCCTACATACACAAACACGTTAACTAATAATACTGTAGTAAAATAAACTTAAGTGCATTAGCACACTCCCTCGTCACTTCAAAATACAGCGCATGGCTTTAACCGCACAATAAAAAAACGATGGACGGATTTTTTGGTCTATCAGACCAATGTTGTCTGCTAATTATGCAAGACCGTCATCCCCATCAAGACTGGTAACACCACAAACTTGTTTTACCACCTTAAGCCACCTTAAGCCTATACTTGTTTATACTGTATATCGTCTGGTTCTGAAGCGCGAGCCGTTGTGCTATTCTTTGAAACGACATGGAGAGGTAACGTTACTCTGCATCAGTGCCTTATGACAAAGCATCTAAACGGTACAAAGAAATAACGGAGGCACTGCACCTTCATGTTAAGAGATTATTAAGTGTTCATTGTGATTTTAGACTTATTTACATTTTAGAAAATTTACATTTTAATTATTTTACGTGGTTATGTTCACATTTCTACCTTTATAACTGAGGGGATTATAATCAGAGGAAGGTTAAGTTTAATATAACATTTTTTAAATGTAATATATTTTTCTCCTGGTCCTTATTTTAAATATGTCATAAAAAATATCAATAACTATTGATATCGACCGATATGAAACTCTTATATCGTGGTTTTCAGCTATATCGCAAGCCCCCTTTAATCATTATTTCTGAATTTGGTTGCTGCATTTAGAGTGTTTCTTACCATGCCTGTCAAAGTAGCCTGCAAAGAGGTCATTCAGTAAACTGCAACTTATAAAAAATTATCTCATATCAGTAGAGCATGCAATTGCACGATCCATTCCACACCCTTGATTAAATGTTAGAAAAATGGGCAAGCATGAAAATTAGACTTTTAATATTTATCTGTGTGTTACCATTATGTCTGAAAAGTTTGGAACAAGAAGGTCTTTACTTTAATGGCTACCAGTACTTTTAAAAATGTTTAATAAGACTGTAGATTTTAAAGTGTTTCTCTATTCTGTTTGTCTTTAAGCTTGCGTTGTTTAGTGCGCTTTGATGGTTTTTATAAGTATAATAAAGCTAATAATTTTGTTTGCCTAGATTGTAAAACGTTCATCTGGCAAAGGGGGCCCAAAATGCTGTCTTGCATACCCCCTTTAAAACTCTTCATGGTGTCCCTCGGTGAGCTGCATAAAGCAAATGCCTTTGCAAATAAGCTAAGACAGTAAGCCACAGCACAACTGATGTGATCTCACAGCTGTGAAGGCGTTTCTTTAATATGTTTGGCAAAGATTGCAAATCCATAGGCTATATCAAGAGACAGAGTCTAAAACTTGAAACATATTAAATACATTCTTAAATGGACGCTCAAACAAAACAGAGAAAGACAAGTTAGCTGCTTTTAAGGGCACAAAATACATTCGTACACTACCATTCAAAATATTTATTTTTTAAAGAAGTCTCTTTTACTTATCAAAGGCTGCAGTTATTTGATGAAAAGATACAGCAAAAACAGTAAAATTGTCAAATATTATTACAATTTAAAATAACTGTTCTCTTACGATTCGGTTCACTTCAAGTTGTTAGCAACGTTTTGTCTAAAAAAAATATCCATGTTTAACATGTTATAAAGTAATATCTAGCCGGATGCTAGATATTTTACTTTATAAAGTTTAACATATTGATATGTATTCTTATAAAAACCCATCAATTCACTTCAGAAGGCCTTTATTAACCCCCCCACCATAACTCATGGGGTAATTTTCATTTTTGGGTGAACTAACCCTTTAATGCACCCTTGCTAAATAAAGTCATTAACTTTTGAATGGTAGTGTATTTAACTTTTTATTTGCCTAATGCTAAAGGCATGATGAAATGCGATTAGAAAATATTAGTTTTTCTTCTCTTTCCTCACCTGTCCATCAGTCCCGATGGTCCCTCCACAATCATTGAGCAGTTCAGACATGTCATAATAGCTGACAAACTCCCACAAGCACGCCTCCAGATGCAGATTTCGGTAGAATCGTAGGGTGTTTTGGCCCCTGAGGGTTGTGCTATACTGGTAGGGTGCAGTCCCGCCTATGGCATCTGGATTGCGGGTGGCGTCGGTGATGAAACCGTAGCGTGTCTGCACCTCTGTGTAGTCCAGCAGGTTGGAGCAGCGATGGTTTCCTACACGCGTGCCGTCTGGGCTCAGGGTGAGTTCAAAGTTTGAAAGTGGGCGAGTGGAGACTACAGGTAACATACCTAACAAGGGAATAAGGCAGATGATTTAGGATAGATGTATCTGATCCAGTGTTGTTATTGTTAACTAAAACTAAAATTATTCAAAATAATTTTTGGTAATTGATAAAAATAACCAAGAATAAGAAGTTTTATTTATATAGCACCTTTATATAGCACCAAGGTTGCTTTACATTGTACATCACAATACATTTGCATACCCACATTGTAAATACACATGGCAACATTATCCAAAATACATAATAAATAGATCGTTTTTAGCTGGATCTTGAAGGTGGACAAAGATGATATATTACAAAGTGTAAGAGGTAGTGACTATCCATAATTTAGGAGTATTAACACTAAATGACCTTCCACCTACAGTGGACAAGAGAAAACGATGAATGGACAAAAGACCAAGCTCAGATGATCTAAAGGCAGGACCGTAGGTGCATAGTAGATCAGACAGATATGAAGGTGCAAGACTATTTAAGGCCTTAAATGTTAGGAGTAATATCTTAAAGTGAATATGTGATGCCATGGGAAGCCAGTGAAGATCATGCATTAGAGGAGTAATGTGAGCAGATCGTCTGGTGGAGGTGAGAACTCTTGCTGCTGAGTTTTGAACATACTGTAATCTTGTAATAAGTTTTTGGGCAGACCGAGAATTGAGGATTGCAATAATCCAGACATGATGTGATTAACGCTTGAATTAAGATTCCAGCATCAGCTAGATAACAACAGAACAACAGAAGAAATATGAGAGGCAAAAGACTGAGTTGAGTCAAACACCAAGATTATAGACAGAGGAAGAGGGCTTAATGTGAATTCCATCAATATCAAAGGACAGGTACATCCTTTTAACTGAGGTAGCAGAGCTAATCATCAATATTTCAGTTTTGGTATTATTTAATTTAAGGAATTCAGGGACATCCGATGGTTGATATCCCTGATACATGCAGTAAGTGAGTCAAGCAGGGATGACCTATCAGTGCTGGTGGTAAGGTAAATTTGAATGTCATCAGCATAAAATGAAATTGTAGTCCATGTGTATGAAGAACAGTAGTGGACCAAGAACTGAACTTTGAGTAACACCCTTTGGAAGGGCAGCAGTGGCAGATTTATACCCTTGTATGGTGATTTAATACTTTCTGCCGATATCAGAAAGGCGAGAGATAAGCATTTGATGGCAGATGGTGTCAAATGCAGAGCTTAGATCGAGAAGTATCAAGATGTTTATTAACCCTGAATCCATGCGCAGAAGAATGTCATTAACCAAGAGGAGAGGTTTCAGTGCTAAGAGATGGACGGAACCCTGACTGAAAAGGTTCAAAAAGACCATTAACATCAAAGTAATATCTCAATTGTGAAACTTTTCAAGTATTTTGCTTAAGAATGGTAAATTTGAGACTGGCTTGTAATTGTTCATGTTTAGATGGTCAAGGCCCTGTTACTTAACAATAGGGGTCACCGCAGCCATTTTAAATGGCAGATGCTAAACTACAATTTATCATATATGTTATAAAAGGTTCAAGAACACACATCTTAAGCAAAGCAGTAGGTGTAGGATCAAGCTGGCAGGATGTGGAATTAGACTTCACAATTAGATCACTTATGGCAGCAGAAGTAGTGAGAGTGAGAAAGAAAGTTAGTTGAGTGAGCCAAGTCAGCTGACATCTAATGAACACTTGAGTCACTTGTATGAGGGTTGTCTTTAGCAATGGATTTAGTGATTGACTTCAATTTGTCTGAAAAGAATTGAGAAAAGCTATTCACAAGCACCTCAGAGCCAGAAATTACCTGTTGTTGAGGGTTATTGAGATTGTAAAAAATTATAATTGTAAACTTAATTGAAATAATTGAAATTAGGAATGTTGATGAAAATGAAATGAAATAACTATCGACATTTTTGCTTTAAAAAAAAAATCTGTCACACCACAGGACTATGTAAGTAAATTGCACACAAAAAGTGATTGCAAATGTGTACTAAAAATATGAAAATTAATTAAAAAAAATATTCCTATGCTTCAATAAGCAAAATCTGCTAACACTATGGTAGGTGCACTGACCGTCAATATGGGGCATGGTTACAGTCAGTTTAATGAGGTTTGGGTGGTCTGGATCTTCTGCTCCAGTGTAGCGCAGTCTGGCAGAGAAAGGCTCAGCTCCAACTGTGCCAACAACCCGAGGCTGGCACATACCTGATGCCAAAAGGAAGAAAAATGAAATGGCAGCAGCTTAAAGGGACTGTAACATAACATAAAACGTACGAGTGCCCACTACTGGTGGAACGCCCTAAGCCCTTGATCACTTAGAATCTGCTATGGTTATAATTTATTATTTACAGTGTTTTCCCTCATGAATTTGTTTTATGCACCATTGTATAGGCCTGTATGTGTGCTGTTGGAGAAATTATAAAAAATTACACAAACCAAAATGACAACAATGCAATAGACTATAAAAGTGTAAAAAAAACAGTCAGCTTTAAGTAGCAACAAATATTGTGCAGTTAAATTTCACAATAACTGAAATCATGCAATAAAATTGTGTGAGGTAGAGGTAAAAGTGTGATCTGTGTCACACAATTGCGTTGCATTGTGGTCTATGGATCTGCCTAAAGTGTACATATTGAGTAGACTCGCTCCCTCAGTCAAAATGTAGGGATCGAGGGTAGGAATGTGCTGGTATCTAATTTTCATGTTATGATTAATTGCTGAAGCTTTTATCGCGGTATACGGTATTATCACAATATTGAAATTGTGATAATACCGTATACCCACTTGATGTAGTTGAACGCACTTCAAAATGGCAGTGGGGATTCCCCCGAGGGGGAGAGCTTAGGCAATTTCACGATTGTATGTCTAAAAGTGGAGTTAAACACAGCCAAGCAAAGTGTATAGAGTGGTTCAGGTATAACGTCACTTTGTAGTCCAAAACACAGAACGAGTTAGCATTTTAGCACTTCTGGTTCCATCATCCTGCTCAATGTTTTGTATTTTTATTTTTTTAATGGGATTTAGGTAAATGGCTGAAAAAAGGTCTGTGAACAACACAAGCTCAAGAAACTTTCATTCAACAACATAAAATACATAAGTATTACCATACTTGTGAAGTTATGTGTCTTGAAAAAGGCGGCTAAATGGGATTACAGAGGCTGTCGAGAAGATACAATTTCACCACGCCGAACCAGTAGTATCTGCCTGCAGCTTATAATTGTGCTCTTATAAACTATTCTAACTAAAGTTTTAGACTAAACTAAAGAGTGGGAAGCTTAGTAATAGCAATGTATGTTGAAGTCGTGGGACAGTGGTGTAGTCCGTTTATAGCTTATACCTTCAGCTTTTTACTTCTGGTGACTGCATTTAAGCTTCAAAATATATAAAAGTTGTGTTAATTTGTAAAAATGTTCTTGATGGACAAAACATATCATAAACTTGTGTTAATCACAGAGCGTTTTTTGTAATATTCCAAAAGCCTAAGGAAAAATCCTATTGGGTTTTTGTGGATGGAACCAGGGCGATGCTAACTGCCAGTTGGCCTACAAAGTGACGTCATAATTCCATCCATTCCATCATTTGGGCCGAACGGCTCTTAGAATGGTTAGGAACACTTCCAGTAGTGTTTCCACTTGAGCCTGGTACAGCATGGCACGAATATAAACCTGCCCTGGAAATCTCAGCACGGTTAGCCTAAATGCGTGGAACCATGCTGGTAGAACCCGTGAAGTGACGTCGCCACTCCAGATTGGTCACTTGTCAGTTGCCTGGCTACCAGTTTCTCTGTAGCTGGTTGAGTACACTATTTGAGTGACGTAAACAAAATAATAATACAATTATAAGCAATATCTGATCATTCTCCATAACACGGCCACTATTTACATCTCATATCATCAGTAAACCCTTGTGTTACCAAGGCAACGACTGACACGTTTGTATTACATTCAAAAGAGTGGCCGCTATCAGCGCCACAGTGGAAAATGAAACCATAACCGTACCAGCTGGCCTGGATCGGCACGGAATGGAACAGTTACGCAATGAGAATCATTCGGCCCGACAGTGGAAAACCGGAGAGACTACAAGTTTATATCTCACAATTTTGACTTTATATTACGACTTTATCATGCAATTTGCAACTTTATAATAATTTGCGACTTTATCATGCAATTTTGAGACAAAAAAGTTGGAGTTGTGTGATAAAAAGTCGCAATTACCTTTGTTATTTTTTATTTGGTGGTGGAAAGAAGCTTCCATAGGGTTAAAAATGGTCAAGTGAAACTCAATTACTACAAATTGGTACAAGAAACCTTGAATAACATTATAAGTGACCCAGAAATTGTCCAAAACTGGTGCTAAATTTGTAATGCACTAAACTCACCATCTTCATGGCTGATGGAAACTATGGGACTGGTGAGCTCCAGGCCTTCATCCCCATTAGAGTTAACAGCCCGGGCTGCACACTGCACACGTGAGCCTGCTTGGAAATACACCGAGTCTAATGTGATCGTTTTGGAGGAGGTGAAGAAAGTGTCAAAATCCACCTCCTTCATGGGGCTGGTCACACCGTCAGGTCCTGTGGGGGCACTGACCAGCCAGCGGTACCGGGTCAAGGTGTTATTGATGTGCTCAGCAACACAGATGGAGCCTGTGCGGTCGAAGTCAGGATACTTGGGGTTGCATGACTGTAATAAATACAGAAATAAATTAATATATATAATTAGCATATATATATATATATATGTATATATATAGTGAACTTACCGTGACACAGACTACGGGATATCCTGCGGCTGGCTGAGTATGTCTCGTCCCGCTTGTATCATCGTACTGCAAAAGAGACACCACCACTGGCACGGACGGGAAGGTCACGTCAGCCATACTGTTTGTCTCTTCAATGTAGATGATGGCTTTGGTGACCTGAAGGTTTGGAAGACAAACTATAATGCTCACAGTGTGGTTCTAATACTACTGATACAGCACAGCCAGATTAAATAATTTGTTTCCATATTCCAGGGCAAGCATATTTTGGAATACCTGAATTTCTGCTACCATGTTCTCATCAGGTTTGAGGTGGACAGTGAAGGCCTCTCTCATCTCTCGCACACCATCATACAGGATTTCCACCTCTACAATGTGCTCTCTCTCTCCCTCTTTAAACTCCACATCTGCAGTTGGGAAATTATCATTTTCATGTTTGATCTTGATCCCCTTTTGTATGTACATGATAGAGACTTTTTAAAAGTGTGACAAATGGCCGCTGAGGGGCAACACAAAAAACATGTCCAGCTCATGATTGACTTCAAAATTAAAAAGAAAGAAGAAAACAATAGTATCCTTTTAGAAAATTAGGTCTATTTTATGACCATCAGGATTTTTTGCAATGTGACATTATTTTCAATTAAAGACAATATTTTATATCTTTCTCATTAAATTATTGTTTCAATTTTGAACAGTACAAGAGTAAATAAATAAAACAAATATGTTTTATTTAAATAATAAATTATTCAATCTGAAAAAATATATGTATAGTTATTCACAATATTATATTTACATAATTTATGCTGGTTTAAAAGAAAATCTGTTGTTTTCATAGTAGTATTTGTTTTAAATCAGCATAAATTAGGTAAATATAACAAATGCTACTATGAACATTCTTATTTATTTAAATCAGCATACATTAGGTAAATATAACAAATAATACTATGATTAAAAAAACTGTAATCACAATACGTATTTTATTCTATCTTATTCTATTATTTTGTATGACGGTACTTGTGAATGTGGGTGGGAAATGTTTTCATTGTTATGAAAATAATGATAAAAAAATCTTAATGGTTGTAAAATCTTAATTTTCTTTGAGGAGAATTATTTAAAAGTGAGATTCCCAAGTGAGTTGTCTTACAAAACTGTGATATGATGTTGTGTTTGAACCCACCTTCAGAGATGGGATGGTAATCTTCTCCAGAGGAAGCTGAGCCGTCCTTTGTGTGAACCCGAACCAAAGACACTTTGGACATGTCTCCTGTCCTCTGGACCGGGATCCTCACCACTGAGATCTGCCCTGACTCACTGGGTTCACTGACACTGAACTTGGTTGCTCCAAACCTGATAATGGCCTCTGGGGAAGGACGGTCGTGGGAAAGTTGAGATGTCAGCACCGCATTATCACTTCAGTCAGGACTAATATCGACCAATCAGCTTAACCAGACTGATGATTAAAGATAAAAAAAGTATTTAGTCAGCCACCAATTGTGCGATTTCTCCCACTTAAAAAGCTGAGAGAGGCCTGTAATTTTCATCATAGGTACACTTCAACTATGAGACACAGAATGAGAAAAAAAAATCCAGAAAATCACATGATTTTCACATGATCTGATTTTTAAAGAATTTATTTGCAAATTATGGTGGAAAATAAGTATTTGGTCACCTACAAAAAAGCAAAATTTCTGGCTCTCACAGAAGAGGACCCTCCTCCACTCGTTACCTGTATTAATGGCACCGGTTTAATCTCGCTATCAGAATAAAAGACACCTGTCCACAACCTCAAACATTCAGACTCCAAACTCCACTATTGCCAAGACCAGGCCAAGACAGAGCTGTCAAAGGACACCAGAAACAAAATTGTAGACCTGCAGGCTGGGAAGACTGAATCTGCAAAAGATAAGCAGCTTGGTGTGAAGAAATCAACTATGGGAATAATTATTAGAAAATGGAAGACATACAAGGCCACTGATAATCTCCCTCGATCTGGGGCTCCATGCAAGATCTCACCCGGTGGGGTCAAAATTATCACAAGAACGGTGAGCAAAAATCCCAGAGCCACACGGGGGGACCTAGTGAATGACCTGCAGAGAGCTGGGACCAAAGTTACAAAGGCTACCATCAGTAACACACTACACCGCCAGGGACTCTAATCCTGCAGTGCCAGACGTGTCCCCCTGCTTAAGCCAGTACATGTCCGGGCCCGTCTGAAGTTTGCTAGAGAGCATTTGGATGATCCAGAAGAGGATTGGGAGAATGTCATATGGTCAGATGAAACCAAAATAGAACTTTTTGGTAAAAACTCAACTTGTTGTGTTTGGAGGAGAAAGAATGCTGCGTTGTATCCAAAGAACACCATCCCTACTGTGAAGCATGGGGGTGGAAACAAAGGGACCTGTTTTTCTGTAAAGGTACCAGGACGACTGATCCGTGTAAAGGAAAGAATGAATGGGGCCATGTATCGTGAGATTTTGAGTAAAAACCTTCTTCCATCAACAAGGGCATTGAAGATGAAACGTGGCAGGGTCTTTCAGTATTACAGTAATCCCAAACACGCCACCCGGGCAACGAAGGAGTGGCTTCGTAAGAAGGCTTTCAAGGTCCTGGAGTGGCCTAGCCAGTCTCCAGATCTCAACCCCATAGAAAATCTTTGGAGGGAGTTGAAAGAGTTGTTGCCCAGCTACAGCCCCAAAACATCACTGCTCTAGAGGAGATCTGCATGGAGTAATGGGCCAAACTACCAGCAAGAGTGTGTAAAAACCTTGTCGAGACTTACAGAAAACGTTTGACCTCTGTCATTGCCAACAAAGGGTATTTAACAAAGTATTGAGATGAACTTTTGTTATTGACCAAATACTTATTTTCCACCATAATTTGCTAATAAATTCTTTAAAAATCAGACAATGTGATTTTCTGGATTTTTTTTCTCATTCTGTTTCTCATAGTTGAAGTGTACCTAGGATGAAAATTACAGGCCTCTCTCATCTTTTTATACGGGAGAACTTGCACAATTGGTGGCTGACTAAATACTTTTTTGCCCCACTGTATATATTTTTAAAATGTATCTAGCAGATAAGTGCATTTAAATTCTACATTCTTTAACTTGTATCCTATTTGAAATATCTATTGTGACATAATGCATACTATTACACGAACGATTTACCTCTTTCCACATCTTCTCTTTAAAATCTCCATTTCTGAACAGTACATTTTCTGCTCTTAGGCCAATTAAGTACTTTCTAGGACTCTGAGCGATTACAGCAATTGCAAGTGAACACAAGTGGGTACAGAAATGTGGGAAAGTAGGAGATAAAGGTCTTACTGTCAGAATCATCCTTTATCTTGACGAGTGTCTCATTCTGAGCCCCTATGGAGGCCCCAAACGGAGACTCACTCTTAGGGCTTCCCAGCACCAATCTCAGCTCCTCATCTTCTTCATGTTCAGTGTCATCCACAAGGATGAGGACACAAGGCTTCTCCACCTCTCCTACACAAGTAATCATTTCAAGAGAGGGTTGTTGTTAAGTATATCATTATTTCTGGAAAAAAAAGGATTTTCTTTTGAGAATAAGACATTTTTTATAGCTTAAAGACTCAAAAACAATACCTGGTAAAAAGACGATGGTGGAGATGTCTGTGTTTGGCCTCTCGTTGAAGTCCATCATGACTTGGGCTGAGCCTTGACGGCTGTAGCATCGCACGCTTGACTTGTATCTCAGATCTCCGCTCCGGTACACAATGGTAGATATCTGTCCATCATTCTCATTACCCATGTATGCAGGATCTCGGAATTGCACCTTGGGCACTAAAAAACAAAAGTCTCATATTTATACCCAAATCCTGTTTATCATAATAGTTTTGGTCTTGTATAAGATAACACGAACGATTTTGCATGCTTTATTTTGCCTTTTTAAGGTTTAGTATAAGACCACTCACAATCTGAGATGGAGTCGTTGATGTAGATCGTAGCTTTTCCTGGTTCTCCCAATATGCCGTTCATGGGCATACGGAGAACCAGCTCAAACTTCTCTGGCCCCTCCAGCACCGGCTGTCCCAGGTCATCCAGGATCGTAACCTTGAATGTCTGCATATTGACGCCCGGGGAAAAGTCTAGGTTCTTACTAATCCCAACATAGTCCACACCAGCTGTGTTAAAGGTGACAAAATAACAATTTCCTTTCACTGGTAAATTAACAACGAGAAAATAAATGCCTCTTTCAGTATCACAGGACTGCAGGTATGACCAAACTTTTTAAATCGATTAAATCGTATGAGAACAACCTATAAACAGACGCTTATACAACAACATGGAAAGTGTTCAAAACACTGTCATGTCCTGAATGTTTCTATAACGTTAGTATTTCTAGATCATGATAGATGGAGGCGCTGAAGACCTTGTAAGTATGAGCGGGTAGGGCTCTCCTCTTCTGGCGCTTTCTATGTTTGTGTATGTTGTAAAGCCTGTGGGGCTTGTAACAGCATTGTATTGTCTGTATGATGAGTTTTCCTCGAAATACAAGCTCGACAATGTATTATATTTACAGACCATGTTGACAGTAATTATATAAAAACATATGCACAAAGAACTACCATATGTTTGTCTGATACATACCTTCAGCTGAAACAGGGTCAGTCTTTCGAGACCGCACGGTGACTGTTCCAGTTTTGGAAAGATCACTTCCAGTTCTCCAAACCCGGACTTCGACATAACCATCACTCTCATCTACATGGTACTCAATTTCTCCGAAATAAAATACTGGTGCTGTAAGACAATAAAGAGAGATGTTTTATGGCAGGAACAGTCTTGATATAAGCAACCACATGAGTAAAGAAAATATTTAAAATAACTAGTAATGTTAATTTTATGAAAGTCAGTGGGGTCTAAAACAACACTGGACCCCTATAACTTTACTTATACAGACAAAGAAACCCAAATATATTTTGTGTTCCACAGAAAAAAGGTTCATAAAGGTTTGTATTGAAGGTGAGTAAATGATGACAGATGTGTTTTTTTGTTTGTTTTGATTTTTGTTTTTTAACTATCCCTTTAAGAATGAGGAGCTGACTGAGGCAGCTTTGACAAAAGGTACAGGGATGTGGAGACAGACGGGCTAGCATGGACCTGTCTGTCTGCAATTAACACTTTACCCATCTTAGATTCCAGTGCCAAATCCTTGTTCATAGCTCGCTAACACCCGATCTGTTGGTGAAAGGTCTATGTCACACTCAGCTTCCAAATGTGTTTTCTTGGAAGATAAAGTGTCATGTACTGAAACTGATTGAGGGTAAGACATTGAGGGTGTTGAAGGGGTTTAACTTGCAATACGTCCACAGTATGAAGCGCATCTAAGCACAAGGAAAATAAACAAAATGTGTGACAAGGCTCTTTTCCTCTTGTTTTATTCTTGTGTGGCATTGAGGTCTCACAGGCGAAGTGAAAAAAACAAACAAACAAAAAACACAGCAGGTTCATTTTTACCCCTAAACCAACACTGAACTGTTGACGCATTAGGATGGAATGCTCTAAAGAGGTCATGCAAGGTGTTTGGAGATGGGGGTTTTTTTATTAAAAAGCTTAAAATATAACCACTTCAGCATTTGAGCTTTTGTTAGGGCCCATCATAGAATGATTTTACTTGTCACTGAAGAGTTATTCAAGCTGCAACTCTTACATTATGAAGAAATACTGACAGGGACAGAGTACAATTTTGAGTGACAGAAACAGTTCACTGAAAAATGTCAAAATATCCCATGCCACATTATCCCAAGTTTGAAATCTGAATGCATGTCTTTTGATTGATATCTAACTGATGCGTTCAAACATTTAGTTCAAATTTAATGTGATTGTGAACAGAGCAACTTGGACATTCTGCAAAATATTTCACTGCCTTTTAGCATTAAAAAAAAATCACAATGACCCTGAAAACCATGAAAGGAGGAGCTTTTCTATTCCAAACTTGCTGTCACAATGCAGCTGATTAGTATTGCTTAAGTATGAGTAATAGTAATACTTTTGTGTTTCATATTTCCTTTTTAATATGCTGAAACAACTTGCATTAATGATCAAAGGCTAAACTTAAACTCACAAAAAAAGTTGACATGCTTCACCTGCAATAAAACGCACAAAACAAGCGTGTGAAGTTGTGTAAAAGCTCACAGGGGGCTAATGTGTCTTTAGGCACTGCCTAGAGGATTGTGTCCAAGGGCGAAAATTGTTCATGATGTGAAAATCCCATTATAAAATGTACACTTCAGAAAAACAGAGAGGCAGTTATCTCCAGCTTTATCTAGGTCTTAGAGACACATTAAATATAACTGCATGATGTGTCTTGGCATTGCCAGAGCCTGTCCCAGCAGAGACATAAAGTACTGTGGGTGATCGGAAGGTGATACAAAATGAGTGCTTTGGTTTTGCTTGTTGCGTGGATGCGTTTTAGTGTGTGTCTCACTGCTCCCACAATCAGATAAGGTTCATTTGTAAAAGGTACAAACAGTGAGCATCAAAGCACCACAGTCCATTAACTGAAAAGAAAACCATTGGCTCCAACACGACCCAAACCCAAACTCAGGCGCTTCACAGAGTGGATTAGGTTACCCGTGTGGCAGTCTGCCATGGTGCTATAAAGGGCTAAATTTGAACCACTGAGGGTTTTCTTTTCTTTAAAGGTTCTGCATTTAGGTACATTATCTTTCCAAAACTTCAATTATCTGCCCTGTAGCCTTTGGTACGCTCTGACACTCTTAATTGGCATTTTACTTCACTGCACATTTGACCACTTTGGTCAAAAGCTGGTCTAAAAAGTAACTCCAGCCAACAACTTATTTCACAAGGACAGAACCAGAAGACATGAATGCACAGATCCTGCTCACCTCATTTAAACTCTCTGTAATTAAACCTCCTGGTGGAAAAATCCAAAACAAAGCAGGGACATATAATCATTTCAACAATGAATCATTCTTAATCATAAAATATGTCTTCCTATTTCTAAAATATGGTTTAGTGTGACATGCCCACCGATGGAATTTTTATTTTTCCAAACAAATTTAAAACTGTAAAAAAATGTACCCACACAGCGAAACTCTCAATATCTTTGTGGTGACTCTCCATAGGCATAATGTTTTTTCTAGTGTACAAAACATATATTCTATCCCGTAACCTTAACCCTATCACAAAACCTACCCATCACAAAAAACTGTCTGCATTTTGACATTTTCAAAAATAAAATTATAGGTTTATTAATTCATTTCCTTGTGGGGACCTCTGGCTGGTGCCCAAAGTAGGTGATCTGAGTTTTTATTGTCCTTGTGGGGACATTTGTAGGTTAAACATATACACACACACACACACACACACACACACACACACACACACACACACACACACACACACATGTTGTGTTTCCATGTTTTATGGGGACATTCCATAGGCGTAATGCATTTTATACTGTACAAACCGTATTTTCTATCCCCCTACACTGGCCCTGCCCCTAAACCTACCCATCACAGGAGACATGCTGCATTTTTACTTTTTCAAAAAACATCACTTAGTGTGAATTATACAACACACACACACACACACACACACACACACACACACACACACACACACACACACACACACACACACACACACACACACACACACACACACACACACACACACACAAACACAAGTATAGGAATGTATATGTATTTGTATATGTATAAAGCATAGTGTACATCTGATTTAAACACTTGGTGTTAGCCTGGGGAGCTTGGCAGAATGTATCCTGGGAGTCTGGTGAGTGGTTCACACATCTACGCACAGACGCATTTGTGCGCTTGAACTTTTCTTAGCATTCCCACAGAGCGACAGCATTTATAAAAAGCAAAGAACTCTGGGTGGAAGAAAATGGCAGAACACATTAGCACAGCGCTAAGTGTTTTTCAGTGAGAACACCTTTCCACACAAGCTCTCCAGTGAGTCTAAAATGATTGAAGGTAATTTTCTTGAAAAAGCACCAGGACAGGTAATTTTCTTGCAAAAAAGCAGGTCAAATGTGCTCAACCGCAAAAAAAAAAAAAAAATTAAATTTTCCTTAAAAAAATGTACAACCAGGAATTAACAAACGGATGAGGGAAGAAACGGAACCTAACAGGATTCCCTCAATCACTAACTAGACCACAGGACATCTTCCTTGTCTCTTCCAGGCTGAAGACTGAATCTTAATAATAGGCTCCAGACAGACAGCCACCTACACTCATTTTGTTCTCTCCGGATACTTCCAATCTCTCTCTTCAAGTGGTCCATAATCATAGCTTTAATAGCCCAACAAACATTCACTGCTTGACATCAAGAAGCATATTAGTGAGCCTGATCCTTAGGTAGAAGTGTCCTTATTTTACAGTTACAATAAATAACTCACAAACAGTTCTTTACGCTTGCGACGGTGATTTTTACCATATCCAGCAGCAATTACTGCAGCGTGCAAGAACAAGTCCCCACCACACTCGTTATCAACACGCAGATTTTCTAAATGTGATGTTGCCAGCTGATTTTTGTTACCAATACCATAACAAAAGGCTTGTGAGCACCAAATACAAGAAAAGTAAAACTTGAAAAGGTCTGTATAAAGGCCCGTTCACACCAAGAGCGATAACTAAAAAAGTTAACTATATTAGCGTCCACACAAGAAAACTGTATCGCTCTATGTATTCTAAGCGCATGCTTGACTGTCACTCTAAATGCTCAAGCTTGTAACAGCAGGGTGAATTCCGATTGGCTGTCAATGTTTTAATCACTCATCAGCTGAATAAAATCATTCTGAAAATGATTCCAACGATATTGTATCTTTTTATCGTTATAGTTGTGGTTTGAACTCTGCTATTCTTTAATATTGAGAACGATTTTTTTTGAGAACTATATTTTATTGTTATCTTTATAGTTCTCGTCCTTGGTGTGGATGGGCCTTTAGAGTTAGATTTAGAAGTAAAGGTAGAAAACCAAAAATACCATATTCTCACTATAAGCTCAGAATATCTATCTATCTATCATCTATCTATCTATCTATCTATCTATCTATCTATCTATCTATCTATCTATCTATCTATCTATCTATCTATCTATCTATCTATCTATCTATCATCTATCTATCTATCTATCTATCTATCTATCTATCTATCTATCTATCTATCTATCTATCTATCTATCTATCTATCTATCTATCTATCTATCTATCTATCTATCTATCTATCTATCTATCTATCTATCTATCTATCTATCTATCTATCTATCTATCTATCTATAAACATGGTCAATTATCCCATAAAAGTCAGCAAAGCAGCTGTAATGAAATGGTCACCATTTAATGCTTCTTGACAACATTTCACTTTCCTTGCATTTGAAATGGCTTGGTGAGATTCTGGACAGAGTTATAGATTGAAAAAGATTCTCTGAGGTCGACCCTCATAAAAATGCATATCAACATCAACAATCTGGCTGTCCGTCCATCCATCCATCCATCCATCCATCCATCCATCCATCCATCCATCCATCCGTCTATCTATTAATGAAAACTACCAACAAAAAACCCCACTACATTAAAGTCCAGTGTAAGCAGACTATTTTTACCCAGAGTTGCTGCTGTCTGTGCGTGCTCTGAGTACTCTAAGTAGGTGGCACTCAATAAGCTGACACGGTGCTATCTTTTCTAAAAACAGTCGATCAGGTTTCAGGTGTATGCGTCATTTGCAAAGGCGAAGGAGCACTGCTTGTCAGACAGTAGCTCCAGGCGATGTTTTCGTCTTTCCCTTTTTTTTCTCCTTGCTGAAATTCTTGACATCAGCCAAGAATCTGGACTGGAAAACAAGATAACAATGAAGATGCAAACAAAGCCAGTTTCTACAAGGCAGTGCTGTCCTCCACCCTCTGTGTTTATGCTTGACAAATCACCCGTAAGAAATAGGATCAACCTGCGAACTGATATGCTTAAGAGGCTTCTAATTGTCATTTCCGTCACCTTGAAACTCTGAAAAAGTGCTAAACAAAATAGATTTTGTCCAATTTCTGTTCGAAAAAATATCAGCCAATCACACAACCAATCAACCAACCTACCTTACTAACTAAAATGATTCCAAACAATATTGTTTCTCTTTATCATTATAGTTGTGGTGTGAACTCTGCTATTCTTTAATATTGCACAAATATCTATCTATCTATCTATCTATCTATCTATCTATCTATCTATCTATCTATCTATCTATCTATCTATCTATCTATCTATCTATCTATCTATCTATCTATCTATCTATCTATCTATCTATCTATCTATCTATCTATCTATCTACCTATCTATCATCTATCTATCTATCTATCTATCTATCTATCTATCTATCTATCTATCTATCTATCTATCTATCTATCTATCTATCTATCTATCTATCTATCTATCTATCTATCTATCTATCTATCTATCTATCTATCTATCTATAAACATGGTCAATTAATGAAATGGTCACCATTTAATGCTTCTTGACAACATTTCACTTTCCTTGCATTTGGAATGGCTTGGTGAGATTCTGGACAGAGTTATAGATTGAAAAAGATTCTCTGAGGTCGACCCTCATAAAAATGCATATCAACATGGCACCACAGTTGCTGACGCCTTCTGAGCTGACCCTGGAGTCTCAAACACGGCGTTTTGACACGCAGCGGTTTGAATTACATCGCAACGACCAACTGGTGGGAATTTCAGGCATGTAACCTCAGTCTTCTAAAAAGAAGGACACTTTAAACACCATTAAATGTTGCCATAAATAGTAATAAAATCTGCCTTGTCCAAGATTCAATTGCCCAGAGATAGGGGCGCTTCAATCCAATGAAGCTGTCCATCATCTGATTTCCCTGCTGTTTTGTTTTCCATGAGATTTTTAATGAAAAATTTGCTTGTATAAACCAAATTACTTCAAACGCTGTTATACATCAAACACAAACTGAATAAATTAAATTTGCCGAAGTTTTTTCTTCTGGCGTGTCTGTGTGTGTGTGCGTAAATGCAAATAGATTTCAGACCTCCCACAATATTGAGGGCTCTTTTTCCCCAAACAGAATCTGAGTTTCATGTAGGTAGAAATTAAAGATCAGCGGTTTTTCTTGGATCTTTTACTTCCAGTCTACCCTGTCTGTGCAGGATAAGCATCAGTCTCAGGAGATAGCAGGGCAGCTGTGAGGGGAGGGGAGGCCCGGAGGTGTTGCTGAACAAAGAGGCACCGTGGGGAGATATGATAGAGAACAGCACCTGTAACTATGCCTGGAGATGAGCGATAAGGTGCTTTCTGGGGCACAGACGCACGTGGGCACATGACTGAAAACTGCTTTCTACTTCATATTGGATAGTCCTGTTTTTTGCTGCACATTTAATGTTATATTAAATCAAATTGAATTGTAAAGCCTTCTGCACACCGGGACGATTATATCATGCCTATCGCCAGCATTTTTTAAAACGTTTTTTTTTTTTTGTATTCATACCCATGCATTTTTCCACTGCTGATGTGCCGAGTGAACGTGAAAATTAACTACCTGGCCTAGATGTCGCTTTTGATTTGATTGTAGATATAGGATTCAACTAAATTCACCATCGGATCCTATTTTATCTGCATTTCCTCTTTATAACAACTCTTTCAAAATTTTGTAGCTGATGTGGTGTTTGTCATAAAGTTCTTTGTGTTCAGAGACCAAAGACTCAAAAACTCTACATTCATCTTGCCTCGTTGCATCTTCTTCTTCGTCTACTTCCTTCCTCTTCGTCGTCTTGGTATCAGTGTGTGCTCGGCAAGGCCGTTTGTGCTTGAGCGCCACCAAGTCTTGTTTTACTGTAACTTCAGCAGCTCCGGGCATGCGAACAAAAGCACCATTGGTCGGGCATTTTTTTACACGGCACGTGTTAACGAACTTGAGGCGTTTTTAAATGTATTATTATTATGCTTTTACGTCTGCCATTTTCCACATCGATGTGCACACCAGGCATGTACTGGCCATAGGGAGCACCAGGATATCCATCTCCACTATATTAGGTGCTGTTTTTAAAATGCAGCGCATGTGTAACTGCAAAAGGCAAATACTCCAAATGTGTGACATTAATGGCTTTACTACCTGTTGGTATTGGATTAAATCATGCATCCACGTGGTGCGCGTGAATGCAAATGGAACACTTGCATTCACTCTATCAAGTGATAAACTTGATAAACTGTGCACGTCGCTTGATCATTCAGTTTTTTTGTGTGTGTGGAGAATCTGCTGAAAGCAGTCACAACCATGTAAACTGCATGACGACGAGGTAACTTGTCAATCCAGCACCCTCATTATAATTTACCTTGAAGCTACGAACACTATAGAAATATGATGTTTTGACAGAAATGTATTTATTAAAAATGTTGCTGTTATTACGTTTAGGCCTATATTAAATATTCTCTTTCATATTCTCATTTGTTTTCGTAGTTTCTACATGTTTACACTATTTTTTATTACAAATTCTATAGTTTATTATTAATTTATTTTAGAAACCATGGTAATGAGGAGTATGGTTTTTATCTCTGACTACCATCGTTTTACATAAATTAGGAGTTAACTCTATACTGGTGTTACTCTTGTTTTTTAAATAGACATTTCTCAAATGATCTTCTTTTCAGTCTACAGAAAGTAAGTCATCCAGGTTTGGAATGAGCAATAAATTAACTTTACGGCCTACTAGCTTAGTGTTATACTGTCAAGTGCATTTCTATGTGACAAAAAATAAATATTAATTAAATATTACTGTATTGCAGTAAATTCAATAATAAGTACCATTATTTGTTTCTGTCCTGTTTTATTTATGAAAGTATTATGAGTAGATGATAACAACATTTTAATTTTATTAATTTAATTGATTAAGTTCAAATATTTAAATTTCAACAATTAAATTCAAATACTTATAATTAAATTAATAATTAACCTTATTTTTTTAAGCACAGATTCACTCTGACAGGATTTCTTTCTCAGAACAAAAAAGAAAAAGAAATCCAAAACAACATATTGGAATAATAATTCTCTCTACAGACTAAATAATCCATTCTCCCCACTTTAAGGTGAGGCTGCACCATTCTTTGCTTTCATACTTCAGGGAGTATGGCGTTAAAATCACTGGTGTGTTCAATAAATCCTATGAATTTAGATTAAACATTCAGTGTGATCTTGCCTTCAAGTTTCTGTGCTAAATCGCTACGGGACTGTGTTAAAACAAAGCCTCCGACAGCTTCCCAGACTGCTGCCTCGAATGGAAGCACCTGTCGAGAAAATGTTTTCAACCTGCAAGTGCCCCAAGATAATAAATATTTCATAAATATTTTAAGATTATAAAAAATTCTCCAGTCTTTGTGTGCATTGCTTAAGCAGTGCAAAACACTACAAATTAAGTGAAATCCTAATCAAAAGGTCCTGCATCTGTGACAAACTCTTACATTTTCCATGTACTGCCAAACTTAATCCCAATGGAAAAGTTCTTTATTTTTGCTCATGCCTCTGATCATCAACCTCAATCTACCCTGAAACAATATAACTAAACTGAAATATAAACAGCAAGCATGCCAAACATATCCTACACAGTGAAGCATCTCACCATCATCTGCATCGGGAAGGATGGTCACCCTGGTTGTGGGGAACTCCTGACCCAGACGGCCGCCCATGGGCATGCTGAGGGTGACATTAAAGCTTTCCTCTGCCTCGTAGAGTGAGTCATCTATGACGACCACACGGCAGTGCTTCTCTGTCTCGCCCTTATCGAAACGCAGCATGCTGTGGTGTTCCTCGGGTCGGGAAATGTAGTCAGAATAGGAAAGCACTGTGGTGGGAACCGTGCCCTTGGCTGTACCTGCACAGAAGAGGATAAAGGGAAGATTAGAGGAAGTTTTGAGCATTCAAATCAAATCTCACAGGTTTAGTCAGGGATGAATGTTACTGAACTTAGTCTAAATGTGTAGCTACTGTAGTTGAAGGAATATGATATTCTTTTGAAAGTTCATGAAGTTTGATTAGGTTAGTAGCTATTAGTTAAGTTTCATTCAGCTCCAATCATAATTCACCTTGTTGTGTGAAGCAGACCACCATGAGCTCTTGACTGACATCTCCAGATCTTCGCACAGGAATCAAAAGTTCTCCGATATCTTCCTCAATCAGATATGTAGCCAAGGGGATGAACACTGTGGATTCTAGGGCACAAAGCAACCATCACATTTATTATGAATGCCCATAAAATGACACAACTTTATAGACAAAGAAAGAAAAGAGTTACTGAAATCATCATTCTGTGAGGAGCTTCATGGGTCCATATGGATTCAGCTGTGTTTCCGACCTGAAGTTCTGTCAAAGCTTGACATTTATGTCTTCAAACAAACACCAAAGTTTCTAACCTTTTAAAAATGTATGTGTAACTTCAGTTTCTATTTCTGTATTTTTAATGTGGGATTGATCTCTCACAGCTGCTGTCAAAACG
The DNA here is from genome assembly GCA_023029165.1 of Gobiocypris rarus. NCBI lineage: Eukaryota > Metazoa > Chordata > Actinopteri > Cypriniformes > Gobionidae > Gobiocypris > Gobiocypris rarus. The sequence continues at coordinate 27,061,244 of CM040911.1, read as the reverse complement.
TTCAGAACTTTATAATAATTTGACAGAACTAAGAGTCATGATAAGTAATTGTAGTGGGAGAGATACAAATAAAAATAATTATCAGAAGAGTTGGGGATGGATAAAACAATAACAGGAATGCAAGTAGCACTGAAAAAAAGCATGAAAGTTAATACTATGGTGTGTTAACCGCCATGTATTTGTGGGTAAAAAAACGTTTGGCAACTTCACGGTCACCATTTCAATTAAATTAAACCCTTTTATCCATATAAGACTTGACTTTCAGTGAGTACTGGGAAAATATATGGCTGAGCAGCTCTCTAAGGACACTGACTGACTTTTCTTTCAGAAAACGACATTAAAAACTTGATTATATGCTTTGTTCAAATCTAAAGCTTTCTTTGCACTTAGAGGCAGAAAATAATTAAATGAGATTTAACCTTTCAGACTGAGACATTAAGTAGCTTTTATGCCCTTGTGCAAGGGAATAACACAATATATATCAGTGCTGGGCAATCGGTTAATCACGATTAATCGCATCCAACATAAAAGTTTGTATTTATGTATATCAATTCACACTCATTCAAGTATATATATCTGTATCTATATCTATATCTATATACACTGCTAAAAAAACATCAGATCTCTATGGGGACAAATATCAAAAATATCTATACTAATATGGACTAGGTCATATGTTATGAATGAAAGAATGCCACATCGTTTGATGGAAATGAAAATGATCAACCTACAGAGGACTGAATTCAAAGACACCCTGAAAATCAAAGTGAAAAAATTATGCAGCAGGCTAGTCCATTTTGCTGAAATTTCATTGCAGCAACTCAAAATGGTACTCTGTAGGCCCCCACATGCTTGAATGCATGCCTGACAACGTCGGGGCATGCTCCTAATGAGACAACGGATGGTGTCCTAGGGTATTTCCTCCCAGATCTGGACCAGGGCATTGCTGAGCTCCTGGACAGTCTGAGGAGCAACCTAGCACCATCGGATGGACAGGAACACAATGTCCCAGAGGTGTTCTTTTGGATTTAGGTCAGGTGAGCGTGGTGGCCATTCAATGTTATCAATTCCTTCATCCTCCAGGAACTGCTTGCATACTCTCGCCACATGAGGCCGCGCATTGTTGTGCACCAGGAGGAACCCAGGACCCACTGCACCAGCATAGGGTCTGACAATGGGTCCAAGGATTTCATCCCGATACCTAATGGCTGTCAGGGTGTCATTGTCTAGCCTGTAGAGATCTGTGAGTCCCTCCATGGATATGCCTCCCCAGACCATCACTGACGCACCACCAAACCAGTCATGCTGAACGATGTTACAGGCAGCATAACTCCACGGCTTCTCCAGACCCTTTCACGACTGTCACGTGTGCTCAGGGTGAACCTGCTCTTATCTGTGAAAAGCACAGGGCACCAGTGGCGGACCTGCCAATTCTGGTGTTCAATGGCAAATGCCAATCAAGCTCCACGGTGCTGGGCAGTGAGCACAGGGCCCACTAGTGGACGTCGCGTCCTCAGGCCACCCTCATGAAATCTGTTTCTGATTGTTTGGTCAGAGACATTCACACCAGTGGCCCGCTGGAGGTCATTTTATAGGGCTCTGGCAGTACTCATCCTGTTCCTCCTTGCACAAAGGAGCAGATACCGGTCCTGCTGATGGGCTAAGGACCTTTTACGGCCCTGTCCAGCTCTCCTAGAGTAACTGTCTCCTGGAATCTCCTCCATGCTCTTGAGACTGTGCTGGGAGGCACAGCAAATCCTCTAACAATGGCATGTATTGATGTGCCATCCTGGAGGAGTTGGACTGCCTGTGCAACCTCTGTAAGGTCCAGGTATAGCCTCATGCTACCAGTAGTGACACTGACCGTAGCCAAATGCAAAACTGGTGAAAAACAGTCAGAAAAGATGAGTTGGGAAAAAAATGTCAGTGGCCTCCACTTGTACCCCCATTCCTGTTTTAGGGGTCGTCTCATTGTTCCTCATCTAGTGAACCTGTTGTTAACTGACTTGATGCTATTCTCTGATTAAAAAGTGTTCCTCTAATTTTTTGAGCAGTGTATATATATAAATATTTATATATAAACATAACTTATTTTTCTTAAACATGCATGTGTGTGTATTTATATATACATAATAAATATACACAGTACACACACTTATATTATGTAACCACAAACTTTTATTTTGGATGCGATTAATCGTGATTAATCAATTGCCCAACACTAGCACTTGAGTTTAACTGAGAAGTGTCTGTAGACGTTTGTAGAGGCTGTTGTGTCGACCTTGATTTATTGTGGAGTTCCCTTTTATTTTGTCTTTAGAAAATGAGATTGCTCTCCATTGTCAACTGTCAAGTCAACTGTTTCTTGTTTTTCACTGACATGTCTCTTATCTGTTGAGGACAAGTGCATCCTTGAGCCTACATTCAGTATGGGTAAAATACTTAAAGCCAAATTATGTTTTGTTTTTTTTGCCGCTAGAGGTCACTTATTCTAAACAAAGGCGTACCTTGATGACGCCTTGATTTCACAAAGCTGTTATTATACCGCAGACAGCCGCTTCCGCTTCTTCCGCTCATAACGCATTGCTGTTTTATCATATTAGATACATTTGAGTGTGTTAAAAGTTATATGCTACTCTGTGCGTTTGCTCGGCAGCTACTAGACACTTGTTGCACACCGCAGTAAGCTAGATTGATATTAGGCATGGTAAACCATGATACTTGTGGTAAATCAAGAAATTGAGATTTAAACAATAACAATTTATTAACAACAACAATTATTCGTTTTCTGTCAATAAATGTATCCAAACAGTTGCTCACCTGTCTAATAAAACACTCAATATATTAAAGCGTCTTTGGTGTTTCCATGGTTTCAAACTGTCATTGATAGGCGACGCATGGCTACGGTCCATGTCCTGGTTAAAACGGCTTAATTCTCTAGATTTAAGCATTCTTGGAAACTTTTGGGATAGTGCAAGTACTCAAGTCAACACAATATATAACACTGTTCTAGTGTTTATTGGATATTTTAATCCAAAAATCTTACATATTTTGCCTTTTACCACAGTAACACTATATGTCAACAAAAAACAAAACAAAAATACTAGGATTATTTTGTTAATTTTTGTAATAGTAAAGAGCACACAATATTTTAGGGACTTTGGGTGTGAGATTCGCAGTGTAAATGTAAGATCTATGGAGAAAGCTCATTCAGTCAGAAAATAGAACAAAGGGACTGCTCCTGCTAAACCAGCCGTAGATCCTGCCATCAGAGGCTTGGCTGCTCTGTTTTGAAGAGCAGGAACCAGGATGTTATTCAGATGTTCTGGAGATATTATGCTATGTTTAATGTACAGAAGAGTGACAGTTGTGATCCCTAGCCCCACCAACACTCCTTCTCCACATTTTTTCTTTTACCTTTTGCCTGGTCAGATTCTTTGTCTCATTCACACATTATTGCATTACATTCAAGTAACACTCACTCAGCAAATTAAATATAAAATGTAATATTTCTCATTTCATTAACTGAATGTACTATTAAAGCTACCCCACACACACACACACATACACACATACACACATACACACACACCCCAAATAAAAAACCTGTCTTTGTAGCCTTTTCTTTTTCACCTGACTTTTTTTTCTCTTTTTTTCAACCCATCCCCTCCCACCACTTAAAAAATCCAGTTAATTCCAAAATGATAAAATCAAATCCTGTCCAACATTCTTTCCTCTGTTTCACTCAGCTTACACCTGTAAAAGAGGTTGTGAATGCTGTTCTGTGTTGACTTTAATGTTGTCATTCGATTTGCCAGCCTGATATCAGAATACCACAAATATTTACACTACTGTTCAACATTTTGGGGTAAGATTTTTTTTTTTAAAGAAATTAATTCTATTCAGCAAGAATGTATGAACAATAAATGACAGAGCCAAAAAGCATGAGAATTAAATTGAACAAAAATAAAGACTTGTATATTGTTAAAATAAAATCTAGTTTTTTAAAGTTGAGTAAACTAAAAAAAAAAATCTGTGCAGCAAGTTGCCTTACAATTTTAAGGTGTCAACTTTGTTGTGCTGTTTTTACTGTATTTTTGATCAAATATGCAGTCTTGGTGAGCATAAGAGACTTCAAAAATCTTAAATATAAAAGACTGAGTAATAGACTAAACACATGACCTATGTTAGACCAAACATAGTTCATGTTAAATCAACATTTCGAATGACTGGCTGAAGTCTGAGATTGTTTGTTTAAAGTTGACATTTTTTGAAAAAGTCTGGCTTTTGAACCCTCATACTGATCTTTGTTGCTACCATTCTCAGCACCTGGATTATATGTTTTGTTCTTTTGTGAGCTCACCGTCTCCGGGGTCAACAATTTCCACCGTTGCTGCCTCTGGGAACTCCAGTGCTCCCATGACAGGCTCTGAAAGGACAATCTGGAAGGTCTCGGACTGCTCGTACAGGCTGTCTGACAAGATGCGCACCTTCCAGGTAGCAGTGGTCTGACCTGGGTTAAACTGGACTTGTTTCTGGGCCTTTCCTCTGAAATCTTTGTCCTTTTCAGCCGTACCATCTTTGGTGCCGATACCTTAAGAATGTAAGAGTAAATAAACTTAAAGCACATAAATTGATGCATTTAGTATTTTATAACAACAGTAGATTAAGGGCCAGATTTACTAAACAGGGCAAATTAGGGTGAAAGCGCAATTCCATAAAAGTGCAGATGGGAGTGGACAGTTCTGTGTGTGACAAAAAAAAAGATTACCCATTCAAAAGTCTTTATAAAGGACCCGATCATGGAAAAATGTGCAGAGTTGAGAGTTGAAAGTGCAGAGTTGAGCTTCTTGAGTCTGTTCATTAAGTTTGATTGGTGGATTAAAAGCTCACCGCGATTTGCTAAAATGAGACATTCCTCAAAAAAAAAAGAAAAAAAAAAGAAACTATGAATATTAACCTGCCAGAAATGTCTCAAAAATACCACACACAAATGCAAAAGCAGTCCATACACGTGACGATTTGCAAAAGCAGATTCAAAGATCCATAAATACAAATAACATCTTTCATAAATGTGTGATATATACATATTTGTGTAAACATTTTGAATTTATTCAAAAATTATTTTGAGTTTTAGTCCCAAACTTTTTTATCAATTGTACTCGTAGTCCACTGTATGAAGAATTGTTGGGTATAATATGTCAGTTTACTTTATTTTGCTATCCTCACTTACATAAATTAACTATTGTGTCCTGCACCCACTAGTAAAAAAAATTACATCTGGTGACTGAATAACTTTTGGTTTGACTGTACTGTAAAATGTTTGTTAGTGTCATTTTAACAAACTGCAACAAGGGATTGACAGAATCTCCTGTTTATATCACCTCTTCTGTGTTTCTATAAATCAAAGCAGAGCTTAGAGAAGCTTAGAGAATAACAGCCAATGTAGAGAAGTTGCAGCATGTGTGACGCAACCATTCTGTAATAAAAGCTTCAAAGAGCGTTGTGTCGTTCTTTGGAAACCGAATAAGATGAAGACTCAGAAGGCTAGTCCATCAACATCCCTCAAAAGATCAGATGCTCATCCTAGCCTGACAGTCCCGCTGGTGGATCTCTGTCCACTTGGGTTGAAAAGGGTTTTTACACTGCCAGGAGCTTCATGGCAGGTGTGCCGGGTGGGCGTTGTCCCTGATAACAACACTAACTTTCCAACACAGAAATCTCAAAGGTCACCAACAACATAAGAGATATTAATATAACTCACAAATAAATAAATAACACAGAAAGAAGATACATTTCTGGGGAAAACTGCCAGGGGAAAGGCCAGACCGGAAGGGTTACGATGGAAACATAATGATGAGCTTTGGTAAAGGAGGAGAAATTGAGCTGCCAAAAGAAGAAAGACTACTTTGAATCAAATTTAGAAAGAAGTGCTTTGATATTAAGGTACATCGCAAAAAAGGAGGGGTCCTGACATTTCCTTCCTGCGCACATGCCAGCATAAAATGCAATTATTCATAGAACATCAGTCCTTGAAGAGAAACTGAGGGAGAGAGTAAAAAAAAATCAAAATAATAATTGAATAAAAATCATCATTTCAAAGACTTCCTCGTCTCCTCACTTCAATATAGGAAGGTCTCTGATCCAGGCCCAGCGAGTGGCATGCAAACAGCAGGATGGTAGCCTGTCTTACAGAGAGGCCCTGGACCGGAACCGAGGTGAGATGTGGAATGGTGGTCAAGCTCAGCATGCGGATGGAATATTCATCTTTGAGATGAGAACTTGTGGAGGTCTGTCAGTGTGATCCTGCACGTCTTTTGCAGAGGTTTAACCCTTGTTTTTACAGTCGTTTCAATGCCAGTTTTGTTTTGGTCAGAGGAGAACACTCCATTTCTGTCTGTCACCTGATGGGGTTCCTTGAAACTGCCACCTCTTGCTTAATTGGGGACACTTAATTTTTAGCAGTATTATTGATTTGCACTGAATTAACACTGGCTGTTGGGATGAGAACTGAACTGAGCTGAAAGATGAATCACTGTTTTCTGCAGAGCTGCTTTATAGTGGAGTTGAACTATACACGGAATCAACACTGAACTGATTTCAGCTGAACAATGACACTATTTTCTTTTAGAGCTGCTTTACAGCAGAATTATCATTATTTACCTGTTTATCCCGGTAAAGCTGATGTGAAACAATCTGTATAAAGTGCTATATAAATAAAGGTGGCTTGACTTGACTTGACTTGACTTGATTTTGTAGCTCATGCAAATGAAAATTCCCTCTTGGGGATGCTTGAACTGTTCATGGTCCCTGGGAGTCAAACCCATGACCTTGCTAGAGTCATGCTCTACCAGTTGCGCTACAGGAACTGATTTAGATTAAAATCTGATAAACATTCATTCCAGAATCTGACATTTTCTATTAAGGAGTAGCATTTGCCCTTTGGAACTAACTTTCAGGGGTATTTTTCCCTTAATGAAAGTGATTTTTTCAAAGCATATAAAAACATTTGGTCCAAACAATTCAAAACTAGATCCTAAATTATTCTAGACTTGGAATAAAATATTATGAAATATATTAAAGATAACATAAAATACCTGGGGGAAAACTATGGAAATATTTGTTGCATTTTTGTCACTTTCTGTGGTGTTTTGGTTCATTTATGTTTCTGATTTCCACACAAGCTCAATCTTTATCAATTCATGAAATTTTGCTGTTCTTAATTTGAGATACATATATCAGACAAACATAATTGTTAAGGTCAGGGTTGATAAGATTTTGTAATGCTTTTGAAAGAACTCACTTATGTTCACCAAGGCTGTATTTTTTGGGCGAAAAATACACTACAATCTGTATATATTGTGAAAAATTCCTAAAATAACTATTTTCTATTGAATATTAAAGTGTAATTTATTCCTGTGATTGTAAAGCTGTATTTTCAGAATCATTACACCAGTCTTCAGTGTCTTCATGATTCTTCATTATAATATCATTCTAATATGCTGATTTGGTGCTCAAGAAACAATTCTTATTATTACCAATGTTGAAAACAGTTGTGCTGCTTAATATTTTTGTGGAAACTTTTTTTTTCAGAATTATTTTATGAATAGACAGCTCAGAAGAAAAGCTTTTATAAATTTATTAACTGTTACTTTTGTTAAATGTAATGCGCCCTTGGTGAATAAAAGTACTACTTTCCTTCTTAAAAAAAATAAAAAATAAAAAATAAAAAAAAAATATATATATATTTTCCAATATAGAAGGCGCAGTATTGTTTTTTTTTTATATCTCATTCTGTCTGCAAATTCACTCTCTTGTTTACAAACGAATCCACAGTAAAAATGTAGCGAACAAATGCTCAATGTCTTCCCTATACGTGAGCTGGAACTTCATTAAAAATAAAGTTCAACTGTATTCTTAATATTGGAACTGAAAGAAGCTTATGCAGCAACTGTGGGACTTTTTCTACAACCAGGCACTGCACACTATTTTGTAATGTTCAACGGGATGTTTTTTGCTTGGAAGTTCGATATGGTTTACCTCCACGCAGGCCTATGTTATTTATCTATAACATGTCATGTCTTCTTCTGTTGAGGTGTCGTTTTTCTGCTTTTTTTGACGTCACAGGGAAGCAAATTCGCAGATCCCTCATTTGATGAGCAAGCTGTCCATAAAAGCTTTTATTTGACTAACAAGGTAGTTTTCAGCTGTGAAACTTACAGGACATTCTTATATTACCATGACCTTTTATATATAAAAAGCTTCAGGGAAAATGGATTTCTCAGTTCATGACCCCTTTAAAGTTAGTTGGTGAACTCTCCTGTCTGCATTTCACATGGACGGACCGTCACGCACAGAGTAACACGATTTTATGCAGTCTACAAATCAGACATCAGAAGATCTTACAGCTGGATTCGACTAAGTCTGCAAGGTTTGTGAAATTAAGATCTGGTATCATAGACAGGGACAGGAGACAGTACAGGACTCTGGACGGGGACAGGAGATAGTACAGGACTCTGGACGGGAACAGGAGACAGTATAGGAATCTGGACAAAGACGGGGACAGGTTTAGGAAAAGTAGACTTCGTCAATCTCACCAACGGTGAGGGAAAAACCACTCAACCGCAGCACATATTCAATATACTGAGCCATAGAACATGAGGTTCCGGTCGCCTGAACTTGCTGGTGTACAGGTTGATATAACCCCCACCAAAAGGTAACCAGGTGGGAAAGCTCAAGGAATTCCTCTACATAGTCCTTGATCAAGCGGCCATCCTGAAAACAGTGTGGTTAATATGGGTGAGGCGAACTGTTTGCACGGGTTCAGCCGGACTCTGCATTGTATATGGCGGTATTTTCACATGCCATTAAGTGAACAGACAGGCACAACTGATGCTCCTTATTTAAACCAGCGCGTGCGTGACATCTCCTCTGCCGCAATCAAGCCCTTGCGAGCTCGGGGACTCAGGTGTCATCATTACTGGCTCAAGCTTCTATGCTCGTGGACTTTATTTTGTCAGTCGGTGAGGACTTTACTTATTTCATTGTAACCTGAAATGTCATTGGTCAATCCGTTTTCGGAAGTCAGTTGTGAATGGACGCCTTTTGTAAAACATGCAAAAGATATGGCTTCATCGACGGACCAGATGCAAGAGAGTTCAACTTTATTTACTCACTGATTGCTTTATTAATATTATTAATATAAATGTCTTTACCAGATACTATATTAACTTTATTTATTATTTTATGGCGTTGTAGCTACTGCTGAAAATGAGAATACATATTGCTGTAGTTCACCTCTACACTATAGTTACCATTCTTTGTCAGTTTTGAGTGGTTAATATATTTTCCATTAAAGTATAAAGTGAGTAGCCAAAGGCTGAAACTATAGCGTCTTTCTGTTTTTAATACATTTGTTGAATATATGCCTTAATTCGCTTAGAAGCCTATCAACTTCGAGATCTAGAAAGTGCCCAATGACAGTGCCAATGCCATGTGCATGCGGAATGTGCATAGCGGACTCCGCCCCACTGCGTGGGTATATCAGGAAGAACACTGGCATGATCGCATTATGTTTCTGCTTCGGAGCCAAGAGCACATACACTCTTCACTCCTCAAGCCTTCTGAGAATATCGTCAGCTTCTTCGAGACGAGCAGCCTTCCAGTCAGTGTTGGTGTTACGGCACGTTCCAGCGATCGCATACCTCCTGCCTGCTGATCTGTGCAGTGGTCTGCATCCAGCTGGTGTGTGTTTCCCTGGGCGCTTCGGCATCGACTGCGAGGTTTTCCTCTCACTAAAAGAGCTCTCACGTGGCTCATCCTTTTCAGGATGTTTCATCCGTGTGCTTCTGGGTGCGGTCGGTCTCTGCCGCCTTCTGATGGGCACGAGCACTGTCTGACGTGCTTGGGCTTTCAGCACACTCAGGCAGCGCTCGTGGATGAGTCAAGTTCCCACTGCGGGAACATGCCCATCTCTGTGTTACGGTCGAGACCCGTGATCTCCGTGCAGCCGCCAGGGTGAGAGTCCCCTCTGCCACACCCCAATCTGCGGTCTCCACGAGAGGCGGCACTTTGGCTGGTGGCCAGGGTGATCTGAGGGTGATGGTGTGGAATAAAGCTCCGATGCTCATGCCTCGGCCCACACCCCCCTCTCATGCACCGGACCTGCCGTCCACTCAAGCGGGTACATAGGGCCGGCTACGGCTGTCCCGACTGTCTCGCTTGGGGATGGGGAAGACGAGGAGATGTCGGTCGCCGCATCACAAGGTGGGCTGGAGTCCTCTGAGGATGATGACTCGGTTGTGCGGCCGCCTCCGGGTGGTGCAGCATTGCCCGAGTCGGACCCAGAGTTGAAAGCTATGCTTTCCCAGGCAGCCGCAAGTCTTGGGTTGGAGTGGAAACCTACGTCCGTCCGTCCACCCGATACCTTTCTTCCCGGAGGTGCATAAGGAGCTCGCACGGTCCTGGGAGTCCACGTGGGCTTCCCCTGACCGTTTCGTGATCTCCTCCGCCTTCACTACCCTCGATGGGGCCTTGGCCAAAGGGTACACTGGGGTTCCCCCAGTCGGGCGCTCTGTTGCGATGCAACTGTGTCTGCAGAGTGCTTTGACTTGGTGTGGTGACCCTAAGCACCCCTCCAAAGCCTGTAGATTCACATCAACCTTGGTGGCGAAATCCTACAGAGCTGCGGGGCAGGCTGCCGCCTCTTTGCATGCCATTGCGGCTCTTCAGGCCTACCAGGCCAAGTTGCTGTGCGACATGCTCGAGGGTGGGGCTGAACCAGGACTCAGAAATGAGTTGCGTGCCGCCGCCGACCATCTCCGAGCGACGAAGGTGACCACACACTCCCTGGGTCAGGTGATGTCCACAGCTGTGGTCCAGAAGAGACACCTGTGGCTCAGCCTGGCTGATATGCGTGACAACGAGCGGACCCGGTTCCTCGACGCTCCCATATCCCAGGCTGGGCTATTCGGCGGTGCGGTTCTCACCAAGAAAACCCCTGGAAATGCACGATCGGGTCCGTGCTCTCGTTTCTCCAAGAAGGGTTGGATCGAAGGCTGTTTCCTTCCACCCTTAAAGTATACGTGGCCACTATATCTGCCCACCCTGACCTCCTGGACAACAAAAAGGTAGGTCAGCATGACCTGGTCATCAGGTTCCTGAGGGGAGCAAGGAGACTAAATCCTCCTCGCGCTCCCCTCGTGCCCTCTTGGGACCTCGCAGTAGTGTTAGATGCTCTGCAGAGGGCTCCCTTTGAGCCATTGCGGTCAGTGGACCTTAAGTTCCTGTCTATGAAGACGCTCCTGATCGCTTTGGCCTCCATCAAGAGGGTAGGGGACCTGCAGGCATTCTCGGTTGGCGAAGCGTGCCTGGAATTCGGGCCGGCTTACTCTCACGTGATCTTGAGACCCCGGCCTGGATATGTGCCCAAGGTTCCCACCACTCCAGTCAGAGACCAGGTTGTGAACCTGCAAGCGCTGCCCTTGGAGGAGGCAGACCCAGCCTTGGCACTGCTCTGTCCAGTACGCACCCTCCGTGCTTACGTAGACAGAATGCAGTGTTTTAGGACCTCAGACCAGCTCTTTGTCTGTTATGGTGGGAAGCTGAAGGGAAAGGCTCTCTCAAAGCAAAGGCTGTCTCACTGGATAGTGGACACCATTGTTTTGGCGTACCAGCAGCAGTGGCGCCCATGCCCCCTTGGGGTCAGGGCACACTCCACCCGGAGTGTGGCCTCCTCTTGGGCTCTAACGCATGGTGCTCCGCTAACAGATATTTGCAGAGCTGCAGGCTGGGTGACAATGAACAAATTCGCCAGATTCTACAATCTCCGAGTGGAGCCTGTGTCCGACTATGTACTCGCCTCTACAAGTGGCCGATAATGGAATAGGCTCAGGTGTCTTCGCTTGCTCGCCATTCCACTCCACGGACTGGATACGTGCAATATATTCTCAGGTGAGCTTCCCGGAAGCCCTGAGCTCATCCAGCACTGAAGACGCTGGCACCAGTAAGTCTGCCCTTAAGCCCAGACCCTCGTGTCAGGCCAGGTGCCTCTGTGTGCATGGTTCCCCCTCCGGGCGACCCCCACATGTGTATTTCCACCGTAAGCCTCCCTGAGTGGGAGTCTTTCCCTTGGCAGGCTTGGCAAGCATTGCCACACCTGGGGTTAAAAGTCCACCTTCGGCTGGTACCCCAGAGTTCTTCCATATGCAGCCCTTAGCGGGTCATATGTGTATTCCTAAGTCCTCCCTACGGGTAGGCAGCTTGGCGCATACTTCCACCTGGAATATGCTTCCCAGTGTACCTTGGTATTCCTGTGTTAAGTGGGAGTCTTTTGTTCGTACTAGTCTTACGACAGGGAACTTGCACTTCCGCAGGGCACTGGAAGACAGCCGAATGGCGTGATTATATTGGGACCCCCATTTTTCAGTCACTGACGTTACTCAGAGTGACTGAACGAAAGGAAACGTCTCGGTTACGTATGTAGCCCTCGTTCCCTGAGGAGGGAACGGAGACGTAACGTCCCTCTGCAACATCTGCTGTACCGCTGAAACGGCCGGGAGTTCATTCTTGGCTCCTTTGATCTATGACCTTTCCCATGTGAGGTTCCTATTTTCAGGGATTGTTTTTTTCTGCTGGTTATGGGAACTCAACTTTGCCCTTAGGGGACCAACAATGAAGAGATATGTGAGTGGGTTTCTGACTTAAAACCAAGTCAGTAAAACTAGTATTATCATTGTGTATGTGGGCGGAAGCGTAGCTATGCCCTGAGCAATCAAGCAACCAAATCTAATGACATGAGAAGCAACATCTACAGAGGTTCAAAGAGCCCAAAAAAGTAATTTTATAAAGAGACTCCTATCAGCAAATTAGAGGTCACAGATATTTTAACACAACAGAGAGGCTTTTTTCTTCAAAAAATCGTATCCGTAGTGCATGATGGGAAATTAAATACTCTCTTAACATCACTTACTAACAAATGAGGTCTCGCCAAGGTAACCTCTGCGTCTCAAGACCACCTCCAGAAACTTAGCCTCTTCATCCACATGATCATACTCTTTCTCCAGGGAGATCCAAGCCCAGTTTAGCCGGAAATGTTGGTTCTTCAGCTTGTTGCCCCCTACAGAACAAACAGAAGAAACATATTGAACATCCAATCGGGTATCAAAGGTGTAGTAATGATTTGGAAAGGATCAATCTTACATAACTCTATGAATTGTTTGCTGTGCACTGATTGTATCAATCCACGTACAAATGTACAAAAGTTAGACTTAACTCTATCTATTTTTGTTAGAAGTGCTTTCTCTTTGAAGTAATAGCTTTAATATAGCCTACTGAGGTTTAATGGAGCTGAATCCTTCAATTCATACAGGGCACCTTATTCATCTCAACAAGCACAGTGTGATATCAGTCAAAATCTCTGATGCAGCGGTGAGAGAAAGCACAGGTTTAATTGCTTCGTTTCTAATTAAAATAAAAAAAAAGGTTTGTCTGCTTTCTATCGGTGTTAGTCTGTTTTATCATCAGCGTTTGAAGTGTGATTCAAAGTGAGGGCTCGCTCCTGGAGGGCATCCCTACCAGTTACAATTTGCACACACAGACATCAAACACACACAAAAACAGGTCTTTCTTTCCCATGTCGGAATGCAAATAATGAAAAAATGGAATATGTCTAGTCAATCTACGTTAAATTAAATATGCATAATTCAGATACAATTATGTAAATACAGGATGTGGTTTAATAAAGTCAAAATTGGATTTTTGTGGCTTTTTGACCTTGTCTGTAAGCTTTGGTAACCATTTTGTGCTCAAAATGTAGCACACAACTACTATAGAAAATAACTACATCAAATATTATATAATTATACAAATGCAATGTCTAGTCAATCTATGTTAAATTAAATATTCATACTTCAGAAGGATTCTGTAAGCTTTCATAACAATTTTGGACAGCTATTATACAAATAGTATATATGATTTGATGAATTGATAGATATTTTTTATACTAAGTTAATTTTATGTTACATAATAGTCCTCCTAAGAAAAACAGACCTCCTTAGAAAAACATGGGAATTGTGCCTGTAGTAGAAGGATAGGTGCAGTGATAGGTGCCTTTTTTTAATAGACTGTTGCCGGAGTGCGTTATGCGCGCTGCTTATGCGACCCGGGCACCTCGTGTTTTAACCGCCTGCTGCCCCTTGCGTTTTTAAAGGAGCGCATGCAGTAAAAAAAAATGAACTCAAGGGTCTGATGTCATCGCGTTTTTTCCCCATTGTTCAATCGAATTAATGGAGAGGCGGGCCTTCCGTTGTGGTGACAGTTATCTGGATTAAACTGACAGCACAGCTGATTCGGGGGACTGCTATTTTGTAAATTAAAAAACGGCAACTAAAAAGGCAGGCGATTTCTCGCGTTTACAAACCTGAAATCATCTAATCGGGGCCTAATTTCCTTCTTCAACAGGAAATTGTCAGTCCTACATTTACACTGCACAAAAAAAAACATTCTTCGTAACAAAGATAAAGATTGATCTGTCTGACGGACCCGTCCAATCAGCATTTGGCATCATTTGTCCGGTCCAGTCCAGCTGGCATGTTAAGAGAGAATAAGAGATAGAGAGGAAGTGAGCAATAGTGAAAAAAGACTTCAAACCATTGGTCTGTTCTGGCTTCTTTGTACTGAGCTATCAGTTGACTGCGGTTTATTTGCTTTTGGCAACATTACATAGGCTCTACCCACCCTGCACACTCCTCCTCTCCTTCCTCCTCTGTCCAGTTGTCACGCTCTGCAAACCCGTCACGTCCAACTATTTCCCTTTCATGCAAAGGGTGAGCGCACAAGTCTGGATGTTTTTTATAAATGTGCGTGTGTGTAAAGCTTGCTAGTAGCACCTGTTGAGAGCTTTTCATGTATTTTCACACCTATAATTCTTAAAAACCCATCCAAATATCTAGCATGGTCAATGAGGGAGATGCACAAAAGAAAATGGAAAAGCACTACAGCACAGACAAACACCATCTAAAAGTGTGTCGCCTCTGATGTTTCACATTCTAACCTTGATAAATACGAATAGAACTAGACACTTTGCCAATGATTCGGTTTCATTTGAAGTATTCGCGAGAACTGCTGTTATGAAATGTTACAAACAAAGAAAGCGTCTTCAAACTGCTAAAGAATGAGCTCGATGAAGCCCTGTCAGAGTGAAGAAATTAACCGACAATGACAGAAGATTCAGATCTGAGCTGAAGTACCTGGCTCCTCTTCAAAGTCCGACATTTTGCAGAATAATTGGCTGTGTCAACACGCTTTTGATGAAAGAGAATTCGAGATTCGCAGAATACAAAGATTTTTGGACTTCACCAGAGCCTGCTTTCTGTGACAGCAAATAAACAGGATCCACTTTACTTTTGAGGAAAGATATGAGGTGAAATTTCTTTCCGTTTCTAGAGGTTTGGCAACATACACTATGTCAAAGTAGCAACTAAACGATTATCATTCTCCTCAGTGCTGAGATATAAAGGGACCTTTGGTTGCACAAAATGACCACTGTATAGGACAAACATTTATTTTGTCTGTGGGTGAGATCAAATAGCAAGTTCATATAGGAAGTTTATTCAGTTAAGCATTCAATAGCGTCTGTCAGCTTGATAAAACCAAGAAAAGCTCATTCGCTTGACCTTATCTGCAAGAACCCTTCAGAGACCATTTTCCAGAGGCAATCTCATACAACGGGCCACATGTGTTTCCCACAGAAAGACCACCCCAAGCTTTGATTTTAATGCGCATATATGCACATATTTGAAACGCAATATGATAAGTCATGTTCAACCAACATATGTTAGGCCTACCATTGTTCTAGATCCGGCCCAGAGTTCAGGTATTAGAGGTGAGGTTGTGTTTCAGCTGGATAAACCGACTTCAAAGACTTCAAGGAAAACCTCCCAGTTAATCTATAACTGTAGGTTAAGATTGCTGAGCAGGGGTTTCGTTAACACCAATGTTTTCTCAAGGTCCTGCTTTCTAGGTCACGGTCTAGTGGATTTTCCGAACCCCCTTTGTCAAGACGCTACACACTGCTTTGAAAAACAACTTAAGATGTATTTTCAAATTTCTATGATGATATGTTACAAAAACGAAACTACTGATGTAATTAATTATTTATATTGTAAAACACATTTAAGCAAGCACATTCTGAATCTCCTCTTGAAAAATGAACAATAAGTGCTGACACTGAATCTCTTTACATCTTATTCAGCATATTTTGGGAGGAGAAAATCAAATAAAATGTCTAATAGTTAAAAAGTCATAGCTAAAGTAAAAAATCAACCTGAATATAGTGGACTCTTTCATTTTGTGATGTGCATGCAAGTGAAACAGATTATTAAAAAAGAAAAGAAAAAATGTAGGAGACTTGGCTCATCCATGAGAACCATAGACTGTAAAAAAGATGGATGACACCCCTTCACTATCTTCTATTAGAGAAAAGTGAAGCCCTCAACGTCTGAATGTGGCGCTTACTAGCTCAAAATGACTACAAAAACCATGTATGGAAGATTAATTCGATGCAAAAGGTGAATTTCCATTTCATGAACAAGCCCATTACTTTATACATTACAGAAATTATGTGGTCACTGACGATTAATGCTCTGGGCAGAGCTAATATAGATTTAGTAGTCACTACAGTCCTAACATAGCATGTCCTGTCTCACACCACAAGATAGCATGACATCGGCTTTTGACAGACAGATTTGTTATGAATGAGACCGGAGGCTCCGCTCAGCCTGAGCTGTGCCAACTCAGTGTCCTCTGTCTCCTCCATAAGCACTGGGTCTGCAGACTACCCTTATTTGGTCACTAAGGAGAGCGAGGGGCCCACGGTGCCCACCATCATTCCCCCTCCATCAGACAAACCTGCCTGTTAGGCATCAGTGTTGAACACTGACTTGCCTGTGCCTAAATTGAGGACCAGCTTGGAGCAAAAAGGAAAGTCTGTATCTATTGTTATTGGATACAAGAAAAATTAGGACCCAATTAGGACCAATTTGACAAACATGAGGCTAATGTATTTCACTACTTTTACTGATAATGCTTTCGTTACTACTTTCATGTGATTACAGGAAACTGTTCAAAGGTTTGGTGTTGATAAGATGAGTTTAATTTAAAATAACTGTTTTCAATTTTAAAATGTAATTTATTCCTGTAATGGCAAAGCTGAATTTTCAGCACTAGTCTTAAGACACTTAAGACTAGTGCTGAAAATTCAGCTTTGATCCTTCAGAAATCATTCTGCTGATTTGCTGCTCAAGAAACTTTTCTTAAAGCAGCACTAGGTAACTTTTCAACCTTCATAATATATTTTTAAGACTCTTGTGATGATACATCGACTTGCAATAGGTTGAATGACACGTCTGCCATAGCCTGACGGGGTCTATATCGTTGTTAATCGTACTTTTAAACTTAAAAGAACAAAAAGAACTACAAAATTCGACTGCTTTACGGCATTTAAGTCACTTCCACCCCCACCCCCACTTCCTTAAATTCGGACGTGCGAGCCCAACTATCGTTTGTTTGCCGGATGTTATAGACATGACCGAAGCAGCACAGAAAAATAAGAAAGCAAAGGTTTTGTCGGAGGAAAGCAAAAAGAGGAAATGAGAAAGTGATCGGATTAAAGGCAGGATGAGGATCAACATTGAGCAGCGTTTGCTCGTTGGCGTGAGCTGAAGGAAGAGGAGGGGTGCCCGACCGATGCTGACTTGGCTGTCATGCGTACAAAATCATATTTTAGGATACCTAACATGTCTGTGATATTTGTTTATTTGTCTTGCCTCAGGCTATAATGCAAATAGATTTTTCAAATTTGCAGATTCATCTATGGTAGCTTGATATTATAATATTGATGATATATGGTTATTACCTACCACTCAAACATTGAATTGAAGTATCAATCATATAGATTCTGTAAAACGGTAACCAATAGACTAAGCTACTATAATGACGCTGGCTTGTAAACGTGAGCATCGCGAAATTGGCACATTCATTTGGCGTTTGAAAAAAAAAATAAAACCCATGAAATGATATTCATATGACATGATGAAACATATGCCACTGTACCTGGGATGAAGACATTTCACACGCGACGCAAGCAGAACACCTGCATGTGAACTCCTCCTGTGGAGTTCACATGAGATTATCACTGTCATGAGAAGGGCTGTCAGTCACCGCGTCGTGTGGATACTGTCATTCAGAATCACAGATTCTACTGTCTGAACGTATGACCAACATAAGAATGTCATCTGAACAAGTAAGCAGCTAACATCCACTTTTGTGCTGACCAACTAGGCCTACGTGGGAAAAGCATTGCAATAAATCATGATGATTAAATCTAACGATCGCTTATCATATCACTACAAACCGTGCAAATTATACTTTGTTTTCAAATTGTTAATATTAATAACATCAGCATTGCGTGACTACACTGAATGTGTATTAGAACTAATGTGACCTGTAGTTCAGTTTCCATTTATGTGCAGTCTCATTTCTAATCGTCATCAACAAATTAATGTGGAGTAGAGATTAACTGCTCCATCTAGCACAAAATAATGTCTATTTACCATAATGCACGCAGCAAAAAGAGAAAGGCACAACAAAGAAAACTCTGTAACTTTTACTGTATGAATTAAGCGAAGTGTGCTACTGTTACATAACCATTTAAATGTCTGACCTGTCCAGCACCTGTCTCTGCATCCGCTATGAACCCCTTCAAAGCACGGAGTTAACGCCACCTTTCAAAAGCCCTTTTTTATCCTTGTTTTGGCTCGGTTGAGTCAAAGTCTCTCTTTTTTTCTGTAGCCATTCCGAAAGTCAGAAGTCTTTTGCATTTTACAACAAGTTTAATTATATCAAGCACTGTGAGAAAAGACTATAAATCTCCTGCTCCAAGATTTTCTTATCTTCTTATCGATGTGTACAGATGTGACGCAATGACGCAAAGATATGCTCGAATCTCCCGCGGAAATCAACCAGTACCACTGGAATTAAGAACATTATTACAAGCTTACCGTTGTAAATCTAAGGTAGGCAGATAGTTTTGAACACTGGCTTGTTATGTACTTGCTCAAAAATTGATTTTGGATCATTTTTAACCCAAAAAAGTTATGGACTGCTGTATATATGTATATATGTATATATATATGTATATATAAAAAATATATATATGTATTTTTAATTAAAAACAGTTATTTTATTATTTGAATTATTAAATAAAAAAAGGAATTATTTTTAAATTCAATAATTATTTAAAAAATGTAAAAGGGGGTCTTTTCCTCCTGAGAAAAAACAAACCAACAAGACAAATGTCTCAAGGAGACCCATTAATGTGTAGGAGAAACAAATGAGATTTTAAATAGATATAATCTGTACTTTTTACACATGCATAAAGACACTTTTTTTCTTTTTAATTCCACATTGCACGGCAGAGTTGTTGTGGAAACCATTCTGATGCTCACTTCCTGGGTCACAAAAGCAGGATTTCCATGCACTCTTGTGAGGAGGAGCTGCCTGGAATTCACTGAAGTCAGCGCAGCTCATTTACGTGTGTCTCAAAGAGACAGAGAATGAGAAATAAAGTGTGTTTGTGGCTAAAGGTCAAACTGAACCTTGGGAGTTGCACCATGCTCTAGTGACTGCACTTGCAATCACTGCTGAGGTCAGTTCCTTCCCTCACACACCGGCTTAAGTCCCCTGCCAACCCAACCCCCGATATACACACACACATACTGACAGAGGACTCTGAGAAGTGCCAGAAAATACCTTGCTTTTCTTTTCATTCCAAAATGCCTTTTACTATGCACTTTTCCAAATAGAAAAAAGAACAAGCTAAGAGAATGTAGAAGCTTCTAAGAGCACTAAATCCCGTGACAGTCAAGGATGACGGGGACTTCACGTTGTCAATAAAATGAGATGGCCTTCCACCAAACCTGTCAGTAAAAGCTTCTCACCCATACAACCTGTCTGCAGTTGTCTCTCACCTCTCAGCACTCCAGAGATGCTGGTTGTTCAAGGTGTTTTAACATTCTTTGAACATTTTAAAGTGCAATAGGCATTTTCTTTGTTTAGCACACCGTATTCGTATTGTGGTCTTTGCTATGCTGCTATCACACCGGGCAGGGGGATTTTATGAAGGTCAGTGTTCCCTATATGCCTGGAAAACACTGGCACACAAAAACTAAATCCTGTAATTTGGAGTCTAATCCTATTAGCACTAGTTCATTCAGACTCTGAACCAAAAGCATAAACCAGCCCCTCTCTCAGGTATTTATATGGCTATATAAGTCGATTTTAATATTTTCTAAAACTGCAACTCTTGTGGGGTGTTCCTGGTCTGCAGTCACAGTGGTCAGTAAGTGCCAACCGGTATGTGAGCATCAGAACTGGACCACAGAACAATGGAAGAAGGTGGCCTGGGTCTGATGAATCACGTTTCTTTTACATCACATGGATGGCCGTGTGCGTGTGCCTTTCTTACCTGGAGAACACATGGCACCAGGATGCACTATGGGAAAAAGGCAGCCAGAGGAGGCAGTGTGATGCTTTGGGCAATGTTCTGCTGGGAAACCTTGGGTCCTGCCATCCATGTGGATGTTACTTTGACATGTACCACCTAAGCATTGTTGCAGACCATGTACACCTGTGGGCTCTTTCAGCAGGATAATGTGCCCTTTCACAAAGCAAAAATGGTTCAGGAATGGTTTGAGGAGCACAACAATGAGTGATGTGAGGTGTTCACTTGGCCTCCAAATTCCCAGATCTCAATCCAATCGAGCATGGGATGTGCTGAACAAACAAGTCCGTTCCGTTAAAGCCCCAGATCGCAACTTGCAGGACTTAAAGGATCTGCTGCTAACATCTTGGTGCCAGATACCAGAGCACACCTTCAGGAGTCTAGTGGAGTCCGTGCCTTGATGGGTCAGGGTTATTTTGGCAGCAAAACACAATATTAGGAAGGTGGTCATAATGGTGGTCTCTGTTACTAGCTCTATGACGTTATGGAGGCTTGGGTTTAGATGCGTAAGAAATACACACAAGAGTGTTTTAAGGACAAAAACCTGACATATGTCTTGAAATACAACATCTGAACAACATTTTAAGGTGTGGTAACCGTAGTATAAACGGAATAATTGACTCCAGGCAATTGAATTACTAAAAATTAATGCACATATTTCAAATGTAATTTATTCCTGCAATGGCAAAGCTGAATTTTCTTCAAAGTATTTAGTGTCACATGATCCTTCAGAAATAGTACACCATATTGAATTATGGTAGGGTCAAAATGTGGCATGAAGAACATGAAAGCATGGATCATCCTGCCTGGTGTAATGGTGTGGGGGATATTTAACTGGCACACTCTGGACCAGAGCCGAGCCTACCTGAGTATTGTTGCTGATCATGTCCATCCCTTTATGATCACAGTGTGCCCTTCTTCTGATGGCTACTTCCAGCAGGTCACAGAGCTCAACTCAAACTGGTTTCTTGAATATGACAATGAGTTTAGTACATATAAATGACCTCCACAGTCACCAGAACTCAATCCAATAGAGCAGTTTGGTATACGGTGGAACGAGAGATTCACATCATTGATGTGCAGCCGACAAATCTACAAATCTATTTCAAATACTTTTTGAAACTTCTGAATGGTATGCATATCTACATTAAAAGATGTAAAAGCTGATTATAATACACCATTTCGAATGTCATAAAATGAAAAGCTATTTAAAGGGTCTCCTCACACAAAACTATAAACTAAGTTAAAGAATCGGTCTCTCTCCCTTCCCTGTGATCTCTTTTAAAGGCAGAGAAAGGCGGAATGTCATTCCAAAGCACCAAGGTCGGGTCTTATCCCTGACCGCTGCTCATTAAAAAAAGAGGATTAGAGCGCAGACTTGGATGGACACAAGATTATTTAACAGTGCTTTCTTTCAGTGCTTTTTGATTGAATGGCCTGCTCTGAAAGAGTTTCTTGAGGATCAAGCAAGTGTTTGAATACAAGTAAGCGATAGTAGGTGTAATCCACATTATTGAGCCTGTTCTAATGTAAACTCTCCTCCCCCTAAAAAAAGACCAAATACAACTATGAAGCAAGTCAAAGTCAGAGTCTCTACTTTCTTTAGTTCCAGGATAGATAACAACCTCTCCGGGATAATCCAACCCTTTTCTTTTATGGCAAGGAAAGAAATTGCAATTAATAGCAATAAATACATTCCCAATCCCTGCCTTTGAAAAGTGGACATCATTGTATTCATAACTCGCTGTAAAGCCACTGTGGATCCACTGATTGGCTAATGGAAAACTGCAGCAGAAATAGAACAAGGGAATTATCAGGCAGTCAGTACAGGCGGTTCAAGATGAGAGACTTCAAAAATGTTCATTTATGTCCTTGTCAACTATTATATCCATAGGAAAGTCCTCTGCACCCACTGAGTGGTTTAATTACCACATTTGTTGTGATGTTGTGATCAGGAATTCATGGTGGCACTGGAAGCAACAACAAAGTGTAGTCTATTAGCATGGCAAAACCTCTAGTGTGCACACATAAAGGGCACTGACGATTAAATATTGAAAGTAGCAATTATGCACAGCCACTGAGCACAACAAGGACATCTCTATTGAGGTGACATTAATCAAACATTTCAGAAATACTGTGAGCTGATACTGGCACGCCAAATTTTAGCAGGTTGCCATTACCTTCTAGTCCATTAAGGAAGTGTCTGGCTGAGTAGAGGCCACAGTTTGTTTATTTGTTTGTTTGTTTGTTTGTTTGTTTTATGTGCAAATTTAATGGCGAGTTTTATATGAAATAGATCATAAAAAATGTATCAATTTGTGGCACAGCATTCTCTTTAAACCAAAGAATTGACCTGAAGAGGAATAGTAATCCTCTTGTAATTCAAAGAAATATAACACAGGCAATGAATTCTGGGAAATTAAGTGTTCATTCATTATATTAATGTTTGAGGTTAGTACATGGAAATGAATACTTTTATTCAGCAATAAAAGTATCAACATAACAATAAAAGTTAAACATTTTATAATGTGACAAAAGATTGCCTTATCAAATAAATGTTTTATTTTTTCTTGAACTCTCTAGTCATCAAAGAAAAAAGAATCCTGAAAAAATAAGCAGCACAAATATTTTTCAATATTCATAATAATAAGAAATATTTCATTTTAGAATGACTTTTGAAGGATCATGTGACACTGCGACTGAAGTAATGATAATGAAAATTCAGTTTTGACGTCATTGAAATATATTACATAATATATTACTACCACCAGTGATTAATCCTCTACTTTTTAATATTGCTTACTTATTGTAATTGAGTGTGTCTTGTTTTATTGTTTCCTTGTTTATTTATTTATTTATTTATTTATTTATTTATTGTTGTTGTTGTAGCGCTTTGGGTTTAAGAAAAGCGCATTCAAAATAAAATGCATTATTATTATTATTATTAGTAGTAGTAGTAGTAGTAGTAGTATAACCAAATAAACACACCCTTTATAAGAAGAGACTTCTTTCAAAAACATTTAAAAATCTTACCGACCCCAAAAGTTCAAATGATAGTTTATAATTTAAGAATTTTGTTCCTGAAAATCGATGTCTGTATCTGTACTTGTAATACCGATAAACATTTAAATATGCTTTTCTTCTTCATAAATTATGAATTTCATAAAATTTTTATTCATTTTAAATATATTCCTTTAGATTCCTTTATTCCTTTAAATCTGAATTGCAATTTAGCATTGTGGCGAGGTGGACGAGCGAGAGACGTGGGAGGAGCGAGCGAGACCGGTGCGTGATGAGAATGAGCGTCACCTGCGAGGCACACCGAGTTCACTCATGAGGGAGCTCGGAGGCATATAAGGACGAGTGACACCAGTGAAGGACGAGAGAGGACCAGGCCTGGACTTTACTTTATGTTTTGTTTTGTTTTGTTTATGTTTTATTATGTGTGTACCGTCCATGAGGAACTGCCCGCGTTACTTTCGTTTTGTTGGTTTATTAAGTCTTTGTTGAACATTTGTCAGTTCCTGCCTCCTTCCTCCTTATTCTATGAACTTTGCTTCAAGCATCTTGTTTGCTATCCTAATTTTATTTGTTGCAATGCCACTGACAACATTCTCCTAAAGTAAAACGATTTGTTGTTACTTAAATCATGCATGGTAGCATGTAATTTCAACTGGACACGTTTGGCAAAGTCTAGACTAGCATGTCAACTGGCAGAAAGGAGGCATTATATACTAAACTTAGAAAAGCAGCAGTGCGTTTCTCCTTACTGTTAGACCAGTGAAAACCTCAATGACTTGAAGAGGAGGCGATGAAAGGGCCAAAGTGAGAACTCTAGAAGCAGAAAAGAAAAAACAACACTGGCATATAATGATCCAGGATGAGAGGGACGTGACAATGAGAGAGAGACTGTGGATTTTCTTGACCACCCAATGCCCAGTGTTTGCTGGCTCATCAGGCGGAATAATGGCAGCTTGTTTGCTGAATGGCTTCAGCGCAAGGACACGGCGAGTAAAAGCTGGGCCCCCTGACTGTCAAGCTTCATGCTAATAGCTCTCAGGTTGTTTGTGGCGAGCCTATTCTCCCCTCTGGGAGAGTTCCAACTGAGCTGCCTCTTTTGGAAGGACATGTTTGAACAGTATTAGTCACTTGTTATTTATTTATTTGAGTGGCTTGCCACAACTTTTCTCAAAAAAGAGGGATCTCTCCTGCAAATTCAAGCAGAGAGAGAATGCCAATTTGCACTGCCTGAAATGACTTCTTTCGAACTGAAAAGGTAACATGGAAGTTACTGGAAAAAGACAGGCTATGATGTTTCTCTTTAACTAGCTACTGGAAAACATATGATAAGATTACATATCGAGAAGATAAAAACACATAACACTTCAAAAACAAAGATTTTGAAGATCTCTTTAAAGTGAGTTTCTGTGTTGTGGGAGTGATTAAAAGGAGAAAAACTTGATTCAAGATTCTCTTGCATAACATGTAGGAGATGAAAAAGATGAAAAATAATGGTAGAAGCACTGCCTGAAATCAGTTGGGTTGTGGGAGCTTGTGCTTTTCATAAGTGGGGAAACATAAGCACAAGGCACTGTACACCACTGTTCACATGGTTTGGAGGGCTGTTTCTAGGCATGGGCCGGGGTGGGCTGAGCCCACCCAAACGTCTGCCTTGCCCACCCAATCAGAATTAAGACACAGATAGTGTTAGATAGTTGTTTTTTTACGATTTGTGCATTGATTAAAAACCATCTGAGGCGGGTTATGTCAGACACTTGAAAAAGGGCTTTATTAAAATAAAAATAACTCTAGAAAATTGCTGGGGGGGTTTTATTAGCTGAAAGTAATGGCGTGGCATGTTATACACTTACAAGGCGCTTTTGTCTGTTGCAGAAACGCAAAGGCTGACAATCACATGAGCGAAAACTTTGAGCAAAAATATTTGTGTTCCATCAAGGTGAGGATTACCAATGCTATCTCACGACCAATTCGTAAATATTTACCTCACTCGTATGAATTTGCACGATTTGTCTATACTGCATTGATGGGTATGTTTAGTGGTGGGGTTAGTACGAGTAAGGTCATACAAATTCGCTGTGAGATTGGGTTGGAATTACGGGGAGTTTAATGCACAGTGTATATTAATAAATATGTATCTTATCGTCATATTTACTGACTGATTTTAAAGTGTTATTTGGCTGCCATGTCATGCCATTGCAATTACCTGAGCATGTTGAAATGCTAGAAAACCTTGCTAGTTTGAGAATGTGCATTTATTGCATAAAGCAAGAACATAACTATGCATATGCATTTATACACTTATATTGAGTTAAAACCTTGCCCCTGGCTTGCTGTTAATGATGTTGAGGCAAACTGAAATAAGAATGCGCTGTTTATCTTTCAGTTAGAACACACAGAACATATTTTTGAGCTTAAAAACCAGACATGGTATGTGACAAAGAAAAAACTCAAGGTCTATAGATGAGTTTAATTTATTTTAGGCCGCGTGTCCACCAAAGCGCAACATAAGATGCTTTGCTTCCAATGATACAGAATATCCTTGGAAGTATTATCTCCTTTTACAGTATTTGCTCTGGCTCTGGTTTTAAATTATTTTGTTTCATCATTATGCTCGTAATTGTCATCTGTTGATGTTGAACAGGCAGAATGTGGCGTTGTATTTGTCCCTCCCCTCCTCCACTGTGATCGGACAGCTGGGTAAAAAGTGACAGTGATAAGTTTTCCCCAAAGTTGAACATTCTGAACACAGAAAAGTTGAATCGAATGAAATGTCGATCCAGGAAAGGTAAACGACTGTTAAGCTTTGGGGGTGTTGATGGACTCGATCTACTCCATTTTATGTTTTGATCATCGTTCTGAAACTGATCCGGATGAAGTCTTTGAGAAAAAAGGTGAATTTCTCAGCTTTTTGTTTAAAATGTTTGTTTTTTTTTTTATTATTATTGAAATGTACCCACATTCACACAGTGTTGATAAAAAAGGATGCATGAAGCTTGATTAAAATGTTTTTAAAATGGAAAGAGTTGAAGTGCTAGCCTGACGTGGTCATACTCAATTCTAGTCAGAATATGAGTCTGATACCCCTCCATTGGGCTGTGATTATGGGGCGTGTTTACACCGAAACCAGGAAAGACCTCAATTGGATAGACCTACAACCAATCAGAGCTCTCCTGTCTTCAGGTTTGAGTCATCAGTGTCTGCATGCAGTCCCGAAAACAAAACTGATTAGTTCACCTCTCGAGTCTTCGTGGTTCCAGTCATTCATTCTCACAGCCCCATAGACTGAATGCAGAAGATCCTGTACAGAACCGATGGCCTGTAGCGCATACACGGTCAACACAAAATGAACAAATCGCTCTCTGAGACACCTCAATGTTCTCGAGTCATAGTTAAGATCAGTTCTAAAAGAATTAATCGTTCATGAACGACGCATCACAAATGCATAACTTAGTTGTCAACAGATCTCAACTGCATGCACGCTGGAAGACGTAGAAGAAAATATGAGTGTAAAGAATCTTTGTTGGTGTTTTTGAGAGAACAGTTATCAGTTTAGGATTGGACCGAATTCAACCCAAGCGCTCTTTGATGACGTGGATGATTATGTTACTGTTTATCATCTGTCCATCATCATCTAAAGCCCGCCCTAACAATT
The DNA here is from genome assembly GCA_023029165.1 of Gobiocypris rarus. Lineage (NCBI taxonomy): Eukaryota > Metazoa > Chordata > Actinopteri > Cypriniformes > Gobionidae > Gobiocypris > Gobiocypris rarus. Next base: position 27,034,011 of record CM040911.1, on the reverse strand, counting down.
TGATTGGTCAGAACTGTTTCTGTTCGAGCATAATTACTCCTCAATGGATTGAGTCCAGACCGAATTGCTGACCTCAAATGTTGTGGGCGGGGCTAAATTCGGCTGGCATCCAGGTATAGACTAATGAATGCCTAAATAGGAAGTAGTATTCATAAAGTAAAAAAATATTTATAAATATATATAAGTATACATCCTGTATAAAACAATTAAACTAGTAGTTTACATAGAAAGTGTACTTTCATAAACTAAAAAATGTGCAACAAGTATTAAAATAGTAAACTACTAGTAAACCTTTAAGTTCCCTTATAGTACAGATGTACAAATGGGAAACATAGTCGTGAACTAGTTTTGCTCTTAAAAGTTTACTTCTGTTACACATATAGTGCACTTAAACATATTCTTTTAAATGCTAAAAAGTGAGCCAATTTAGTCCAAACAGTATTGAAATACTTACAAGTTTACTACTAGTGCATTAATATTAGTATGCTTACTACACAAAGTATACATCAAATATTCTTGAACATTACTTAAGTATACTTAATAAAAATAACTTGTATACTTATTGTCATTAAGGGATTTTGCAATTTAAATTCGATTTCCATTTCAAATAAATGCAAGATACAAACATTTATTTATCAAAGAATCCTGGGACAAGTAGCACAGTTTCCGCAAAAAAAATATTAAGCAGCACAAGTGTTTTTAGCATTGATAATAACAATAAATGTTTCTTGCACATTAAATCAGCACATTAGAATGATTTCTGAAGGATCAAGTGACATTCAAGACTGGAGTAATGATCATCACATTTTTAAAATACATTAAAATAGAAAGCAGTTATTTAAAATTGTTAATAATATTTCACATTACTGTTTTTACTTTATTTTTGATCAAATAAATGCAGCATTAAAGACTTTCAAACACTTGAAACGTACCAAGCTCTTACAACGTCCATATATTTGGACCAAAGCGTACTAGTACTTACAATGGTCACGTTAAGGAATATAATTATTAAAAAATAAATATTTATACATATTTATTTTACTTGTACATATGAGATTTTAAGGGCAGTATTAAAGCAATCTGCATTGCATGTTAGTCAAAACTTACTAGCGTAAAACGTAATGTATACAGACATGTTCCTCTGGTCAGCACTACTTTATGTAAAGGTCAATTGATGCAATTAAATGTTTCATTAGAGTTACTGACTAGCACTAATCTGTTAATGCAATCTGCAGTCAAAGCACATATTTATGCTTTTATACACTGTTCTTTCAATCGTAGTTAATTAAATGCAACGATTTCGCTGCTTATCAGCAAAGACATGAATTTCGAGCAGCAAAAAGAGGCTTTTACTTTAAATGAGCCTATTTTGTGTTAAAGGCACACCACAAAAACCTCCAAACAAAGTGCTCTAAACAAAGTTTCCAACTGCCCATCATGTTCTTTTCAGTCTTACTTCAGAGGCTAATAAAAACTTTTTTAAGGGTCTGACAAAGCCCAAGTTAATTCAGTTTAAGCCTAGTTTATTCCCTGTCTGCCCTGATACTATACCTCATTCATCTCTGATGTCCAAAGACTTTCGCTTGAGACCAAATATGAAGGTAAAATTATGCCATTAAGAATCGCATGCGCAGGGTAAGATTTGTGAAAGTGTACATGCAATTGCAAGTGTAAATTAAATTAGCATGTGCAAGAGAAGTTTTGTAAAGGTGTAAATCGCCTTTTCAAGTGTAAGAAAAAACATTTGCAGCATTTTACTGTTATTCGTAAGTGTAATTCATGTATTGTGAAACTGCAGCTTCATGTTAACGCAAAATAAATATGACCAGACTTCTATTTTTTTATTTGTGCTTACACTTTTGACACGTTTCTTTGGCCAAAATACGGCCAAAATCATTGCAAACCTGTGAACATCGAGTCAGGAACTGCAAAACAGATTGACTGCGTAAAACCAACCTTTGTGTAAAAAAATTAACTGTTGCAAATGTCTTAATGACTTGTTGTGTGTAGGGCAAAAAAGTTCCAGAAATAATCTGATTTGTACAGTTCTATCTTGTGTTTTGGCACGATTCTCTCACGCAGTTTTGCAAGTGCAATTGGAGGAAGGCGGCGCCATCTTCCTTTGTAGCCAATCAAATGAGCTTCTCGCTGACTCTCGATTTACTCTTATTTGATTGGTTCAATATACACACCAGCCAGAACACATCTTTATCTTCATTGGGCTCAGCATCATTCTCGTTTCATTGTGGTTCATACAAAAATTTGAAGACAGGGAGGAAATACATAGTGAGCATCATACCTGAGTAGTCTGACAGATGTGACATACACAGTCCTGAATAGTGCCTAAAAATGAACATTGCCCTTAAGTTTATCGGTGCACAGACGTGAAAGGCCACTACAATGTTCTGGAGTGCTGTGCTGATGCATTCTGGACAGCCAGTGACCTTTTCACTGAAAAGTGGTATTCAGAGTGCCATTTCTAAGAGATCTTCAGTTAAGAGGCTGTGCAAAGCGGAATTGCAACACAGCTGAAAGGAAGAACTGACAATCAAATGTGCTGCGAATAAAAGAAAGATATTTCAGAATCAGATACAGGAAAAAGATTTACATGGATAAATCAGCCATGAAATTAAATAAGTCACATTTAGAGACACAAATATCAGTGTATATTAGAGATTTTAGTACCTATTTTTAATTGTAAATTTGCCATAACCTAACACTCACTTAACACTAGGTGCCCTATCATACACCAGGCGCCATGCATCGCCAGACGTGACGCAAGTTTTATTTGCTAGCTTCATCCTGACACAGTCCTTTTCATGCCCAGTGCCACGTTGTTTAAATAACAAATGCACTCGTGCCCATCTGAAAACGAGGTGAGTTCAGACCCAATGTTGGCGCTTTGCTATTTTAAGGCAACTGAAAATGACTGCGCCATTGACCAACAAAAACAGTATTTTTTGTGTTATTTAAAGGACGCGATAGTAATATAAGCCCAAAACACACCCATGACTCATTAAGAGACTAGGTAAAACCCTTTTAGACCATGCACCTAGCACGCCAACTGTTTTTTCCGTTGGTAAACGAGCAAAAGTGGATTCGGACATTCCCTAAGTGCACCTGCGCCATGCACATAAGACCATGCACTTAGATCATTAAAATAGGGCCCTAGGGGTGTAACAATATTCAAACTGAACTGAAAAAACGTAATACACCACCCACGGTTCACCGAACGCAATTTTCGTTACATGTCTTATGTGTACAAAATGAATACAGCGTTGTAGCCTAACCAGCATTTACCACCAATAATCGCAATAAACTCCATGTTTTGTTACTTTCGATAGTAAAAAAAGTGTCACCTTTGAAATTCAGTCTATTTTATCAGGAAATTTTTAAAAAATGCCGTTTTGACGCTTTTTAATGTGGTCTGTGTTTTAGATCTCAGTATAGATCTCTCTACGTATAGGCGTAGTTCAAGTGGAAGCGCAACAACAAACTATTTCATGACTTCAATGAACACACTGCGTAAATAAATCACAGTGCAGGGTGGAAAATGTACATAAATCTCTGAGCCAATGACTTCAAAAGCTAACTAAAGCCAGGAGTCAGTTAACCTGGAGGTCAAACAATGAGACAAGACAGGAGGTGATTGGCTCTGACCTATAAAAACACTCACAGATTTGGGTTCTGCAACTGTAATTGCAAGCAATGCTTGTAAAGAAGTATCCAAGTCGCTGGAATCTGAATATCAATAAATCTTATGGCTATGTAAATATACATTGCTAAACGATGGCCATTTTCAGGCCCCCGGAAAAGTTCCCAAACAGACTAAAGTCCCAATGACATGTAAAAACACATAAATCAATAGACTTACTTGATTTAGTAGGGCAATGCTGGCATGCTGAAGCTTGCACATAAGCACAGTGTTATGATGAAGAGCAGCGAATAGGAAATGCATTGCAGCTTTTACAGACTAAGGTGCTCACGCTGCTACCCTGAGGCTTGAAGAGGTGGTCAGTGTGCGTGTCATTGATTTACAGGACGAAGGTTACACTCAAAGCCGGGACAGATTGACTTTCATCCCCTGGGATTGGGCTGCACTCGCTGATGGCTCTTTCACAGTCTGCAACATGCACTAAATCCCCTTTAGTTCCTTGTAAAACTCAAGGGTACGAGGACAGCGATGAAAAGTGCTAAATCTTGGGCAAAGGCGTCAACTGATGATTAGACAAGTGCTAAAGACATGCAGTGTTAATGACATCTATTGACTAATCATGAATAAATGAATAAATAAATTGATTGAATGAATGAATGAAGGAAAGGGGAGGCTTTACTTTACTGGTGCCCTGTCCTTTCATTAACTTTATCCCTCATGGTCCTTAAAGCGGTACTGTACTGGTGTTAACTGTTAACCTCGCCAAATGGATCACGGAGTCAGAAGATGAACTTGAGAATCAGTTTGATTCATGATCGAATCATTCAGATCTGCTAATATGGTGAACTGAATGACCTTCTGCGGAAACAACAAAAAACGCTATATTATGCATGCCAGATAAGTAATTTGGCAATGTCACTTTACAAAGAAAGTCTATGCGCCCACACACATACGCATTCAAACACTCTTGCCTATAGACTAAACACGTAATACACATATGCATGTGTAACCCCTCCTGTTTGAACCGCCCACTCCAAGCTAACAAGGAGGCTAAAGGCTGCAACATCTAGTGTCAGTGGCTAGAGCATCTCTTGAGATCAAAAGAGTGAGGTTTACTCGCACAGTAACCTCCCTAAACCTCACTCCTATCCGGGTCACGACACCAATGTAACCCCTCCTGTTCGAACCTCCCACTCCAAGCGGGACTTAAACTTGGGTCCGCCAGCATGAGAGTCAGACGCTCTAACAAGGAGGCTAAAGGGTGCAACCTCTAGCATCAGTTGCTAGAGCGTCTCTTGAGATCAAAAGAGTGAGGTTACTCTGGACATGCTAGCTGGCAACATAGGATTCCATTCATTATGCTAAGCTAAGCTAGCGGCGACCCCGCCAAACTAAAACAATGCATGCACTGAGACAAAAATGCATTTGCCTACATATCCACATATGTAGGAATGAAGTTGAATAAGCCCTATTTCTAAAAACGGTGGAGTGTTCCTTTAAGTATTAAATGAAAACCAATAGTGCAGTAAAAAGTATGACATTATGCTTTGGAATGTAAACATTTTCCAAAGAAAAACACTTTGATAAATTATAGACACTTGAAAAATATACCTAAGCAGAGTAAAAATACTACACTACTGTCCACTTCTCTCCACTATTGTCTCTACAAACAATCAAACAAACAAAAGAATGCTAAGGTAAATAAATTGTGGTCTGTTTCTCGACCAAACAAAAGTATTGTGCTTAAATAAGATTTTGAATATTCAGTCATATGACCTATTATAACTATTCTTGCATTTGCATCCTCCAATTTAATCTTAAAATCGTCAGTCCCCAATCTTGATTTAAAAAAAAAAGCCAGTACAATTCTTTAAAAACAATATTCAACAGGAAAAAACTAGTCATACAGATTTGGAATGACATGAGGGAGAGATAAATGATGACAGAATTTTCAATTTGGGGTGAACTAATCCTTTAAGAAAATCCAGAACTAAACTTAACTGTGCTTTTCTTTTCAACCGAACACTTTTTCAGAAGAGCCACGAAACAGTAAATAGCTAGAAGTCAGATATTACAATTTATTTGAGGCAACAGAATGAAAGAATGGCGTGCCATGGCTCAGGGCTTTAGGAAGTTGCTCATAACCACTCCAAGGGATTGAGCCATTTCTCTATCTTTCATCTCACCCTGCACTTCCTCCCAGTCATTACACAGCCTAAAAATTCCCTTATCCCGAGGGGAGGTGGAGGTGGGGGCAGGTGGGTAGAGCTTCACAGGTTGTCTCCCAGGAGGAGATGCTCAACAGCACCGGCTGCTCACACCTCCCTCCCTTGAGATACTTGCAACTGACTATCAGCACAATGCCAGAACATATAAAGCAGCTTGCATAAAATAAAATAAAATAAAATAAAATAAATAACATTTTTTAAAACTACACCACAATCGAAGATCATGCAGTCCATAACCAACATCTCAAACACTTAAGCCCATACTGGACATCACCACACAATACCTACATCTTTATATCAGGAATTTGGATTATTTGGGGTCTCATTTCTCTCCGAGCTCTCAAGACGGTACACTGTTCTGACGGAGCTTTACGATGAGGTGCGCTATCACTTTCAGACTGTGGCAGTGAGTAGGAGGGTGAGATGGAGAGAGAAAAAGAAAGATAGAGAGATGGGGGCTTGTCAGAATCAAGTCAAGACACCCAGGCCCTGCGGGAAGGGACTGCGAGGCTGCAGCTTGGCCCTCGCTGTCAGCAGCTCCTCAAAGACAGAAGCAGGAAGGAGGCGGTGAGAAACCGAAGGCCAGGGAAGCATTATGCAGCCTGATGTATTGAGTGATAGTGCCATGCTTACAGATGCAGAGTGACAGCGTGTCTGCAGCACTATGGCATCCGAAAGAACAGCAAACAATGTCTTTTTGTTTGCAGGATATTTCCTTTGAAAACCATGAGGCCCACAAAAAATAAGATGGCTTTACCGTGAAGAGCATTCATGCTTACAGTGCCAACAAGAAAACTGTATCACTGGCTTGACAATGTATCATGTCACAGACGTCATTCTGTGATTTGTATAGTCTATTTTAGTGCTTATAGCCAAAACATTTTTGGAAATGTTATCATTTATGTTTGGATATTTAACTAGGGTTGGGCATATATATATATATATATATATATATATATATATATATATATATATATATATATATATATATATATATATATACATATATATATATATATATATATATATATATATATATATATATATATATATATATATATATATATATATATGCAAGTTGATCATGCAGATGATTTTAAATGAATCTTGTATATGATTTTAATATGCTTTAATACGTTTTAAAAGCGTCATTTAAAGTAAAAATTTAAAAAAAAGTTACACTGTATCATGGTTACCACAATAATATTAAGCATGCACAACTGTATTCTAATAATACATGTTTCTTGAGCACCAAAGTGGTCATCTAAATTAACTGGTTTTATTTAAGTCAAAAATATTATTTAACATCATTGAACCAACCTAGCATTCATGTATACCAACAAAACCAACATATACCAACATTTTTATATTTTTTATTTTTATATCAAATAGAAATCACACTTTTAAGGTAACAATTGCAGGTTACCACTTTTTAGAGTGCATCCATATGATTAAAAGAATAAAAAAATATATAGATTTTTTTAACACTGCCCAGCCCTACTCTATACTTCAATAGCCAATTCCCACAGCAGAACAGGTCTTGAGGTGCACTGGTATGGAAAAACTGACCCAGTTAAATAGCTGGTTTTCTGTACACTTTGATTTTGGAATGGAATGTGCAGCCTGGTAAAAACTTTTCAAATCCTCCACTGCAAGAGCAACATCCTGAGGGAGGGAATGACGACACTCGAATAATCCGATGGGGCAAGTCTGGACAGAATGGGGAGAATGTGTGTCGGGCACGTGAACCCGGACAGAGACCATAAAACACAATTTCAATACAAAGATAATACAAAAAAAATGTATGAGAGTTAGCACTTGTTGACTTCCCAGCTAGAATTTGACCAATTTATTGCATATCAAGTTATATAATCCTTTTGTCAACTGCCAAGTGTAGGTATTTTAATTTGAAGCTATTTTAAACCCATTACAGGACTCCAGGAAGTCTCGCCCTTGAGAATCCTAGGGTTAAATGCCTTGCTCTAGGGCACAATATGATAAAGTGATCTCAGTAACACCCCATTTCGCAGCAGGTAAAACTGCACATTGTTAGAAGTCAAAAATAAATAGATGATGATATGTGTAACATACATGTTATGTTCTGTTTAGTGTTAATAATGAAAATAAAATAAATGTAAATGCTTAAAGTGAAACAAGGTATCAAACAGCCAATACATTCATGACACACTTCTGTGAGCAAATAAGACAACCTGCTGCTGTACAACATACATGAATTACCCATAGCAGATTTATGCAGGTGGAGCTGGGGAAGGAGGAGGGTTTCTGAAAGCGCGCTGCAACTGCTACAGCAAATGCTGACTAGTATTTGAAGGTTGAGTGAGCTCATTGGTTACTGATACAGCAGGAACCAATCAGCTGTGCCCAATAGAGAATGATGTGATTGCATATAGATTGAGTTAATCAGCTTGCACCATTTAGAGTTTCATGATAGAAGTTTGTAAATATACAATATCAGGTGTTACTGCTAAATAAAAAAAATGAAAAATCTTCTAATAACGGTAAATAAATACTCTGATATGGCACCAATATACTGTGTGATTAACATTTCCAGGGCTGCCAGCAGTAGAATTGCTACTTGTCAAGGTTCTTACTTGAGATGCGCTACAACCCCCAGTGTTAAAGTATTCAATTCACAGAGAGGCAAAATAACAAATAAGTATGGCAGTGGAGTTCAAGCAATGCTTTCATGAACTGCTAACCTTATGTATTTGTAAGCAAGCTCCACTGCAAAGAAACATAGCTCCTACTCAAGAGTACTGCAGGTACTGCTGTGCAGAACAAGTGTGCAGAGGAGGATGAGGGAGTACTTGTTACATCAGCAAGTAATGCTCGTTACTTCTTTACTGTAACTATTTTACTTTTTAACTATAAGCCCATATTTCCAAATAGTGGACATGGAAATTAAAGGGATAATAAAATCAAACCACTTTACATTTTCCTGTGAATCACCGATGTGCCGATCCAATAAAAATAATAATGACACCCTTGTGTGCAGCAGATGTTACCTGTATATGCTCTATAATCCGCAACCAGATGGTTTATGTGAATACGTATCTATAATGTCAAAATCACTACTTGCACGGCCTGCCGTCAACGAATGTGCTGAATAGCACATGTTTTTGTCTACGGCCCAAAATAGGCTGCAGCGATTTATGATTGTGCTTATCCTGTAATTATGAATGACTTTGCTCTAATTGCTGGAGGATCTGTACCACTGCTAAAGAGCCATTCTGCAGAGCCAAAGGTGGTATTTTCATTAATAATGGAATGTGAACAGATGAGAGAGTGGAAAAAAAAATATGCTGATCTATGCACATCCGTTGTGAAGATGAAGGATAAAGCCTGTAAGAGACTCTGACCTGACCAGTGCATGTATGAGCTTGCTGTCTTCGTAGCACTTCATGGCATGTGGTGAAACATAATCCTTTTGCTAACCTGAGACTGGATTGAGGTGGTAGAGATGAGCTGGATGTCAATGGTTATGAATGAACACAAAAGTTTTGTGTTGAGCGACCAATGCTTGAGCAGGTTTTGCAAGTCAACATCACCTGGGAGGAATTCACTAACAGCACATGCAGTGTAGTAGATTTTTTGCTTTTATATATATTATATTATATAGTGTATATTATTTACATGGCGTAATTTGCAAAAAACTGGAAGACTTGGAAGACAGAACGCTTCTCCAGAGAGGATTCCTTTATTTGTAATGTTTAGAAATGTTTGCGTGGCTACGCATCCCAATGTGTGTAATAAGCAGAGTGTGGCATTGTGCACCCGCCTATAGGCTTATATTACTAACGCGCCATTTAAATAACACAATAAATAATGCGTCGTTTTCAGTTTGCTCAAAATAGCAACGCGCCAACAATGCTCCTGAACACACCTTGTTTTAAGACCAGCACGGCCATGGGTGCACAAATGGGCGCAAATGCATTTGCTATTTAAACAACATGGTGCTGGACGTGAAAATGATAACTGCGTCGGGCTGAAACTAGCAAAAAACTCTTGCATTGCGCCGGCGTGTGTGATAGAGCCTTATGTCTTTCCATTTTTCCTGGTTTACCTTTTCCTGTTTAGTTGCTGTTTACTTGGTCATCATGAGTTCTAAGTATGTTCTAATTTGTTCACTTAGGCCATGCTCACACTAATACATTTTTGTTTGAAAATGCATATTTTTCTCTCCGTTTTGGCCTTCTGTCCACACTGAGACGGCGTTTTGAGTCATGAAAACGTAGCTTTTTGAAAACGCTCTCCAAAGCGGATACATTTGAAATTGCTGTCTTTGCGTCGTAGTGTGGACTGTGAAAACGATGACGCATGTTTAGTCATGTGACGCATATTGTACCAATAGATATGTATGTTTATACCGCTGTTGTGCAAGTATTCACTTTCACACAAATGCTAAATATGTTATTTTGCACACTTAATATCACAGTCCTGCAAGGATTACAGAATATTTACTCGCATTTGCTGTCCTGTGGGAACGTGAGTGGAGTTGCGTTTTAGACCAAACATAATAATGGTTGACCGAGTGCGACCCGGACGCATCTGTGAATGGTGAAATAGAATTGTGCCAGAAGATTTGAGTGATAACTTTATGATGTCTATATAGCTTTTACGCATGTGCAGTAAGTTGAATATTAAGACCTACTGTACCGCACGGATCTAATATAATTTTACACATCAGATGTTTTTCCACAACTGACCAAACGTTCACATAAGACATAACACAAAATGTTTGCTTGAATACTCGCCAAGACAGATATTTTGAAATACTTTACAGTTTTTTCCAATCGCTATGACAATTTTTTCAATACTTTTAACAAATTTCCTAAACTCTTAACGCAGTTAGCACAACATCTGTCTGTTTAGGCTATACAATTAACACATTTATTGTTGCTTTTGCACAAAATCCATACAATTAACACAAATTTAAAATGCTTGAACTTCTTTTACACACAAGCTCAACCAAGAACAAAACAATGGCTTTTTACTGCCATATGAACCAATGCTTTAAAGGCTTACTTCAGCGATTAGCATAAAGCTTTGTATAAGTAGAAACCCGGGAGAATATTTAAATTATCGCACTTTCCCCCCTCATATGACCCTGAGACGAGAGAATCATGTATTTTATTTCTGGAAAAATTCCTCCGATGACGCAAATATCGTCATTTTGCGTCATCAGAGGAGTTTTTGGCCAGAGGCTAAAGACTACAGCCAGCAGAGGGCGCTATTTCCACATGTTTTCAACATCGCACTCACAGCACTCGGCTCGGGAGCATTATATCGAACAGACACGTTCAGTTTTTAATTGTAGTGTCTCTAACTGAACTGATTTTCTGAAAATGAACGTTCCATCTAGTGTTAGTGTTTTTATGACATTGTGCTATGATTGACGTAATGTTCCTGTCGGAAAAGAACATGTGTTAGGGTTTTGGTAGACATAGTGTATTGTGTAATTATTGTATTTTGAAAATTAGTGTTGGAGTTTAGTTTACAATGTGTGATTTTGAGCATGAAATTAACTGTTTTGCCAATTGTGCGATGTAGGTGTGTCGGTGCGTGAAGAGTTTAGGAAATTTGTTAAAAGTGTTGAAAAAATTGTCATAGCGATTGTAAAAAACTGTAATTCTTTGTATATGTGTATGCTGGGATCACGCGCTGGATCTGCAGTGAGCGCGAGTGAGATTGTTTTCATGGATGAAAGGTACTCCTCTCCAAAAATGTACAAATTAAGATATTTTTAGATGTTTAATTGCTATTTGGAGCGTTGGGATCGCTAGACGAGGGCTTAATTAACTCATTTTTGTGAAAACCTCAAAATCAAGCAAAACAACATTTTTCAATTGTTTTGCCTGTAGCTCGAAATTATCCCATGCGCATTCGGACTCCTTTTGCCAACATGGGTCACATATATTAAAAGTGCTGCAGTTAGATCCTCTTCTTCTTGCCTGCCCAGTCATGACAATTATATTATGAAACCATTATGATTTGAAAAAAAATTTCATTATATCCTATATTTCATATATTTCATTTATCATTAATTTATCATAATATTTTAAATTAATTTATCATAATATTTTTTTTTATGACAGTAAACAGAATCAATGTTTAAAATGTGCATTCTCAAAAGACCTTGTGTAGCCATATGTTCCCCATTCCTGCTGTAAAAGTTAAAAGTATTCTAATAAATAATTGATTTGTTGCATTGTTCATTGTAACCTATACTTCTTTGTCCTGAAAATAAATAATAAAATGAATAAAATAAAATCTTCACTGACTTCTCACACATAAAATAGCATGAATTTAGAGAGCAGTCATATGCAATTTTATTAAGAACATAAAAAAATAATAATTCCACCCCAGTTCTTATAATCAAATAAACATGAAAAGTTGCAGTCTTAATTCAAAACAAGCCTCCCTGGACACAGGAGGTGCAAAAAAGACAGTAAAGAGAGAGAGAGAGAGAGAGAGAGAGAGAGAGAGAGAGAGAGAGAGAGAGAGAGAGAGAGAGAGAGGGAGAAAGAAAGAAAGAAAGAAAGAAAAGGCAGGAATTGAAAACAAAGAGCAAGGTGCAGGCGGGAATCTGTCAGTGGGGACGTCTCCTCCGCTGACTGACTGAGTGGATTAGAGGTTGGAGGCAGACAGCTTCTCTAAAGCTCCACAAACAACCCACAGGCAGTGCTAGAACTTGTGTGTGCTCAGGTAAGCTCAATTTACCGGAGCGGAGGAGAAGAATCATAGGCAAAAAATGAAAGGGAGGGGTTAAGGTGGCTACACAGAACAATTAAGCGAACAAACATGGCAAAAAGTGCCCCCCAGGCCTCCTTGTCCATCTACTAAACAGAAACCAGACAACGTATCTTCATCCACACAGTCTCTATAGCTTGACCATTGCCAAAGGGAATCTTTAGTGAGAAAGGTGAGGGAGTTTGCTGGGTTCAGACAAAGAAAAGCACACGTATCCACTCTCTGTTAATCTCCATTCAGCAACCTAACAGTTCTCACAAATAACAATTATTGCCACTTTCATCTCCTATTACACAGTTTATTCTTCCTTAATACAAGTTTCCAAGCCTAGCAGCTTCTTTTATTCAAAAAATGTGGTAAAGAATGTTGCACCTGATTAAAAGAGTATTATTTCTCAAAAGTTAGGAAACCAGGCCTTTGTAGTTTACCTTAAGAAGGTTAAATGAGCGTGGCACAAACTTTTGTTAAAACTTCGCTGTGAATTTTCATGAGGTGCCTTCAGGTAGATGCTATTTCACAGTGTATTTGACAACATGACAAGTAATAATCATATTTTCATTGTTGCGCAGTGTTTAGTCAAAAACCTTATTAAACAACATAGTGCTTCTTAGACAGTGCTTCTTAGACTCTTCTTAAAGTCAAGTATTTTTGATCAAATCCAAACCACCCGGTCACAATTAATGTTCTTTCTATTTTTTTCCACATTGAGGGCTGTCAGATAGTATTTCTGTAGTTAAAGGTATGGTACACAATTGCAGAGAGGCTAGCAATAGCAAGCTAGTTTTGAAAGCATAAGATCCCTCCCTCCCTTTAGAGCATCTCCAAAGCCATACCTCCTCCAAAACACATGAACGCAAACAGAAGGTTTGATGTGAGACGGCGTTAAATTACCTCATGTCTCAAAGTACACAAAATTACAATAAAAATGAACGTAAACAACTTACAGAGCTCTTACTTGTACCACCTGACTGCTGCAGGTTCATGTCGGCGTTGATAGTGTTGACATAGAGTCTGAGGACGTTAACAGCTCTGGGTAAAATGTCACAGGTTTCCATCTCGTAATTACGTGAATGCAGCATAAGCGTGATGATTTGGCAAAGGAGGAACTGTAAAAGGTGGCTGCTGTTCGTTTGTGGTGCTCAGTGATTGTCAGTCCACAACTCTGCATAGCCTTACGTACTGATGACGTGTAAGCAGGTGCGCAGAGGTATGGAAATACATATTCTGACAGGCAGATAGAACATTGTATCATCGTATCGGACCAAATGCAATGATTAAACAAACATTTTTGGTCCTGAGACTTCCACAGAAGACACTTTATGTACATTTTGTAATATTTAGACCACTTATTGATTACTATCACAATGTGAAGAGAGTTTCAACCAGAATAACAAAACTGTTTAGAAAAAAAAAATGGCAATAAAATAAATCATGGTGCTACAAGACCCTCAACTGTCCCTTAACTGATCTGAACAGGGAATCAGCAAATCATCACATTAACTAAAATACAAACATCACAACAGCAACATTTAACTGCCTATGTTACCACCCAATTCAAACACATTTATGTATATTTAAAATCTTAATTTAAAAGTCAAAATAGGCTCAACTTTAAACTTTCACCGAGAAGAATAGAGCATCCAGATCTTAATTTGAAGGCAAACAGAATAATATCTCTGCTTTTTTGTCAGTCACCTCAGTTTTTGTAATTTTATTTGTGGTTCACAAAATACAATAAAATTGTTGTTCTCAGATCAGCACAGAGAACATTAACCTCTAACATTTCCAAAGAACATAAACTTTGTATTAGTTTCATAAGCACAAAGCTTTATTAAACGTAAATAATAAAATATAGTACAAAACTTCTCAATTTAAATCAAATGAAATAAAACATTTATAATTTTCCAATGCCATGCACCATTGGTGGTAAGGACAGAATTATACAAAAACATCTATCTATTTTTTCAGTGTGTCTTGTTTCATCATCTAAAGCATAATATCTACTGGCATCTTCATCGTCTAGCAATTTAGCCACTTCCCCAAATACTAAGAAGTGGAATCATCCAAAAACCATCATCAGCTTTGGATCCTTTATAACCACCTGCTGAGATGTGTGTCAGAGTTTGCAAACTTAATAATCATTTGGGAGACCAATTATATTATTCATTGGGAACATGAGCCAAACTGAAGAATCTGCCAGCAAATAACAGCATAATTTTGGGCAATTTCAACTCCTCTCATAATAAGATGTTAATTAATTACTTGCACTAGATTTTGGCCTCCATTAGAATAAGAGAAGTGCAAAGGTTATTGGCAACAAATATATTTGAACAACAATTCAAATAAAATGTTACTTAAAGAAAATGCTGATAATAATAACAGTGGGTATATGCATGTTCAAATAAAAATATTCATTGAGTGATTTGTTCACTTATACATCCCATGTATAGTATAATGACTCATGATGTATATACACATGTACTTGATATGGCATGTTTGAGGCTTTGAGCCAAATTCGCTGTATGTGCAACTTTTGGCTAATAGATATTAAATCTGAGGACCCACTTTATATTAGGTGTCCTTAACTTCTATGTACTAACATTTTAATTAATAATGTGATACATTGCACTTATTGTGAACATATATGTTTTTACATTGTACTTACATTTTTAAAAATACCTTAATGTAACTACATCTGTAATTAATTTCTGTAGTTACATTTGTAATTACACTATCGACACTTCCCTTACACCTAACCCTACCCTTAAACTTACCCATCCCACCACACCTGTCCCTAACCCTACCCGTATCCCACCTCAATATCAGCAAAGGTGTTTTGCAATACAATATGAACACAGTAAGTACATTGTACTTAATTTTTGATGTAAGTACATAGTAGTTTAGGCCACCTTATATAAAGTGGGGCCAGAAAGCAAGCCCTTAAACAAGTTGACTGAGAATACTGATGTTTTTTTTCTCACTATGACTGGCTAAATTTCCCAACAGCTCAAGCCTGAGATTAAAATATATTTATCTGAGAATACGAATACACTTGTAAACACAGCAATGCCTTATAAAACAAACAGTTTAATCTGACCACACATCTAGTAGCATTTTCTCCACTTTATTCAGCTTATAAATAAACCCTATATAAACACATAATCTCTACAAGCAACAAAAATGCCCTATTTTACAACCTGTATGAGCTGTACTGCAGCTTACTCACCTTCTGTTGCATTAAGATAAAGAATAAACAGCCCTTTGGATTCATCTCCATTTTTTTTCTCTTACTATACAAACACAACCTGCAGAGTGATTTTGGCAGCTGGAACATGACAGGATACAGCTGTATCTGCGCACTCACAATCCAGTGCGGTTGCCTGATGCACAGGCTCTGAAACAGCCGCAGGGGGTACCTGGGGAATTTAGTGTGGCTGCCACAGTGGCTCTCATGCCTACAAATAGCTTCAGCAGCCTGGCGGCCTTGCTATCAATGATCCAGTATTAGAGTTTCATAAGCACACAATTCACAAATTAAATTCTCAAAACTGACCCCAGGTCAGGTTCAATATCTAATAACAAACCCTGCATCTAAATATGCATACTTTCACTGCTACACAGTATGAAAAGAGCCTAAAATTGATACAAATGAGTAGAGAATTGGGATGCAGATAATGACTAACACTAATGAATGGTTAATCAAATAGGCCACATTGACTACACTGAAGCAAAGTCCTGGACTGGCTTGGAGATCTGAAGCCCTCAACATTCTTTTTGCTCATCGGTTCAACTGATGGGTACCATTTTAACATGCGAGGCACTCTCTCATGGGGAGGAACATTAGTAACTTGCCATAAGCCAATGTTAATGTGTATTTGAACTGCTTGAGGGTCCAGTGCAGCCTCTAGATCTTTGCATGTCCATTTCACAGACGTTTCATGATGAGGGTGCAAATAGGGAGAATAGTGCACATATCTAATGCATGTCCCTCAGATGTGCCATCATTTCCATCACAGCCAACATTCTTATTTTTTTAGGGGCACTTAGAGGGGCGGGTGGGATCTTTTGTTACTACTTATAGTATGATACATAAATGCAAGCGGTAACCTCCTCCAGTTTCTCTTGAAGCCAATACGGAAGTGACTTAAACTGTAATTCATCGACTGGCCACAGGAGACAGGCTCCGAAAGTGAGCAGAATTGAGCCCAATGTTAAAATGCCCACCATGTTTACAGCCTGGTACAAAAAGTGGTTTTGGTCTATACAGCTAATTTTGCCCTTCATGACAACTTTGAGGAGGGTGATTTATTTTTTATGACTCATTCGTTTAAATTATATTAAGCCTTAAAGTTCTGCATAATTAAAGGAACACTCCACTTTATAGGAGGCTCATTTTCCAAGTCCCCTAGAGTTAAATAGTTGAGTTTTACCATTTTTGAATCCATTCAGCCGATCTTTGTATCTGGCGGTAGCACTTTTAGCATAGCTTAGCATACATCATTGATTCTAATCAGACCATTAGCATCTCATTCAAAAAATGACCAAAGACACTTTCAATATTTTTTCCTATTTAAAACTTGACTCTTCTACAGTTACATTGTGTGCTAAGACCAACTGAAAATGAAAAGTTGTGATTTTCTACACCTATGTTACTACCTATAGAACTACTTTCTCATTCCTGCGTAATAGTCTCGGATCTTCACGGCCGTACCATGGCTGCAGCAGCGCAATGATATTACGCAGCGCTGAAAGTATAGCCCCCAGCTAGGTAACTTTCAATGTGACTGGCACTAAGTTTGTGTAGTTGCAGAGAAAGTTTCAGGCTTGCAGCCGACAAATTGTGTTGTGGATTTACCTGTGTGATTAGCCATGGTTCTGTGTGTTGTAAAGGGCTGTGATAGTAAGTCGAGGGTGTATACTACCACCATGTTTCACAGAATACCAACGAATCATTGCTTCACTGCTGCCATGGTACGGCCGCGAAGATCCGTGACTATTAAGCAAGAATGAGAAAGTAGTTCCTAGCCATAGGTGTAGAAAATCGCAACTTTTCATTTTCAGTTGGTCTTAGCACACGATGTAACTGTAGAAGAGTCAAGTTTTAAATAGGAAAATATTGAAAGTGTCTTTGGTCATTTTTTGAATGAGATGCTAATGGTCTGATTAGAATCAATGATGTATGCTAAGCTATGCTAAAAGTGCTACCGCCAGATACAAAGATCGGCTGAATGGATTCAAAAACGGTAAAACTCAACTATTTAACTCTAGAGGACTTGGAAAATGGAGTGTTCCTTTAAGGGTGTGGCCACTTTGAGTGACAGGTGGGTTGCCGCTTCTGTCACTACTATCCGTTTGTCTGTTGCCTGTTAGTCATCACATCAACTCAGCTCCAGCCACGTCCCGCCTCTTTGCCCATTTTCTGTTATCCGGGAGTGACGTGTGGGAACGCGCTGCCAAGATGGTAACGGATGTTCTGTGGATGTCTCAGGACCAAACACACATTTTTTTGTCCAATCATTGCATTCGTTCCGATACGATGTCCTACCTGCCTGTCAATTTATTTCCATACCTCTGCACAGTATAGAAATGATCATGATGTTTCAGAAAATTACACATTTTTCTGTGATTTGTGAATATACACTGTTAAATGAAGAAGCACAAAATTCCTTATAATCTTTTGACAAGCAGTAAAATGAAAGGAGACAACTTAATTTAGAAAACAAACAGCCATAAGACACAATGAGGGCATCTTGAACCCTTTCTGAACAGAGTGCATGACAACATTCTGCAGAATCCCATTGTATAATTGCCAAACTTCAGAATACACGCATACCTCGTGCCAACTTCTGTTAAACACAGGCTCTTTGTGCCAGTCAATTGACTCAGCAAATGAATAATCTAATTAGCATGCACAGAGAACAACAGCAGAGAATGTCAAATTAAAAAAAAAGTCTTTTATGCTTTTAACTTTTATGATACAAAGCAAAAGATTAACAAATTAACCTACTCTGAAGAGTTCAAACTCGTACTGCAGATCCATAGTAAACCATGCCAAATGCTTCGATTTAGTCTTCCCCCATCCTCTTTAAATATTCATATATCTACATTTCCCATACAGAACCATGAAATGACGTTGGTTTTCACCAGATGATTCCACTGTGGCTACAAAAGATTGGGAGTGGTTGTTGAGAACATTTCTTAATATTCATGGAAAAAGGAGAAATTACACCATCACAATACAGAATGTTTCTTTATAGCTATGTGTAGGAGAACAATGAACAGGCTGTCAGGAGGGTCTCGAAACGTAAAGCATCCCCAAAAGCCCACTAAAACAAGCAATCTGCATTTGCATATTTGCATAAAAGCAGAAGCCTTTACTGTTTTCAGGTGAGCCGTGTGTACTAAAATGAATAAAGGAAGGTAGGTAAGACAATACATTTACAAGAAAATTAAATAATGAAGGCATGGATGATCTTTGTAAAAAATATATCTAATCAATCCAAGTTTCAAACAAAACTATCATAAAACTTAGTCAGCATTACCTAATTAGCCTGACAATGGCAGTCATTAAGACAGACAGTCATCCTTCTCAAATGATATTATGGTGGCTAAATATAGACTAAAGCTTTCATCACACAAGTGATCTTCAAAGTGGAATACTTGTTTCTAAGATATTAGCTCTAATTTTATTTGGCAGTCAAGCAATAAGTCCTTAATTGCATTCTGGAACTTCTACCTCACTGGGTACTAAGTGCACTTGGTGGGTTTATAATTGGACAGTTTCATTCAACCCATGAGTGAGAGTCTGGAAAATGTTTAGCAATACATCTATAAAACCCAACCTAAGCTGTATTAAAGCTTTCCAGTCCAATATGCCAACATGTCAATCAAAAGACATCCCAGATAGAACTAAATCGTGCAGATTCTAGTTATTGCTCTTGCAGTCACACCTTCACAAGCACTTGGTGAGCACGCAAAGAGAAGGAGGATGATGCAGATAGGAATGCACACTTCTGTAATCCAACTTGTCATATTTTAAACATCCTGAGGCCAAAATAATAAATAAGGGTTGAAATGGCTTACCATTGTCTTCAATGGAAAAATGGAATGTGTCGCTTGTGGCATTGTCTCCGTCTCGAAGCACGTAGCATATATCCATGTCATCAATGTCAGCTGAAGGAGGAAACAGATACAATAACTTTTTTTTTAAACTATATTAAACTAAGTTGTGATGCACTTTATTGCTTTATATACTGAGATCAAGATCTATTTATTATGCAATTCAAACCTTTTTCAGAATCTATTATTTTTATAATGCTCACATATGCAGATGCAAACATTTCTACATATATAATTCTATATAGAAGATATAGTATATTCTACAAGAAAATATATTATATTGCGAGGGGGAAATGATCACCATGATAAAAATCCCAAATATATAAAGACAGCTGCTTTGTATATTTTAAGACTAATTTGGACTGTTGTATACATTATTATAAATTAGTAATGTGTGATAATAAAAACTAAAAAATAGCCATTTAGGTTGCCATTTACTCCTGTCTTAATGTACTAATATGTACTCCTAAGGTACTAATAATGCACTGCACACCCTTTAGGGGTAGAAAAAGGCACATTTTTTCACATTTTTCTAAAAGTGTAGCCATCCCAAATGGCCCACTTGATGTGAACTCCACAGGAACTCTTACCTAAAAGCCAACAACCCATGTGTCAAAGTATAGACTTTGAAAGGGTGAAAAGGACCATGAGGGAGCAGGGTTTCATTTAGGACAGGGTCTAGAGTATATGAACCAGGTTGAAAACCACTATCAAATAAGGGCATTTTGCCCATCTGATCCTGCACAGAGGGTTGTAGGCACCAGACTGCATTATGTCTGAAATCCGTCAGCTGGGCAGTTTAATTTCGAGTGAAAAAATATATAAGGCACAAAAGCCATGGTACATCAATTCCCTTCTGAGTGAAAGGAGCACACAGAGCAGCAGGTATCCAGCTGGCACACATCTATTAATTTCTCCATCACCCTATCTTGTGCTCAAACTTTAGAGTGCATTTCATGTATGTGTTTTCTCTGAGAGGGTGTTACATCCACATAGTCTATCTTCAATATTTTATGTCAAAACATTTCTCTTCAAAGTCGTCTGCTCATAAAAATGTAAACCCATCATTTTCAAATGCCCACAAGGGAGCACCAACTTTATTTACTGTCAGTAGCCCACACCAAAAAAACCCTACCCCCAACTGTGCTAAATTCCCTTGAAATATTCAAAGAGAATCCTCAAAAAGGAGCTTATTTAGAAAGGGGAAGCACAGTGGCAAGTTGAGCATGTCCCCTGCTAGTTTTGACATTTACAACTTTGTACAACTATACTAAGGCTTTCCTGATATGCCTGAAAGCTCAGAAAGCCGTTTTTGTATAACTCTATGACTTGTGTAACACGGTTGTGTAACTGTTTGCTTTGTACTATAAAAAGACTTGTAAATGATTGGTCTTAATAAAAGCCAAAAACGTCTTACAACAGATACTGACGCCATTCTTTTTTGGCAATGTGTGCACTTTTCCAGATAGGCTTTTTAAGGACAATCATTCCCTCATAATGCTGTGCAGAACATTATAAGACAGTATGCAGTATAACAGTTCACCAAAAAAGAAAAATTGTCATCATTTATTCACCCTCCTATCCAGGCTGCTCTTCTCCATATAATAAAAATGAAAGAAACTTGAGGCTGTCAAGCTCTAAAATGGAAAAGGCATCATAAAACAGGTCTATACTATAAAATCATACTTTTTTCACTAAAAATCTTCTGCAATCTGTAGTAGCTCTCAAATCAAACTCAAACCATTGACGTCAATATTGTAAGGTTTTATTTTTGGGGGACAAACTGCTTAAATTTGAGTCTGCTCCTACTATTTTTATGATAATTTTGTGTTTTTTTCTACTGGTCAAGCCGGGAGACAAGATCACAAAACAACATTTTTATTTTATTTTTTTTTTTTCAAGAAGGGGTTGACAGACTCAGTCCCGATTCACTTTTATGATATGGAAATGAGCAGCCAAGATACTCATCAAAAGGTTCACCTTTTGTGTTGCGTGGAAGAAAGAAAGACTTTCTGGTCTGGAACAACATGAGGGTAAATAAATGATCACAGCATTTTCATTTTTGCATAAACTATCCCTTTAATGTAGTATTCTAATATTTATATTAATTCAGTATTCTCTCACACACTATTCTGATGCATTAAACATTAATATACAATTAATATTAATTCATTTAAATGTTTTAAATTAATATAACCTATTTTATTTAATTAACTTCACAAAACTTACCTTGGGTGAACGTGGTGATAGTGGCATTGCCTTTTCCCGTGTTAATGAGATAGCCATGTTCAGCACCCACGGTAATTTTAAAAGTCACTGCTCCTTGGGGGCTGTCTCTGTCCACTGCCTTTAATGTTTTACTAGTGATTAGGAACCCAAGGTGACCAGTAGGGAGGATTCTTAAGGTTGTACCACCCTTATTAGTCACGACCTGCGGAATTCCGTTGTCCACCGAATAAATTGTGATTTTCATCATCTGGGGTTTGCGAGTCGCATAAACCGTGTCAGGGAACACGTAAAAGTCTGTGTGAGTTCCATCGGTGACAGTAAATGAGAAGCTGTCGGAAGAAGACTCAGTTCCATCGTGCTTGTAGCGGATCATGTTTTCATTAAGGTCCTGCTTTGTGAAGGAAGTGACCGGTCGGGTGTTGTTAAACAGCAACTTGCCATGTACAGGTACCTGGGTGATCGTGAACTTTAAAAGATGGTCGACTGTATCACGGTCCTCCACCGTCAGCTCAAAAGGAGTGATTAGCTTATTTTCGCCTTCATTAACAACCAGTCCGTGAATGGTGACCACAGGCTTTTTGTTGTCCACGTCTGTAATGGACACACGAAAGGTGCGGAACACAGGGTTGTAACCATCAGTCACCTCAAACTCGAAGCTGTCCATCTTCACCTCATCATCAGCAGTGTGGATGTAGTATATTTTATTCCCAGCTAGTTGAAGCTGAGTGAACGAACTAATAGGCATCCCTGGTATATCAGTGCACTCTAAGTGTCCTCGTATAGGGGCACGAGTGATGGTGAACACCAAATGCTCATCAGGGCTGTTATGATCACTGGTGCTAAGCAGGTCTGTGGTTAGAGTCACCCTTCCTCCTTCTTTCAGAGAAACACCTTTGCTGATTACATCAGGGAACACCATGTCTATTCCACCCACAGTTACATAGAAGTACCTGTCAATCAAGGGGTTAATGCCATCAGTAACATCGAATTTGATAAGGTCACGAACTCCCTCTTGTCCATTGTGAATGTACATGATTAAATCTCGGTCAATCTCATTTTGTGTGAAGTTCATTCCAACGGTTATGTTTTCTAGTGTTCCAATTGGTGTTCGCTTTTGTAAAAACCCTTGATTTGGGCCATAACGGATGACATAGGTCAGAATGCTGTCTTCTGTATCCAGATCAGTTGCTTTTAAAACTTTATTATTGATTATTTTCACCTCTCCTATCTCTATTTCAAGGCCATCATTAATCGCCATCCTTGGCGTTTCATCGTCAACCAAAATGACCATTATCATGACGGTTTTCTCCACTGTGAATTTGCCATCAGTAAGAAGTACTTCAAAACTATCCTCTGTGTTTTCTGAATCATCATGCTCGTAGACAATACTTGAAGCCTCTCGTATCTGATCAAGAGTGAAGTTTGTGACAGGAATAGTGCCTGAGGTTAGCTGGTTGAGGATATATCCATGTTTCGGAGGTTTTGAAATAATAAATGTGAGCTCATCCGCTGGAAAATCAGCATCAGCGCCATTTAATATTGGAGTGTCAATCACAATGTTCATGCCTTCCATCACAACAAACTCTCTCATATGGATCTCTGGCTTTTCGTCATTGGATGGGATTATCACGATTGGAAAAAAGTGTCTCTCTGAAAAATTTATCCCATCTGAACACCTGAAAGTAAACCTGTCCTCAACTGGCTCGACGCCTTTATGAATACTTTGCACATAATAAATGTGGTTTTCCCGAATGTCTTTGATGGTGAAAGCACTAATTGCAATTCCTGATCTGGATTTCTCAGAGCCTGGTGCAGGAGAGATGTTTTCTACGTATCCTGAGGTGGGCTGTACAATAATTGTGCAAAGAAGGTCATCATTAGGGGTGTCAATGTCATTAGCACTAATATGCGAAATTTCAATAACGTTTTTCTCACCCTCCACGACAATGAATTGGGGGCCCACAAAGACCTCAGGGGCCTGACTATCCAACGGCAGAATGGTGACCTGCACACGAACACCTTTGATTTTATTTCCCCCAACCGTCCATTCATCAGACATATCAGTGAGTGTCAGATTAAAGAAGTCGTGTTTTGTTGCCAATCCAATTTCTCCAGTACTATGTGTATAGAGTACCAATCCACTAATGATGTCTGCTTGAGTGAATCTGTTGGAAGGCACACCATTCACTAATATTTCACCAAACACTGGGGGATCCTCCACGATAAAGGTCAACCTGAGGTCATCAGTGTCCTCGTCTCGACCCTGAATGACATTGGTGGTGACCTCAGTCGCTCCGTTCTCCAGAACATCTATGTGGGAACCGATAGTGCCCTCTGGAAGACTGATGGTTGGTGCTTCGTCATCAATAGGCTTCACATTGATCCTGACTGTGATTGTGACAACGTGGATACCGTCGCTGACATCAAGCTGGAAGAAATCACTGGTTGACTCATCACCATTATGAATGTAAGATATTCTGCCATTAGATATATCGTCCAAATTAAATGAATTCCCTTTAGTCATATCAGTGAACGTGTACTTAACCTGACCATGCTTTGGAGGCTGGGTGATTGTAAACAGAATCTGTGAGCTGTCCGTATCTGCATCTGTGGTGTCCAGCTCAGCACGCGTGATGACGTGCACCCCTCGTTCTTGCATGGTAAAGCCTGTGTTGGTGATCTGAGGAGGCTTGTTGTCAACAGGCTGTAAAAATATAGTGAAAACTCCATTGGCGCTGTTTCCCGCCATATCCTCGACTTTGTAATGGAACTGCACCACATGTGGAGTTATTCCGAGCTCTAGATCAGGAGGCTTGTAGGCTATCTTGTGATGGTTTATCTGTGCCTGGGTGAACTCGTTGACCTCTGAGTTTGGACTCTCAGTTAGAACGATGCTTCCCAGAATGCCAGGGCTGTTCTCATCTGTGTCAGTGGGTGGCTGGGTAATTGTGTACTTCAGGTCCCTGTCTTCCGAGTCCAAGTCTGTGTAGCGCAAGAATTTCTTTCGAAAATAGGTGAGTTGATACTCATGAACGGTCACTTGCAGAGTGGTCCCGGGGTACAACTCTGGGGGAATATCATCAATAGGGAGAACTTTGATGATGAAAGTGTTCTCACCTGAATGGTTTGGTGGGTCATTGTCATCTTGCACGCGGAAAACAAACTGATCCATGATGGTTTTTGTATTATGTGGGCCGATATGTCTGTAAAACAGCTTTCCTTCTGTGATGTCATGCTGGAACCACTCGGTCACTACTTTCTCATACATCTCGTCCTCAGCATTGAACCTCCATGTGGATGGATCCTCTGGTGCATCTGACTGACGAAGTATCACTTCTCCGATATTAGAGTAGGGAGGCACCATAATGAATTTGATAGTTGAATCCTCAGAGTCTATATCTGCCGCACTAAGCATTAAAGGAGAAATGGGTATCATTTGGTTTTTAAACAAAACTAAACCTGTGTTGGCATTGATTATGGGAGGTTCATCATCAGTTGGCACCACTGTAATGGGAAATAGAAACTCAACTTCATTTTTGCCATCTGTCATTCTGAAAATTATATTATCGCTGTACGTATCACTGCCATCATGCTGGTAGATGACGCTACCTACATCAAGATCTACTGGGGTGAAAAATTTTCGCTTGGACCCCAGAACTGTGAGGTCGCCGTGGCGGAGCCCATTAATAACTGTGATTTGGACATTGTCTAAATTGTCCTCGTCACTAATTTGTAGGTTTTGTGAGCTGGACAGTGGCCTGGACTGACCCTCATAAAGCAGTTGTCCAGTGTTCCGGGTCACAACCGGTGCTAAAGTGTTCATGGGCTTTACCACTATCATAAACGCAAAAGGGTCTGATATAGCCCCCTCAGTGTCTACAACTTCAAATTCAATTTGGAAAATTCTCTCTGAATCTGAATCAACAGAGGGAGGCTTGTAGGCTATTTTAAGATCTTTCAGGTCTGCTTGATAAAAAGACGTGATGGGCAAATTCCTGTCATCCGTGCTTACAATGTAGCCCTCCTCAAAGGATAGCGGGGAAGTGATGTTAAAAATTAAATCATCATGATTAGATTCCACATCCTCAGCAGCAAGCATGTCGTGGGTTATAGCCGTCATTACAAACTGGTCGACTTCCATCATCATCATTGCTACAAAACTCGGTTTAGGAGCTGTGTTTTCCTCACCCTCTTTTATAAGCACCACAATTTGGAAAAACTCTTGCTTCAGTACGTTCGCTTCTTTGTCTTGTAACTCTAAATACATGGGAATATAATCTCGGTTTGGAGAGCGATGTGCAAAAGTGTGCTGATAGCGGATGTCCATTCTGACAAATTCATCACAGTTCACTGGTTTCCCTAATTTTCCATTATCAACCAGCTTTCCATACCTGGGTAATGAGCTCCCACTGGCCAGAGATGTAACTTTACACAAATGGGCATTTCTATCATAAGTGAACTCCAGGATTTTCTTATCAATGGGATTACTCATTCCAAGCAGTTTCTCTACAACTACAGGCAGGTGTTTGGTGAGAATCTCAAGCTGAGTGAAAATCACCTCCACTTCCATCATAAAGGGAATGATGACTGTGTCAGTCTGAGTGTCATATCTGAGCTGAAGTCTTACTCTGTCTTTTGAAGGGCTCCTGGATCCGAAATGCAAGTACTTAACATCATTGGGACCAAATTCACAAGGAAACTTTTTCGGGGACAGCTGTCCTGGTCTCTGTGACAGTGGGTCATTATCCAGAACTGTTACGGTGCATTTGTCTCCGGGCTGAACTTGGATAACCAGATCATTGATTGGATCAATATAAACAGATCTGCCGAAGGGAACCCGTATTCCATTATTGGCCACAAGGATAGCATCCTCTGAAAGTTCAGATCTTAAACCGTAGGTTAATCCCAAACTCTCAAATCCCTGTGTGGATGCATCGCGAATCAAAGTCAAAATAAAGAGGAACAAGTGCACATGACATGCTCTACGTTGCGGCTGCTCTGTTATACTCCAAGCCATTTGTAATGTGAGCCAGAATTTCTACTGCACGTTCGGCACAATCCGTGGCAAGATGAGAAAGTGGGAAAAGTTAAAGCGCACAATAGAAAAATCTCCCATTCGCATCCGCGCAAAGGTGCATCATTCTCCCTGAGCAGCTCGCACTCTGAATAAACTTCATGCCTCGCGGAGCCGAGCGAGTGAAAACACGCCTCACTCTCACGCTATTGGAGGAACTTTACGATGGAATTCGCTTGGATAGCTCTGATTGGTCGCACACACTGTCACACAAAGGCAAGCGGGGACAGATCGACATGCATTCAGAAGGTATGAATTGTTGTGGCGTATTATGGCAAGCCGTTTTAGCATTCCTTCATTTTAACCAGTATCTATTTTTATTGTAGCCTAATAACTTTTTCACCTGGGTTCATTTACAGCACTATACTATAAGCTAGACTTAAAGTCCCACGGCCTCTTGTCCAAATGAAAATCGGAATTAAATAAAGTGTCCTACTCTTAATGTATTGAACCCTGTGCTATGCTTTGGAATGAAATAACAATTACATGAAATCCAGCACTTAAGAATTTCTTCTTTATTTTAATTGTAATACCCTGTAATAATAATTATATAATATATATAATGTATATATATGGACAGGTACTCTGTTGAAATAACATTGGTGTGTGTGTATATATATATATATATATATATATATATATATATATATATATAGGCCTATTACTTTATTATTTTGTTTTAATCAAAGTTAATTCCCTGTGAACTAACATGAACAATGAACTATTTTTATTCACTAACACTAAAAAAGATTAATGAATGTTGTAAAAAAATACATTGCTCATGTTATTTGATACATTAACTAATGTCATAAATGAGACCTTATTATAAAATCTGGTAACACTTTATTTTACAGTGTCCTTGTTTCATATGTTATGTGTACTTATCATAGTGATAACAGACAATGTGGCATAATTACATATTACATACAACTAACCCTCAACCAAACCCTAATCCTACATAGTAAGTACATGTAGTTACTTAATTTTACTCAGTACTTAAATATATAATTACACTGTAACAGTGACACCTTAAAATAAAGTGTAACCTAAAATCCGTATTATAAAATGTTACCATAACCAGGGAATTTAACTAACTAACTATTCAAATTTTGCTTTTAATTTTTAAGCCCTGCACCTCAGTTTTCACTTTTCAGTGAAATTCTTCATGTAAAATGCCTCAAGTTCCCTATATGAGCATCTAATCAACATCTTCTTTCTATTCCTCGCTCACGTTATAAGACTAAAGATGACCGGGCTTTCTCTGTGGCGGCTCCCTCTTAATATTAGCTCTTACCCCTCTGTTGCTACTTTTAAATCATCTTTAAAAACTCATTATGTTTTAACTGATAGTGTAAATGTTTTCTCATGTGCCCTTAAGGTTTAGATCAAATATGTAATTCTGTTTTGATTTTGTTTTTTCTTGTACAACACTTTGGTTACAACCACTGTTGTTTTAAATGTGCTTTATAAATCAATAAACTAAACTAAACTAAAATAACTAAATAAATAAGTGGTGCTCTTCATTTTGAGGCAATGCCATTTGCTTTGGCATGCAGACAATGACAAATAGAGTGAAAAATAGTCAGAAAGTAGAAAACAAATGATGTAAGATGATGTAAAGACTTTTTATGATGATGCAAAGACTTTTTCATTTTTATAACGCACTAATAATTATTATAGCTGCCGTGCATTGTGCCAGCTCTCTCTGGTGGTGAAAAATAACTGAACTATAACGATATAACTAAATAACTATAATGAACTTCATTGTGCTCTTGAGTACCAGTACACTTATTGTAACACTTCTTCTGTTCTTTGCAATATAGTTAGTTGAGGTGAATGAGTTTTAATCTAACATTGCATATTGGAAAGCAAAGATACACTATTGATTTAATAAAATATTTTTTTCCACATATTATTTAAATATATTTGGTCTGAATACATTAAAATATTCAGCAGTCTTAATATTTTAAGAATGGGGTCTCTCATATTTGTTTTAGCACAAAAACAAAACTTGAAGAAAAAAAAAAACCCAGTAGTGATATATTCTGTGAATCAAATATTGTATTGTTCTATTCCAGCTATGATGCCCTCAAAATCGGGCATGTCAGTTATTTAGGTCAAATGTTCCTTGAGACCATAGCTCTATTTCACACATGCGATGGGTTTTATTGACTGATAAGACGTGCACATCTTTCTGTGCAGCTGCCAAAGGATGTGAGAGAACAGAGCAGGTGTTAGAGAGAGAGAGAGGAAGACAAGAGAACATAATATACTCAACAGCAGCCTTAAACCATATCTTTATATTGTATTAAATCAATGTGATACAGTTTGTAGTAATGCTTGCATGATAAATGATATAGGTGTAGTCACCATTTAAGTGCTTAAACATGCATTTAAGATGGTTTATTAATACTGCGGACACAAACCGATTTATATAAAATGCGCTTTTCATACACTTTTCAATTCATCCAACATAGGCTTGTGCAAAGTCATATGAAAAATTCTGCATAAAACATGAGACCAGTTTTATATGTAAACATCCCTGCACAATTCTTATTGAGCAGCTCCTGTAGAAAATAGAAGTGAAAATAAATGCTCCATCTACACACACAAGTCACACAATCTTACAGCCAACTATTCTGGCATCCTGCTGTTTCCAGTAAGGCTTAAAATTATGCACATCAGAGAGGAATTCAGCCTGTCAACACCCCCAGTGTGAATCAGACACATCAGATTAGAGGTGCCTAGTGCTGATTTATGGACCCATTGCCCATTCTTGAGATATGAATGTTGAATAAATGTTTCGCCAGTCATTATAATCCGGGTCTTTATAGCAACACGCATGGATCTCTTAAGTCGTGATAATTAAAAACTCTCCTGATATTAGAGTCACAATTACAGAAGAATAAAATAAAGCTTATTTTGTTACCTTTTGGAGCTGGGAAGGGTTCATTTTAAGCAGATGTTTCATATCATTGTCACTGTCCTCGTCAGAGCTCATTTCCCAGTACATTCAGCACTTTCAAACTTTGTTATTTCTATAATGCTCTAATATGCATTATAGCTGCTGTCCATTGTGCCAGCTCTCTCTGGTGGTGAAAAATAAAATCATGAACTTCATTGTGTTCTTCACTGAGTACCACTACACTTATTCTAACAGTTATTTGCAATATAGTTAGTTGAGGTGAATTAGTTTTAAGGAAAAGGAAAAGACACCCTATTGATTTAATACAAAATAAATATGTTCCACATATTATTCTGTATTCTTGAAAACAAGATTCAGAGCTCATCTCCCAGTACATTCAGCATCTGTTTCATATTCACAATCTCAAGCAAATTCTCAATTCTTCCTATTCTTTTGTTTTCTGCCTGCGGCGACTATGAGTGAAACGTCACTTCATCGTTGAGTATCAGACATTGCCACCTTGTGGAATAAAGGTGAATTGCACTTATTCAGTCATCAAAGATTAAATTGGTGTGCAGAAAAAAAATATGCTTACACTGTGACACACCTTGGGTCGTTAGCGACCCTATCATTTTTGTTAAAAAAAAAAGAATGTGAAAACAGGCATTCTTTTATAAACAAAAATGTCTTGTTATAGTAATTATAATGAATTAATTAAGGAATAATTAGAAGGTTAATGTATAACTTTATAAAGAAATAATGAGGAGGTGGGTATAGAATGACATCCCGGGTCACTAAAGACCCGAAGTATGTGTTTAAAGGGTCTTAATTGTATAACACAGTCTATACGAGACTTAATCTGGCTTAGCGTTTTCTCACATGTGACTTGCATGAATAATGAAAAAGTTTTTCCAACTCCCGACTTCAGGGAAATGGTCAAAGTGAAAGCTGTTTATCATCGCCTTGCTGCTGCCCTGTATTTAACATAATGGTTATTTTGGTCTTTTGGATGTGTAGGAAGTTGCAGATGTTCTCAAATGATGAAAGACAGCAGTGAAATAGTCAGCAGTTTGTGTGTTAGTCTGCCTAGTTTCATTTGCATTCAAAACAGCCAATATAATCATTTTTCATGAAATGCACTCTTAATCATGGTGATGAAGTCAAGCAACATAAAGAGAAAATATAAGAGACTGTGATACCTCCTACATCCTCTCGCATCCTCTCACAGATTATTGTCATTACCTCAGTCTGATCCCACTCGACAATTACAGCATGCACTCTCTACGTCTCTATCTATAGAGTATAAACCCAGTATTACCTGTGCTCCATTCAAATCTAAAGCACTTCCTCTAGGGGACTTTCCACTTAGGATTTTATGTTCTCTTCGAGGCTTGATTTACGAATACCCCTTCCTTGCTATTATGAGTAACGTGCTTTTGACACCAGACAGTAGCAGTTCATCTTCTTTTTCCTGCATAGTTTTTTCCAGAACATTACATGGTTGTGTGCCCAGACTTGATGTGTTGGTTGATTGTTATTCAGGGCATTTGTTCCCTGAGGTACACCTGGTCACTTCATGCGTTTAGATCCATTTTTCTGCAATATAACTGCACATAACATTTAGACTTTGCCACATACAATACCAGTACGGTTTCAGTTTTATGAAAGAAATATACTTTTATTTAGCAAGGATGCATTACATTTATCAAAAGTGACATTAAAGACATTTACAATGTTTCAAAATACTTTTCTTTCAAATAAATGCTGTTCTTTTGAACTTTCTATTCATTAAAGGATCCTGAAAAAAAATGTTACTACAAAAATATTAAGCAGCACAACTGTTTTCAACATTGATAATGACAAGAAATGTTTATTGAGCAGCAAATCCGCATATTAAAATGATTTCTGAAGGATCATCTGACACAGCTTTTCCACCACCGGAAAAGATTACATTTTAAAATGTATAAAATAGCAAACAGACTCGGATAACTCTAGCACAATGTCTTTTATAAATTTGTCGATTTTATCAAGCAGTAGCTATGACATCATATGGATAAAGAAAACACGCTGCTCTTGGATGTTGCCGATTTTCCATGAGGAATTCAACTTTTATAGCTGGCCAGCCTCACAGTTGTCTTTCTGCCTTTCCCCTGCAACAATTGCTGAGCTTATCGGGTCTATTTTTTGCATGAAATGCACTCGGTTGTGACAATGCAGCCCACATATCTCATTAGTGCTATTTTAGTTCTCTACCGCACTCTGTCTTTGATTGGACATGCTCTCCGGCTGGATGAGGGAAGCTTGTTGTTTAAACATGTCAACAGAATTTTATGGCAGACGAGTTCAGGTCGGCAAAACAGAGGTCAAAACAGAATGTGTCAGCGGTGCAGATGTCTGGGCTTGTCTTTGAGTCTATGTAAAGGGATGATTTGGAGTGAAAACTTCACAGAAAGTATCATCTATAATTATGAAGATAGCTTTAGATCTACAGATCTAAAAATGCTATAAAGACATATACATTTGCATTTAAAATGACTTGAATGAGTTGTTCTGTGATTTTCCATAAAGATGCTACATTCTTCTAAGCTTAGATAGAACTCATATTGTCATCTGCATCTTCTGAACAGATGTTACATGCACTTTGAGATTGGTAAGATTTTTGTTATGTATTTAAAAGAAGTCTCTTGATTTATTTGATCAATAGTACAGTAAATCATGTAATATACAAATTAAAATAACTGGGTAACACTTTACAATAAGGGTCAAATTGTCAATAGTTAACATTAGTTAACTACATTAGTTAGCATGAACTAATAATGAACTGCTCTAATAAAGAATTTGTTAATCTTTGTTAAGGTTCATTTCAACATTTACTAATACTTTATTAAAATCTTGTTAACATTAGTTAATGCACCGTGAACTAACATGAATTACCTAACATGGTACTTTATTACCTAACATCAACAAAGATTAACAAATACAGTAACAAATGGTTTGTTCATGTTAGTTAATACATTAAATAATGTTTAATAAATTAACCTTATTGTAAAGTGTTTATATTTAGTCTTTTGTAAAATTATAAATCTCTTTATTGTCTTTTATAATCGATTTGATACATCCTTGCTGAATAAAAAAAGACACCAATAGTTGAATCACACATTCTCTAATTAACACTATAATCATAATCAAGTTTACTTTTATTATATTAAATCCAATGGGCTTTATCTACATGTCTACATATCTTTATTTGAGACTTTCATATTTGGCCTAAAACTATAACTGATGCTGAAAAAGTAATGAGCAGAAAGATAAATTCATATTAAAGTTGTGCCGGAGGAGGCGCTAAGAAATAAATTAGTCATAGATCGTTAACATCCGAAGTTACTGAGTTATTAAACAAGCTCGCTCAGGAGAAACCCCTCAGACCCTAAACTTTTAAACAGTTGTTAATAAGTCTCAGGGCCTCCAGCTGTTCATTGGTCAGTAAGACACATTAGGGGTCACCTGTTCTAATCCTGCTTTGGGCCAAATATGTATCCACACCCAGCACGATACAAGTTCTGCCTGATGGACCCTCATGCTGGCACATGGTGTATACAGCCACAGCTGCACACTGTGAAAAGAAAATGTTTAAGCAGAAATATGTTTGTATTATAGCATTTTGAAAGCCTACAAGGTATTTTCTTTTTTTTATGTGTTTATTTCACATTGTATAATAGTGTAAAGAATTTGTTTTAGATTCTTTGGTGTCTTTTACTTCCCTGTAAAAAGTTTTTTTCCCCCTTAAATATGGAAATGACATAATGAAAATTTGACATAATACAGCATTTCATATCATATCATATCAAAATGATGCCTTATGTATTTTCCTTTAAGTGTATTATTCTACAAATGAGTCTATGTAACAATATACTGTATGACATTCATAACAGTTTCAATACTGAGTGCACAAAGAAGCAATACTCTCTGGGTTCTTACAATGTCATTATTTCAGAGAGCTGTCAAACTGCCTGCTAAAGGTTCACATCAATGACAGCTAATGTTGCTTTGTTTTGGGGTTGAGAAAAATATTTTCACTGTTCCCTGCTTGGCATTAATGTAACTCAACATTAATCTTTCATTGAGCTTCTCAAAAGTTCCAAAAGTTAAGCTTTTTCCACTAGACTTAACAGCAGGTATGACACTATATAGTCTGAAATGTCTGCCTCGAGGGATTGAGTTGTTTTTTTGTATGTTGAGTGCATGAACCAGGATTATTACCGGTATCTCGGGTTTTATGGAACTATTCAGAACACCTTACACCCTTAACTCAATTTCACTATTCAGAATCAACATAAACTCACATTTTAACCACTGGCAACCATGGGCTAATCATGTCAGGTAAATGTAAGTCTGGATTGTTAAAATATGACCGTTTATTCCCGGACAGAAAGTCAAATTGGAGAGATTTCCTCAGATCTCAATCCTGCTCCATCACTACTTTGTTCTTGAAAAAGTAACTTATATGAATGTTATTCTACTTTAAGCCTACTAAATTGTAAAAAGCATTAAATCATCTTGTCTCAATTATTTATATTTGCTATAAGTTTGTAAGAAAAAGACTCGGGTCATGCAAACCGTCTTTAAGTAGCCTACATAAAAGCAATAACACATTGTCCCTCTCCAGGTCAGGTGTGAATGTTCAGTTTGATTCCACTCTAGGTCTGAACTGCCCCCTTGTGCCCACTTTACAGACATGCAACCGATTAAAAGTCATTATTTATAGAAACCCTTGTTCTAATGCACCTGTTTTAATGACATGAAACAAAATGCAATCTAATAAACATTACTATCTTATTCACTCAGGATAGCTCTCTTTTATTCAAAACAAAAGCAAGAAGAAGAAAGTGTTTAACTTAGGAGAAAAATGTATGTGCCGCTAGATGGCGCGCTAATAAAAAAAGGACACATTTCCCACTGACAACATCACAAAACATTGCATTACAAGAAAACGAAACAAAAATGATTTTTACTTTATTTTCCAAAGTCACCTTTAAAAACAGGATATGGGATTGTTGTGGATGTTACGTATATTATCTTGCAAATGAAAACAATAAAAGTGGCATTTATACAGACATCTAGTTTCATATTTCATATCAGATTGAATAGCCTATTATACTCTTTTCACATCTGCTGGTTTTGAGCTGCTGTTCTGAACAACAAATGGAATGAAATAGGGATAGTTCACCCAAAAATGAAAACTTTGTCGTCATTTACACACCATCAAGTTGCTCCAAACCTGTATGAGTTTCTTTCTTCTGTCGAACACAAAAGGAAGTGTTTAAAGAATGTCGGTAACCAGACAGTTGACGGTAGCCATTGACTTTATAGTATTTGTTTTACATACTATGGAAGTCAATGGGTGCTGTCAACAGTTTTATTACCAACATTCTTTAAATACTTATTTTTGTGTTCAACAGAAGAAAGAGACTCATACAGGTTTGGAACAACTTGATGGTGAGTAAGTGACAGCAAAATTTTCATTTTTGGGTGGACTATCCCTTTAACTGTCCAATTTATAAAACAACCACTGCCTGAATTCAATTCACCGTGACTCTGTATATACTCGAGTACTAGAGTATACAAGAATATTAAACAGTATTTGACCCCAAGTGAACTGCCCAAACAGCAGCTTAATGAGCAGCAGATGAATCAGATTGTCATTGTTCATGGGATACACCCATCCTGTCCATTTCCATTCTCCAATGATTAGGGGTCTGAATGAGCCTATATTACTGTAATATAATTACCACAGATTGTTATCACAGTTATTGCTAATGTGAAACCACAATAAATGCATATGGAATCTGGAGTATAATAAGCTTAAATCTTAAATAATTCTTTATAAATATATATTTTTCATCATATATATTTATTCACTACATACAGTAAACTACAATCTGTACGATCTGATTTAATGTAATATAATTGATTTTGAGAGTTTTCAAAGTTAACATTTAATCAGTAATCAAATTATAAATGGCTGGAAAAAGTGGAACAAACTAAGCCATGTTTTTTTTTTAGAAACCGTATTATTGGAAAACAATGGCATATAGTGCAAAACACTAAAAAGTGCATGATGCATTGTGTCCAATGTTATACCTCAGTGACATTTAAATCAGCAGAATTAACAACAACCTTCTCAGGAAACCAAATGTTTACTTGGTTCAAAAGGTCAACGGCCTTAGCCATCCTTCAAACTGAGCCCTATGTTTTCATGTAATCTTAAGGACCACATTTTGTTTTTAAATAAGTAGTGTCATGACATCACTGAATGATCACTGAGGGAACAGCTGCATTGGCATGTATTGAAATGGATTTAGTGTTTTTGGATTTTGTATTTTGGACGTATGATCGTATGGACCTACAGGATTCGAATCATTTTCTGAATGTTTTTTTCGAGTATGGCCCCCTGTGTGATTTCATAAAGGGCAGAATTTCTTGTATGGGCACTTCTCCCAGATGAGCGCGTGCACACATCAACCAGAGCGGGAGCATGAGCACGCCCATCAACGAGCTTCGCTCAGTTACGGTAGCCGTCGGCAGAGCTATCATTTTGATTTTGGAGTATGGAATCCCAAATAAGTATTTAGTTTGTTTTTCCAGAGCAGCAACTGAGTTCTGCAAGTGTGTTTGCTTGTTCACGGTCATGAGTCGAAACACGGCGGTGAGTGAAACTGCATCAAATGTCTGTCTTGTTGGCAATCGGCGCATAAGTGCATATAATGTTAACAACACATATACACTGTCAGAAAAAAAGGTACATTGCTGTCACTGGGGCGGTACCCTAAGGTACAAAACCAAAAAGGTACTAATATGTACCTTTAAGGTATTAATATCTACCTTTAAGGTACTAATATGCACTCTTAAAGTACTGATATGTACCTTTAAGGTACTAATATGTACCATTTAGGGGTGAGTAAAGTACAAAGATGTACCTTTTCACTTTTGTACCTTAGGGTACCGCCCCAGTGACAGCAATATACCTTTTTTTCTGAGAGTGTAGTGAATAGAAAGTTATCCAGGGATAATGCCACAATGTATTTTGTTTGTGTGTGTGTGTGTGTGTGTGTGTGTGTGTGTGTGTGTGTGTGTGTGTGTGTGTATGTGTGGACTGGTAATCCCTACGGTATGGGGACAAAATGTCCCCACAAAGATGGCAATATCAAATTTTTGTCCTTGTGGGGACATTTTTTAGTCCCCATGAGGAAAACATCTTATAAATCACACTAAGTGATTTTTTTTGAAAAAGTACAAATGCAGCATGTCTCCTGTGATGGGTAGGTTTAGGGGCAGGGGCAGTGTAGGGGGATAGAAAATACGGTTTGTACAGTATAAAATGCATTACGCCTATGGAATGTCCCCATAAAACATGGAAACACAACATGTGTGTGTGTGTGTGTGTGTGTGTGTGTGTGTGTGTGTGTGTGTGTGTGTGTGTGTGTGTGTGTGTGTGTGTGTGTGTGTGTGTGTGTGTGTGTGTGTGTGTGTTCATGTCTCTTTAGCTCCGCCCACTGCACACCTGCACAAGCGCTGTTTTCGAAAAAAATTGGTATAGCGCACTGTCTATCATATGATAAAAAATGCAATGCCACTCTCTAGGTACTCAAGATTAACATGAGACTGGCAGAAACCGTGTGCGTTATGTACCCTTTAACAGTTATTATGGGGGGGCTCTTTGTAGACACAGCAGTCATATGGGAGCAGGAGCCGTGCTGCACATTACAACTTATTATATAGCATTAGGAATGCTTTGTTATTTTCAACAAAGACATGTCTAAATACAGACTTATCTACAGATGTACCTATGAATTTTACTGATACAGTGAACAGGTGGTTTGTTTTACTCAGTGTCTTTTACCTAGACAGTGTAAGCAGGAAGGTACAATGTCAAAGCAGTAACATGTCAACGTTTCCTTGTTAAGAGTTCTCTGAGAGTTCTCTGTCTAACAACAGCGGCTTTACAAGGATGAAGTTATTTCCTATGATGTGTGCAAGACAGGAACCATACAAAGACATAGAAACACTATCCCATTACAGGGATACTCACAAAATAATTACTGATGTGGAACGGGAAAAAAAATCGATTTGAATTATAATCAATAGTTCTTCAAATCAATCTTTAAATCATTAGTTATATTTATCCATCTTTTTATGTATTTTTTTATTTATGTCATTTGCAATGCTTCATGGGATTGCAGTTCTTTCTTCAGTAAAACCATTAAAGTGTCACCAAAACACACTGGTGCAGTCTGGACCAGGAAGGATAACAAACAGTGCTCCAGCCATAGCCGACAAGAATGATTTGGCGGAGGAAATCATTCTTGCCGGCTATTGGCTGGAGCACTGTTTGTTAAACTTGGTGGTCCAGACTGCACCAGTGTGTTTTGGTTGCAGTTTGTGGAGTTTATGTGGACTAATGAGACCACGTTTTTTTACAGTGTGTTCAGGGGACAGGCAGCTAGCGGATAGTGAACAGATGTTTGCTGTATGTGACAAAAAAATAAAAATGTTTGTCCTAATAAACACGTGACCTCGCTTAGAACACATTTAAGTACACAGTCTAGTACCTTTGTCTTACTTTGTCTAGTTGGTGGGCACTGTGGATAGACACAATTGTCATGGGTGACAATAATACGTCAGCTGGATGGCACAAGTTAATGACCAATCAGAAGGAGTATTCACATAATAACTCAATGTACTTAGTTGGCACTGTTTAAACTTTGACACAAAATCCATTTTAAAATAAACTGTCATCTCTTAATGCTTGTCACCATTTTGCAGCATACAACATTATGCTGAAGTTGCTCTATCCATAAACATGATTGAAAGTAGGTTATATTAAATAAGTTAACCTTCACAATGCCAGTGAATCTCTCATCTTGTTCTTGAGAAACTTTCATCTGCTTGAATGATTGAATCATAAAACAACCTGCAGCGGGAGATTCTTTTAAATGATGCTACCCAGAGACTGCTCTGTAAAATAAACTAGCAGACGATCAAAAAACATCTTGCTCTCCTGCATCCTGAACCTAACATTTTGGGATTTTTATTCTCATAATTGTGGAAATGCTTCGGACTTGTTCCATGTTTGCAGTAAACGGACACATATACATTCTGCTGTTTTCCACATCTTCAAAGCTGTGTGATTTTTACAACAGATACAATCTCTATTCATTTCAGCTTATTTGTTTTTCTCAGTAACAAACCAGTCATTGGTGACTATAGCTGCAGTAACACCCTTTGACATATCAAACAGGAAGTGACACGGACTGAAGTGTAAGAACTCAGAGTTCACACATTGGGATCAGAGACTGTGTGGAGAAGTTGAAATGTCTCACTTTGTGGTTTGAGGGATTTGCTCCCTGCAGGTGCCATCAGTGAATGATGAAACTATGGGACACATAAACTCCTACACTAAC
Source organism: Gobiocypris rarus (assembly GCA_023029165.1). Classification (NCBI taxonomy): domain Eukaryota; kingdom Metazoa; phylum Chordata; class Actinopteri; order Cypriniformes; family Gobionidae; genus Gobiocypris; species Gobiocypris rarus. Next base: position 26,994,569 of record CM040911.1, on the reverse strand, counting down.
TATCTGAGAAACAGAACAGAATATAGAATGAGAAAACTTCAAAGTCTGAGAGAAAAACATGCAAGCTGCCGCTTTACTTAACCTGGCTTTTAATGGCAGTCCTGGGTTTAGAGAATCTTTTTATTGCTCTGTCAGCGCAAATGTCAGACGTCTAGACCAAAGACTTTATCAAATACTATTCATAAACCACAAAAGAACATAACATAATAAAAGTGTAGTATTATATTCTTTCCTAGAAAGCACCTCACATTGTATCTGAAAGTCAAAACCTTACTTATGTGTGTAGTTTTTGTGTGCAACCATGTGCAACCACTAAAACACATTACAGTTTTTTTCTGAATGCTTAAACCCTAACCGTGATTCTTATAGCACAATTTCTAAAACTATTAATACTTATAGCAAAACGACTCACTGAGTTTGCAAAACAAAAAGCACAAACACTGCTTTGCACTCAGTTTGCAATTTTGTAACACACACTTTGCAAAACTGTAGGAACAATCCACTGCACAGGATTCTTTTTGTGGAACTGTAAACACAACTCTTGCTTTACACTCAATTCCCAAATGATCAACACACTCCTAGCAAAACTATACACATGTATGGCTATCATTTACACTATTTTTCCAACTGTCTGGCACACTTTCACATGTGAAAACTGTTTTAGATCATTTGTTCACTTTGCAATCAGCCTAAGCATTATAAATGAGCCACAGGTAAGCTGTCCATGTGGAGTACAATGGAAGGAGCAGGAAGAGTGAGAATTAGAGGAAGCTGAGGAAGAGGACGTGAAGGTGAAGAAGTACTAGGAGGAAGAGGAGGAAGAAGACATGGAGGTGAAGAAGCGAGAGGGAGAGGACGAGAAGGACAAGGAGGTGAAGTTAGAGGAAGAGGACAAGGAGGAGCAAGAGGAGGACGAGGAGGAAGAAGAGGAAGGGGAAGAAGGGGAAGAAATAGAATTACTGATTGATTACTACAATTGTGGACCATGTAATCAACCATGGAATGACTCTGAGGGAAGCTGGCCAATGGGTTCAGCCTAACTTGAGCCGCTACACTGTAACAAGCATCATAAGGACATTGCGAAATGAGAATCAGTTAGTACAGTTACTTTACACTAAGTTTTGTAGCACTGCCATACTCTAATGAGAAACACAACAATACATGTAAAAATACTGAAATTGTTACTTTACAGAATTGCTAGACGTCCAGATGCTGGGTGCAGAGGAAGAATGTTCACTGCAGAACAAAAGACTCATATAGTCAATATGGTGATTGCAAATAATTCCATAAGGCTATGAGGAACACCCACTCTTCTGTACTCAACATACCCCCATACTCTCCATTCTTGAATCCAATTGAAGAGTTTCTCTCTGCCTGGTGCTCTCTACATCCCCATCAACGCATAGCCATTTTACAGGAAATGGAGAAGGCATGTGGGGATATTGACCAGGCATCATGTCATGCCTGGATACAGCATTCCAGAATATATTTTCCCCGCTGCTTTGGACTAGAGGACATTGCATGTGATGTAGACGGAATTTTGTGGCCGGACCCAGAGAGACGACACGATGTAGACTGATTGTTTTTGTTTTTGTTTTTGTTTTTTTCTTCAGTTTTGACTTGGAAAAAACACTTGTGTTTGTTTTGATGTGTGTAAATAAACAGCAGTACTTGAAGTTTGGATCCCTGTATGTTAACAGAACTATGATAAAAGTATGACTTCAAACTGACATAGCCTACCTTGTGCACAGAGAAAGGAAAAGTCAGATGTGTTATTTTATTCATACCATCAGTGTGTAGTTGGCGCATTGTGTGCTTATTTATGCGATAACTTGTGTTAACGGTATGATACAAAAATAAAAATTTTACGAAGGTTTGAAGAGTTACAGTTTTTCCTGTCTGTTCCTGTCACACCAATCATGGCTTTAGAAAAGGTCAAAGGTCAAGTTATAGGTTTTGAATTTAGTTATTGGTTTTTATACCATACAAACTGTACATTCTATCCCCCTACACTGCCCCTGCCCTTAAACCTATACCCATCACACACACACACACACACACACACACACACACACACACACACACACACACACACACACACACATGTTGTGTTTCCATGTTTTATGGGGACATTCCATAGGCGTAATGCATTTTATACTGTACAAACCGTATTTTCTATCCCCCTACACTGCCCCTGACCCTAAACCTACCCATCACAGGAGACATGCTGCATTTTTACATTTTCAAAAAACATCACTTAGTGTGATTTATAAGATGTTTTCCTCATGAGGACCAAAACATTTCCCCACAAGGACAAGGATTTGGGATATTGCCATCTTTGTGGGGACATTTTGTCCCCATACCGTAGGGATTACCAGTCCACACACACACACACACACACACACACACACACACACACACACACACACACACACACACACACACACACACACACACACACACACACACACACACACACACACACACACACACACACACAAACTCTCAGCAGAATACTTTCACTGTAGAACATTGTATTGAAATGTAGATATACGCCTATGAAAGACCAAAGAGCTGTAGATTTAGAAAAACATGTGTTTACATGGGTTTACATGGGATATTCAAAAGTTTACTATTACGGAAGAAGTGTTTGCCATTTGATGCAAATGCTTCGTTCTGAAGTGTGTTTGTGGCATTTTGAATGCAGTGTTACATTTTGAAGGAGATGTTAGCCATTTTGCAACTTGTGTGTGCAGTTTTGAGCACCGGTGCCCCATCCAATGAGGAAGGAACCGCAGTGCATGCTTCCTGACTTTGGGAAAAGCACTGGATCTAGCAGAGATGTGAGATCTAGGTGAGAGCTGAGACAGGGCTGGGCCTGTCTCAACTCCCTCTGTTAAATCCATTTGCGATCCGCAAGAAGCCGGGACCCGAACCCTGAGGAATGCTGGCCTGAGCACTTTCCTCAAAAAGGCTCGAAATGTGCACAGCCAGCACCCTCAAATGCTGCCTGTGCATGCTCTGCTCACAAACAAACTACACAAAGACACACGGTCTAAACTGTAACTATTTGCTCGCCCTAATGAACTGTTAATTTACTGCTAGAGAATAGACAGACACGGTTTAGAGTGTGCTTGCTGAAGGCACAGAAGCTAGCGCTGCACTGTTTTGGACTGTCTTCCTGGTTTGTGACGTCGCCGTGAGTGACGTCTCATATTACCATTGGACTGATTTCACGCGTGCTTCATGACGCAATCACGCAGAGCATTCCCACAGCATCCCACAGCAAGTTCCCTTGAAAGGGAATCCAGGGATATGCTTTATTTGTCCCTGCCAATCTAATGACAACGAAGCCCATCAGTAATCTGTCTTTTCAGTCTCGAAACTCATGTTTAATCAAATGGTTAATCATTCACAAAACTGTAATTTATCACACAAATGCACAATACTGCTACGAGATCTGATTCCATCAATTACTATGAACCAAGCAGAATATTCTGTGACAGTTGTATATTTCTCAGTCTATAGGAACAAATCTTCTGCAGTGGTTGTCACAATAAATTACCACAAGGAGGACTAAACGATCAATCATTCAGGTCTGAAATAATTATCTTACTAACACTATAGAAATGCAAATTAGCACGTCTGTTTTGCTGAGGTGAACCGCCCACTCCATCTGTGGGAATAAGATGTGCTTCAGAAGTACCTCTCTTCTATAGGAACAGGTAAACCCACGCCTAGCACAGAGACAAATTTACCTCTGTCTAGAAAAAGTGCTGCCCACACTGACTGAGGCTAGACAGATGTTTTTTAGCCACTCTCTACTGCTTTAATAATCAGTACTTCAGTCAGTCTGACAGATTAATTGGTTATGTATCAATCATTATACAAAGAGCCCTACCAGCTGAAAAGGCCAGTTTAAACCGGATGAACTGCCATGGTTTATCCTAGTTCGTACTGCTATAGCTAAAACTATAGCAGTCACTATGAAATCAAATATTTTTACATAATATTGCAGTATTTATTATAAATGATTTATCTGTACACATCATTAGTTAACTATTTTAATTCTCTTGCAGTAACATCTCTTCTCGGATGACATGAGTCGTGTACTGGCGCAAAGTTGGAAATAGTGCTGTAGTCAAGTCCATCTTTGTCGAATCCAAGACCAGGACTAGTCCAGTCCGAGTCCAAAGAGGTCCGAGTCCAAGTCAAGTCCAAGTCCAAATGAGACGGTCAAGAGAGAGACAGAAAAAAGTAATTAAAAAAATAATTTATGTGATGCGAGAGACAGCATATCTTCTATTCTAAGATAATCATTTTGCATTATATTTGTAATGATCAAAAAGAAAGTGCAGTGTAACACTAGATCAAATTAGGCATTTTATTTACTTTAGGTATAGCTGAATTGCAACTTCACATTTTCAGTCTTTTTATTATAGTGTAACAATCACATTCTGGGCTGCCAATGGAAACTCTTTTTCTGAACTCCATCAATGGTTTCGTTTTAAAGGAGAAAAAAAGTATATTTTGCTGGACTCGGTGGATACCAACTAGAACATTTGGCGAGTCCAATGACCAAGTCCGAGACAAGTCAGAGCGCAAATACAAACAAGTCCAAGACAAGTCTGCGACAATAGAAAAACGAGTCTGCAGCACTAGTTGGAAAAACCTGTCACTCACATGAGATCAACTGATAGAAAACCATAAACATCCAATCAATTCCTGATGGAAAAAATCAAATCCCATCATAGACTTTGTCTTGTTTGAGAAGCGGTTTCACTCTGATTTATGTCACAATATAGAGAAGAAAGCACAATCACAACATGTTTCATGCCGACTTCAAGATTTAAAAAAGATGACTTGATGGTTAAGTTAGTTAAACGGTTAGTTCACTCAAAAATGTAAATGATGCCATTAATTCCTCATGTCGTTGCAATTCCGTAAGAACCTTTGTTCATCTTCGGAACACAAATTAAGATATTTTTTATGAAATCCGAGAGGTTTCTGACTCCTCCATAGACGCCCCTCTATTGCAACATTCAAGGCCCAGAAAGGTAGTAAAGACATTGTTAAAATAGACATGGAAGAGAAGAGATTGTTGAATAAAGTCATGGGGTGCATCTCATTCAGCTCCTTAGTTCAGTAGCCAGGGCACTGATTAGGGAGTCGGCCATTTTAAGGGCCGTCTCAATCGCAGAATCTTCCCGGTGCACTGAATAATTCGCTCCCTAAAAAGTCCCACAATTCACCGCAAAACCCAGGGTGCATCAATGCTCACTATGTTCCCTTAACGGAAGTTCTCAAGCACGAAACTTAAATCAAGTGAGCCAACTCACTACACATAACAACCGATAACAACACACAATATATGTTTTTAAAAATAGAAAGCATTATTTGATTATATTTCAGGATAAACATACATCGTTAGACGAGTACTGAAAACAATCTAGCAAACATTATTTACGTCTGAAATATTGTACGTATAAGTAACAAGCACAGTATTTATCATATTGTACTTTAAATAACATTATAAGTGATGTCAGAAAGATATCAGCTCCATTGTTGTTCAGAAATGCCAGTAATGATGTTGAACAATAAGGGACATCGTCACGTCGAGTCAATAGTGTCCCGATGTGTAGTAAGCCAGCGTCCTCACCAGTGCCTGAATTTATGTACGCGATATACTGATTCACTAGCTCAGGAGCTAGAGAACTGAAGGAGATGCACCTATTATTTTTGTTCGTTTTTACACACAAAAATTATTCTCCTCACTTCATAACATTAAGGTCGAACCACTGTCACATGGACTATTTTAACAATGTCTTTACTCTTTCTGGGCCTTGAACATTGCAATTATGTTTCAGCCTGAAGAGGGGTCAGAGAGCTCTCGAATTTCATCAAAAATATCTTCATTTGTGCTCCAAAAATGCAGTTTGGCGGTTTGACACACGCTCCGACTCATGAATCGATACACTGATTCATAATGCTCTGAAGCTTCAGGAAGCTGTTTTGAAATCAGCCATCTCTATATAAGTCGTTATTTAGTTGTTGTTTTTTGGTCTTACGGGTGTCGGACGACATGAGGTTAAGTAATTAATGACAGAATTTTTGTGTGAACTAACCCTTTAATAACAGAAATTACATTTTTGGGTGAACTAACCCTTTAAAACTAGGGAAGCAGTATTCAAAGCATAACATGGTGCTTTAGTAAGGGTCACCTAGATTTCTTTCTTTTTTTTATAATAACTACATTTACTTATGTTAGATTATGGAAGAAAAATGGGTTGCAAAAATATAACATCTAAATGTAATAACAAAATATGAACATCTAGACTAACTGATATAAATGTTTAAAGCGTCTATAGTATATTGGACTCATCTTCTGAAGGTGTGAAAGAAAAGGCAATAAAAACTCTTAATCTAATTTTCAAATATCAAAGGCTGACATTTTTCACACATCAACCGGGATGCACTATAAAAAGACATAAAAAACAATCCTTATGTGCTTTGTTTAAAACTAGACACTTCAAAACAAAGGAATAAAATTCACAAAGGAACTTAAATGACTGTGATTCACTAGGTTTGCTTTTTTTTTCTTCCTCAGATCTGTCACCACCATCATCACACATTCGATTTAATTCTGTTCAAACTGTGCTTACTGTCATTCTGCTGCTTTGTTCCTACTCTGTGTGTGTTTGTGTGTGTGTGGTTTGGGAATAAGGGGACACGATGTCCCCACATAGATGACATGATCCAAAATCCTTGTACTGCATTGTGGGAATATTTTTGGTCCCAATTTTGGTTCCCTCTCAGTAACTGAGTATCTTTCCCTTTCGAAAACGGTTCAGACATATTGCGTCGCTAGAAGCACTGGGAACACAATTCAATCACGCTGTGCTATTGTTAAGCAGAACGACAGTGTTCTGAGACCTCAGCTTAAGGCACTGACAGGCCTGAGGGCATCAGGGCAGAACTTTGTCTATTCCAACAGGGTCCGTAGTAAGGGTTGGGGCCCACAGAGGAAGTACTTAGTGGGTTGAGCTCCCTTAGAGGCCAACAATCACCTAGATAGAGAGGACTCGTGCCTGCAGAGCCAGAACTTCCAAGTTGTAAAATCTGGCGAATGTGGACAGTGAGGACCAGCCGGACAGATGTTGCCAATGGATACACCACTGGACCATGCTCAAGAAGAGGCCATGCCTCTGGTGGAGTGAGCTCTGATGCCAATATGGTATTGAAGGCCAATCGAAACCAAGGAGATGGCATCCACTATCCAGCGGGATAATCTTCGAGACCGGGAGCCCTTTGTTGCGCTTTCCGAAGCATACAAAGAGCTGCTCTGACTGCCTAAACTGGGCATTTTGAATGCTCTGTATATTCTCTTAGTACCAGATGGGGCAGAGTAAATGTAGTTCTTTGCCATCTTCCGATGAGGGAAGAGCAGACAGCGAGATGACCTGGGCTCATTGGGCCCAAACTCGAGGCAGGAAGAGTTGATGGAGAGCTCTTGCAAATCGCCCACTCACTTGACCAATGCCAGTGCCAGAAGGAGTGCGGTCTTGAGCGAAAGGGGCTGAGCTCGGCTAACTGAAGTGGCTCGAATGGGGGTCTCCTGAGGGCCCTGAGAACCATGGATAGGTCCCAGGAGGGTATAGTGGGTGGACGAGGCGAGTTGAGCTCAGGGTCCAGCGTAATTCTAGGTCAGGGCCCTGGCGTTTAGGGTTGGGAAGTGCTTCGAAGTCTGAGGGCGCTGACGAGGCTCAGACGCTGGTCGGGGCTGAGCAATTGATGGCGCTGGTTTGGCTGGCTGTTGAGTCTGCGTGGCTTTTGGGCGACTCAAAGTAGCAGAGCTGGATCACTTAGGCAGGAACTGGTGCAATGCTTGCAAAGACTTCTCGAGAAATCTCTCTTTGTGGAGAGAGTGAGGCACACAGAGTCTGAGCCAGCGTGAGCTCACTCACATCCGGGCTCTCAGTCCTCTGACCCCGCTGTTTTTTCGCTGGTTCCTGGGAGAGGAGAAATGGAAATGGCGCGAGGGGTGGAGTCACTTTCTGAAAAGAAAGCTATCCGCGAGCGAAGAGAGGAGAGCGGCATACTCTCACAGTGAACGGATTCTGCGTGGGATTTCCCCAGATAGGCAACGTGGTCACTGTGTTCATCAGAGGGATTTAGAGGGGCTCTGCATGTGCCACAATCACGATGCAACATTTGAATCAACATTGCAGAAATTTGCTCTTTAGAAAAGTTGCTCTTTTGAAATTTGTTATTTTAGAATGCTCGCCGGACGGCCACAGGGTAACGGCGAAACAGCTGATGACAGCGGCGAGTCAGATCGCAGGGTTTCTTCTGCTGAACTGCTGCTGCAGAGAAGTTTGACTTGTTCCGCTGCTGGGCTCATTCTGACGGGGAGAAAGCTTTCTAGAAGTAGAATCAGCGAAGAAGATCATCGCTGCAGGAGAATACATTTGAAATAAATCTGCTCTCTATTCGGCGGGACCATCCACAGTTGGTTCAAGCAGATACGCCACATTGCCATAGGTTCATGCAGTTCCCAGCCAATCAGTGCCTGCAGAACTCGAGTGCGTTTTAAATAAAAGGCTTCATACTTCGGATTTCCAATGCGTCTAGCGACACAATACTAATTCCCGTTTTCGAAAGGTAACTACATTTACTTAGTATAGGTCAGGGTAGGATTAGGGTTTAGTTGAGGGTTAGTTGCATGTAATAATGCATCATTTACTGTTATTACTATGGTAAGTACACATGTAACATAAGTAACAAGGACACTGTAAAATGTGTGTGTGTGTGTGTGTGTGTGTGTGTGTGTGTGTGTGTGTGTGTGTGTGTGTGTGTGTGTGTGTGTGTGTGTGTGTGTGTGTGGACTGGTAATCCCTACGGTATGGGGACACAAAAGATGGCAATATCCAAAATCCTTGTCCTTGTGGGGACATTTTTTGGTCCCCATGAGGAAAACATCTTATAAATCACACTATGTGATGTTTTTGAAAATGTAAAAATGCAGCATATCTCCTGTGATGGGTAGGTTTAGGGGCAGGGGCAGTGTAGGGGGATAGAAAATACGGTTTGTACAGTATAAAATGCATTATGCCTATGGAATGTCCCCATAAAACATGGAAACACAACATGTGTGTGTGTGTGTGTGTGTGTGTGTGTGTGTGTGTGTGTGTGTGTGTGTGTGCAGGCATATGTGGTTTATGAGACCAATTTTCAGGTTTACATACCAGCATTACAAGACCATTCGGTTTATGAGACCATTTTTAGTGGTCTCGTAATTGAGAAATTTGAATTGATATAATTATTGACTAATAATAATTAAAAATTATTATTAGTTGTATGTTTACTATATTACTACTTTAATTAATTAATGTTGTTATTTTACTGTTATGACACTCCTGCCTTTTATACAACGTTGATGAACATGGACCTCTTAAACCATGATGTGTATGTGTGAACAAGGAATAGTGCCTCTGTAGGTGGGAATTGGTATTGCAAAGTATACACATTGGCGCCAAATAACACACATATTCCCGCCATATGCATTGACGGGAAATAGCACGCAACGTAATGTTCCGCTAAGAAGATTTGCAGCGCTTGCCTTAAGTGAACAACGCAGCAGCTGAAGATATGGTGAAACAAGTAAGTACTTTATATCTTTTACCTTTTACATATATATTAAATGTGTTAGTTTCAGTTGTCAAATGTTAATTTGATGTCATTTAAACACTTGAAACTGTATTAATGGAGCGTGAGAGGAGCCCTTCTTGTAGAATCAGCTCTGAGACGCAAAGATTCATTAAGAAATACAATTTAAATTAAACATTGTAAAATAAATTGGCCTTGGGCAGAGCACAGTGCGAATAGGCCGTTGTGTCTAAAAGAAAACACTTCTGCAATATATTTTTACATCTGATTATTTTTCAAAGCTCAAATAATACAGTAAATCGAATCTGAATAAGCACAATCTCCTTCAATGTCGCTGCCTGTGCGGTCGCGGAGGTGCACGCGGTCTGAGCGGGAGAGCTCGCAGGTTTGGCCGCCTGAGGTGCACTGTAACGCGGGCGCTTGTCACTCGCTCCTGGCCACGGCCTTGAGACTGGGACGTGCAATTTTCTCACCATCTCACGATTTCTCAATTTAATTCTATTAAATATAATAATAATGATAATAATAAAAACCTTGATTGCATATTTTGTCCTTGTAGAGATAAAAAATCCCCATTAAAAGAATAATTACACTGTTTTTAAGGCTGCATTATATGTTAAACCCGTTTAAAAATCATAATACAATCATAACATCAAAGTTTATTTTTGTTGTGTTATTTTTAGTTTTAGATTTAAAATGTATATATATATATATATATATATATATATATATATATATATATATATATATATATATATATATATATATATATATATATATATATATATATATATATATATATATATATATATATATATATATATATATATGTATATATATATATATATATATATATAAATATATATATGTGTATATATGTGTATATAGAGAGTTTAAGAGTCTCTCTCTCATTCATATATATATATATATATATATATATATATATATATATATATATATATATATATATATATATATATATATATGAATAGAGAGAGACTCTTTAAACTCTTTAAAAGCAGTCATTTTCAAACAAAAAACATTATCCAATTCTCTCAACTTTATTAATATTATACTGTTTATCTGTAAAGATTGACTTGACCTGATATTTTTTAGTAGTTCTGAGTCATCGGATCAGAGGACCAAATCCTCTAAAAGATGCAGATATCCATGCAAAGCTGGGGAAGGACAAAGTCATAATAACCAGGAGGTATATTAAGGTAAGTTTTTTTGTTTGTGTATGTGTGTTTGTTTGTTTCCCATCAACCTTATCTCTTAATTAGTAAAGTTCTATTATACTAGATGGTTCACCAGAAATACAGTCTGTGATGTGTACATTGTAACATGCATGCCTTGCATAAACAAATAAATACATTTTTAAAACATACCAAAGTGTTAGATCTAACAACAATAATGATGAGACCTAGTATGGAGGACCAAACTACTCAAAATGAAATAATTCAATAAACAATGAATTCAATAAAACAACAATTAAATGTACCAGTTAATTCTGAAATAATTAAATAATTAACTAACTAACTAATTAATTTAATTAAATAATTAATGAAATAAATGTGTTTATTTTGTAAAATTACATGAAAACACAACATTTATTGTTTAATATATTTTACAATTACCTCTTCCATACACACTATTGTTACAGTGGGGAAAATAAGTATTTGAACACCCTGCTATTTTGCAAGTTCTCCCACTTGGAAATCATGGAGGGTCTGAAATTGTCACCGTAGGTGCATGTCCACTGTGAGAGACCTAATCTAAATTTTAAAAAAATCCAGAAATCACAATGTATGATTTTTTAACTATTTATTTGTATGATACAGCTGCAAATAGGGCTGGGCGATATCCCAAAAAAATCTCGATATTGTCCAAATTTTTACGAATTTCGATATATTTCTCGATATGTTTGCAATTGCTTTTAAATAAAAATAAAAAAAATATATTTTGCCCCCATTAAAAACAAAAACTATTTAGATAGAATCAAGTTAAATACAAAATGTTTACGTTTACTGAACAGGTTGGGATGACCAAAATCTTAAATCATAATATGAGTAATTTAATATTTTTTTAAATGTACTTTTATAATTACAATATAGATTTTTTATTTGATCTTTAAAAAAAAACATAAGCAAAAATGCAAATGACAAACAATATGACAAAACAGTGCTTTATTTTCAGCTACAGCTGGTCTATTTAACAGTATCAAGTCAAGAAATAAATAAAAAATCTAATAAATATATATACATATATATATATATATATATATATATATATATATATATATATATATATATATATATATATATAAAACTGCTTAGTCTTCACTCTATAAATTATCTATAGGCTACAATGATTCTCAATAAATATATTAAAGTTGTTTAGCCAAGCATGGGGTGGTTTTCCATTTTCATAGTTGTTTGATGAACATTAAATCACACAGAATATGAGCTCCGGCCCTTTAAGAGCTGCACGGACCCAATACACCAACACACGATTTCTCACTCGACTCTGTGCGTTCACTAAAGACACACACTACTGTGTTTAATACTCGCCAGGACGTGCATTCTTACATTTGTTTGACCATTGAAACCCAATAATCCATGAAGGAACTGAATCCAGATCGTATGTTGTCTGAAAAGGCGTGTGCACGCAGCGCTTCAGGTCAGAGTCCGGCTATTATTTCTCTCATGCGCGCATGTTTCTGTTGCTTTCTTTGTCGTGCACTGCGCGTATATATTTAACTCTTCAGCTTCTAGTCTTTAGTGAATGGTGGAAGCACAGTTCTGAGTTATCTGGTAATGTTATTTGGTAAAGTCTGCATGTTGAATTTGAAAAATTCGATATTCACAATATTTTCAAATTTTACATCGTCGTCAAAATTATTGCGATATTATCGCTAATATTCGATATATCGCCCAGCCCTAGCTGCAAATAAGGCCATCCTTAAAAATATTCTTGTTTGCCGTAACCCGACCGACCCTGTCAATTTAGGACCGACTCAATCATTTTTTTTCTTTTAGTCCGACCGACTTGCCGGTTGTAAATTTTGCGTAAAGACCAACAAATTCCTTTTTACTCTTCAAACAACTAATACAAAAGCAATAAAATAATATGAATTATATTTTAGTAAGTATTGTGTATATATATATAAATTGCCTAGGCCTACATACAAACGAAGGCTACGTTCTTTCTTTTAAATAAAAACCCACAATGTCCAAACGTTTTTTTTCTTTTTTTCTTGATAAGTCATTCAAAAAATTATTCCGGGTAAGTTGGTAGGTTTATGTATATCCCAGCCACATAATAGCCATTATTTGTAAAGGAAGGAGACATAGGCGTGTTATTCAAGCATTAATTAAAATTAAAAAGCGAAATGTTTGAATTTACATGCTGGTAACTCAAGTTGTTTTTTTTTTCTTGTTATTTTGGCTTGAAATTTCGTTTGTTGAAAATATAAACTGAATTTAGAAATGCTTTTTAAATGAAAAACGTTGCGTTTAATAAACAAAATACATTATTGACGTTTGGACAAAATAATCCGTTACCTTAATCCGCGGCCTTGTTATTGTGAGTCTAGGCCTACACAAATAAAAGCAGACAGTTTATAGTTTATAATTATGTCTTGCACTTATATCTGTATGGCTAAAAATGAGGAGTACTGGGAGAGGTTTCGCTGTCATAAAGGAAAATATCCTATCCATGAGAGCAGCGTCGTGCGGTGCTTTTCGTCAGACAGTGGGTTATAGAAAACTTAGCCTATAGGGTATTGTTTCAGTAGTTAGGCTATGTTTAACTATTAGCCTATAATATTATTATTTTTTAAATTTTATATGTTGATTATGAAACGTGAACACCATATCGTAATTCTTTTTTTGTTTTGTTTAGTTGCCAGACTGATATAGGCTACTTTATATTATAGGCCTACTTTTATACTAATATATCTATAGCAACATGGAAGTGTGACAAAGGCACATAGTAGGCTATAAGATATATAAATTCTCTAATGTGGATAAAGGCCTATTTTGTACACATCACTATACAACATATGTCCTTATTATGAGAAAATATGTTGTTTTAATGAGAAAACGTATGCGTTTTAAAAAAAAAATTGTTTTAACATTTCTAATCATAAACGCAGCCATGTTGAAGCCTGCAGTAAATGTTGTGCATTGTTATGGCTGTCTACTCTGCTTATTGTTTTTCGAGAATGTTGCACTCCTGTTTGTCATTGTGCACGAAACTTCACGCCAATAAATCATCAGAATCAGTATTTACCAATACATTGAATCTTTACATTCTTCCTGTCTGTCGTCTGTGGATATACCTATATTTGGTGTTATTTTGCCGTATAAACGTATTTTATATTTTCATATGATATATATTTTTTTGTTTACCTTTTTTAACATTACATCATATTTAAAGCTATAAATTTGCAATGATGCTCCCGAAGGCACGGGTTGAAGACCCAGTCAGTGGCGTCACAAAATGCTAATTTGTTTAAACTCATACCTACGTAATCACCATCACCAACATTTTACTTTTTTTTTACATTGAAACTTGAAAAAAAAAAAAAGACCTACCTACCGACCCTTTTTAAAAAAAAGTTTACTGTTACTGCAAACCAAAATATTTTTAAGGATGGCCTTAGTATTTGAACACCTGAGAAAATCAATGTTAATATTTAGTACGGTAGCCGTTGTTTGCAATTACAGAGGTCAACGTTTCCTGTAGTTTTTCAGCAGGTTTGCACACACACTGCAGGAGGGATTCTGGCCTCCTCCACACAGATCTTCTCTAGATCAGTCAGGTTTCTGGCCTGTCGCTGAGAAACACAGAGTTTGAGATCCCTCCAAAGATTCTCTATTGGGTTAAGGTCGGGAGACTGGCTAGGCCACGCCAGAACCTTGATATGCTTCTTACAGAGCCACTCCTTGGTTATCCTGGCGGTGTGCTTCGGGTCATTGTCATGTTGGAAGACCCAGCCTCGACCCATCTTCAATGCTCTAACTGAGGGAAGGAGGTTGTTCCCCAAAATCTCGCAATACATGACCTCGGTCATCAAGCACCGCCCACTGCCTGTTGATTGGCATTTGTGAAATGTCCTCTATTATTATGAAAAATATCTTTGGGAAAATCGTGCTTTGGAAATGCATGATTCATTAAATAGGCGTCATTCGTTAATGCAGCATATTACTATGAAAAACTTCTTTTTGAAAAAATAGATTTTTAAACATAATACTGTGTGGAAGAGGTAATTGTGAAATATATTAAACAATAAATGTTGTTGTAATTTTACAAAATAAATAGATTTATTTATTTAATAATTAATTAAATTAATTATTTTTTTAATTATGAAAGTAATTAATTATTTATTAAAATATTTCAGAATAAACTGGTACATTTAATTGTTGTTTTATTTAATTAATTATCTATTTAATTATTTGATTTTGAGTAATTTGAGTAATACCCCTTCATAACCTAGGGGTATAATGTTACTCACACTAGATGATCTGAACTCTGCCCGAGCACATTTGACCCCCAAACGTTTGTTTGACTACTGTGATCGCTCCGTGAAGAGTCATGTAGAGGTTTGTTAAAGGAACACTCCACTTTTTTGGAAAATAGGCTCATTTTCCAAGTCCCTTAGAGTTAAACAGTTGAGTTTTACCGTTTTTGAATCAATTCAGCCGATCTTTGTATCTGGCGGTAGCACTTTTAGCATAGCTTAGCATACATCATTGAATCGGATTAGACCATAAGCATTGCACTCAAAAATGATGACCAAAGACTTTCAATATTTTTACCATTTAAAACTTAACTCTTCTATAGTGACATTGTGTAGTAAGACCAACGGAAAATGAAAAGTTGTGATTTTTTAGACTGATATGAATAGGAACTATTCTCTCATTCCTGCGTGATGATCATGGAACTTTGCGGCCGTCCCACGGGTGCAGCGGCGCAGTGATATTACACAGCGCCTCAAAATACCGTCAGCATAGCCAACGTGACAGCCTGCACAGAGTGCGTGCCTTGTAACCATGGAGACGTTTGTGAGTGACGATTCAGACGATATTTACTTTGGTGCAGATCTTGAACCTTATTTATTTGAACCGGAATAACAGTCACACTGAAGATGAGCTTTTGAAACGTGAAAGGCAAGAAAATGTGGCTTATTTTGAAGACAGAGAGTGCACGCGATCTGCTCGCTGTCACTCAGTTAACATGCGCCCTGTCACAAGCGCAGTCTTCTACATCACTCATAAATCACAATAACTCATCAAATAAGGCTTTAGAGGGACAAACATTTGTTTTGGCGGCCGCCAAATAATTTTAAATGCAGGAAAAACCCTGCTCCGAAGCCTCATCACTGAACGTAACATCACTAGTATTTTGTACTTTAGAAACTCTAGATAAACAATACTGACAATTCCACTAATTTATTTTATAAGTATATACACTACCTCACCAGAACTCTACAACAACACTACTAACGTTATATATACTGAATAAACCAAATGGTTGAGCAAACTTACCCCCACACTCAGTGACTGCATTCACAGGTAACGTTAGCTAAAGACAACAGCAGTGCTTTTTCAATCTGAACGTTCAAGCTAACTAAAAATAATAATGTTATACTTACAACCATGGGCGATGATACACTTCGTCCTGTCTGGCCATATCCTTTAGCCACTGTACCGTGGGTACGGGTGACACTGTCCATGTTTTCCAAATAGTTATCTGGTCCAAAATGCTATTGCTTTTCAAGCAAACACACAATTTCTTGATTGAATCTAAGTTAATGGTGTTTTGATATCTATGTTCAGAGGAGCCAAACATTGATTCTTTCGTTCCTTGTTTTTCGTTGGTATTCTGTGAAACATGATGGTAGAATACAGCTTCGACTTACTATCACAGCCCTTTACAACACACAGAACCATGGCTAATCGCACAGGTAAATCCACTACCTAATTTGCCGGCTGCAACTCTGTCTGCATTATCTGCAACTACACAAACTAAGTGCCGGTCACATTGGAAGTTACCGATCTGAGGACTACTTTCAGGCGCTGTGTAATATCACTGCGCCGCTGCACCCGTGGGACGGCTGCAAAGTTCCCTGATCATTACGCAGGAATGAGAGAATAGTTCCTATTCATATGGTCTAAAAAAATCACAACTTTTCATTTTCCGTTGGTCTTCCTACGATGTCACTATAGAAGAGTTAAGTTTTAAATGGTAAAAATATTGAAAGTCTTTGGTCATCATTTTTGAGTGCAATGCTTATGGTCTAATCCGATTCAATGATGTATGCTAAGCAATGCTAAAAGTGCTTCCGCCAGATACAAAGATCGGCTGAATGGATTCAAAAACGGTAAAACTCAACTGTTTAACTCTAAGGGTGTACTCACACTAGGCATTCTGAACTGTGCGGAGCGCGTTTGACCAGCAAAGCCGGTTCGTTTGGCAAGTGTGGCGCTCCGTTTCGTGCCCTGGCGCGGTTCGTTTGGCCCGGCCCTGGCCGCTTGAAAGAGGTGGGCCAGAGCACGGTTCGGTTGGGCTCGAGCACGGTTCGCATGCAGTGTGAGTGCGAACGCGCCGAGCACGGAACAGCTGTGCATTACTATCATCATTATGACAGCAAACTCCAAACTTTTACAATTTGGGTACACTTTTCGATTTAGGTTTATAACGGTCCTGGTTCTCCTTATTGATGAACATGAATTGTAGTTTGTGAGTAAAGCTGCAGCTGGCTTTGATTCCTCCATCAAAGCCAGCTGCCTCCATAATAATCTTCTGATAGCCTACGTGCAGTACAATCAAGTAAAAATCGCTGTGCGGCATAAATGATAAATCTTTTAGGCAGTCTATTAGCGAAAGGGCTTTTTTTCCGGTCTTCTTCAAAAGAGAAAGTTGCATCGTGAATGGACGTGGCGTGCTCCAGCAGGAATGCGTTAAGTGCAATGTGAGTGCAGGCCAGCGGGGAGTCGGGAGGGGACAATCGTGCTCGGGCACGCAGTACAAGGCAACCGTGCCTAGTGTGAGTACACCCTAAGGGACTTGGAAAATGAGCCTATTTTCAAAAAAAGTTGAGTGTTCCTTTAATATATTGTCAATTTAACTTCATACACGTTATAACAGGATCTGAAGAGAAATTCTCTTATTGCTACTAAATGTTTTTGAGCAGTACACTATTGTTAAAACACTTGTGTGTGTGTTAACAGTATACTGTAAGCCTTGTCCCACATGTTGTAAACTATATTATACTGCTGTCACGTACAATAGTCAATAAACTAAATAATGTCCTCATAAACCATGAGTATAACACACACGTGTTGTAAACTATAATATACTGCTATCACGTACAATAGTCAATAAACTAAATAATGTCCTCATAAACCATGAGTAAAACACACACGTGTTGTAAACTATATTATACTGCTGTCATGTACAATAGTCAATAAACTAAATAATGTCCTCATAAACCATGAGTAAAACACACACGTGTTGTAAACTATATTATACTGCTGTCATGTACAATAGTCAATAAACTAAATAATGTCCTCATAAACCATGTGTAAAACACACACGTGTTGTAAACTATAATATACTGCTGTCACGTACAATAGTCAATAAACTAAATAATGTCCTCATAAACCATGAGTAAAACACACACACGTGTTGTAAACTATATTATACTGCTGTCACTTAAAATAGTCAATAAACTAAATAATGTCCTCATAAACCATGAGTAAAACACACGTGTTGTAAACTATTATACTGCTGTCATGTACAATAGTCAATAAACTAAATAATATACTGCTGTCATGTACAATAGTCAATAAACTAAATAATATACTGCTGTCATGTACAATAGTCAATAAACTAAATAATGTCCTCATGAACCATGTGTAAAACACACACGCGTGTTGTAAACTATATTATACTGCTGTCACGTACAATAGTCAATAAACTAAATAATGTCCTCATAAACCATGAATAAAACACACACACACGTGTTGTTAACTATAATATACTGCTGTCATGTACAATAGTCAATAAACTAAATAATGTCCTCATAAACCATGTGTAAAACACACACACGTGTTGTAAACTATATTATACTGCTGTCATGTACAATAGCCAATAAACTAAATAATGTCCTCATAAACCATGTGTAAAACACACACACGTGTTGTAAACTATATTATACTGCTGTCATGTACAATAGCCAATAAACTAAATAATGTCCTCATAAACCATGTAAAACACACACCGTGTTGTAAACTATATTATACTGATGTGACGTACAATAGTCAATAAACTAAATAATGTCCTCATAAACCATGAGTAAAACACACACGTGTTGTAAACTATATTATACTGCAGTCACATACAATAGTCAATAAACTAAATGTCCTCATAAACCATGAATAAAACACGTGTTGTAAACTATAATATACTGCTGTCACATACAATAGTCAATAAACTAAATAATGTCCTCATAAACCATGAATAAAACACGTGTTGTAAACTATATTATACTGCTGTCACATACAATAGTCAATAAACTAAATAATGTCCTCATAAACCATGAATAAAAAACACACACGTGTCGTAAACTATATTATACTGCTGTCACGTACAATAGTCAATAAACTAAATAATGTCCTCATAAACCATGAATAAAAAACACACACGTGTTATAAACTATTGGTAACACTTTACAATAAGGTTGTATTAGTTAACATTAGTTAACGCATTAGTTAACATAAACTAACCATGAACAACACCTCTGTTCAGCATTAGTTAGTTAATAAAAATACAGCTGTTCATGTTAGTTCACAGTGCATTAATTAATGTCAACAAGATTTTATTCATGCATTAGTAAATGTTGAAATTAACATTAACAAAGATTAATAAATGCTTTATAAGTGCAGTTCAGCATTAGTTCATGTTAACTAATGCATTAACTAATACAACCTTATTGTAAAGTGTTACTACTATATTATACTGCTGTCAGGTACAATAGCCAATAAACTAAATAAAGTCCTCATAAACCATCTGTAAAACACACGTGTTGTAAACTATATTATACTGACTATTACACATAGTCAATAAACTAATGTCCTCATAAACCATGAATAAAACACACATGTTGTAAACTATATTATACTGCAGTCAAATACAATAGTCAATAAACTAAATAATGTCCTCCTAAACCATGAATAAAACACACATGTTGTAAACTATATTATACTGCAGTCACGTACAATAGACAATAAACTAAATAATGTCCTCATAAACCATGAATAAAACACACACGTGTTGTAAACTATATTATACTGCTGTCACCTACAATAGCCAATAAACTAAATAAAGTCCTCATAAACCATCTGTAAACACACGTGTTGTAAACTATATTATACTGACTATTACACATAGTCAATAAACTAATGTCCTCATAAACCTTGAATAAAACACACATGTTGTAAACTATATTATACTGCAGTCAAATACAATAGTCAATAAACTAAATAATGTCCTCATAAAACATGAGGAAAACACACGTGTTGTAAACTATATTATACTGCTGTCACGTACAATAGTCAATAAACTAAATAATGTCCTCATAAACCATGAGGAAAACAACGTGTTGTAAACTATATTATACTGCTGTCACATACAATAGTCAATAAACTAAATAATGTCCTCATAAACCATGAATAAAACACACATGTTGTAAACTATATTATACTGCTGTCAGACACAATAGTCAATAAACTAAATAATGTCCTTATAAACCATGAGTAAAACACACGTGTTGTAAACTATATATTACTGCTGTCACGTACAATAGTCAATAAACTAAATAATGTTCTCATAAACCATTAATAAAACACAGACACGTGTTGTAAACTATTATACTGCTGTCACGTACATTAGTCAATAAACTAAATAATGTCCTCATAAACCATGAATAAAACACACACATGTTGTAAACTATATTATACTGCAGTCACATACAATAGTCAATAAACTAAATATGTCCTCATAAACCATGAATAAAACACATGTTGTAAACTATTATACTGCTGTCATGTACAATAGTCAATAAACTAAATAATGTCCTCATAAACCATGAGTAAAAACACACACACACGTGTTGTAAACTATATTTACTGCTGTCACGCAATAGTCAATAAACTAAATAATGTCCTCATAAACCATGAGTAAACACACACGTGTTGTAAACTATATTATACTGCTGTCATGTACAATAGTCAATAGACTAAATAATGTCCTCATAAACCATGAGTAAAACACACACGTGTTGTAAACTATATTATACTGCTATCATACAATAGTCAATAAACTAAATAATGTCCTCATAAACCATGAGTAAAACACACACGTGTTGTAAACTATATTATACTGCTGTCATGTACAATAGTCAATAAACTAAATAATGTCCTCATAAACCATGAGTAAAACACACACGTGTTGTAAACTATATTATACTGCTATCACGTACAATAGTCAATAAACTAAATAATGTCCTCATAAACCATGAGTAAAACACACACGTGTTGTAAACTATATTATACTGCTGTCATGTACAATAGTCAATAAACTAAATAATGTCCTCATAAACCATGAGTATAACACACACGTGTTGTAAACTATATTAAACTGCTGTCACGTACAATAGTCAATAAACTAAATAATGTCCTCATAAACCATGTGTAAAACACACACGTGTTGTAAACTATATTATACTGCTGTCACCTACAAAGTCAATAAACTAAATAATGTCCTCATAAACCATGAGTAAAACACACACGTGTTGTAAACTATATTATACTGCTGTCAGACACAATAGTCAATAAACTAAATAATGTCCTCATAAACCATGAGTAAAACACACACGTGTTGTAAACTATATTATACTGCTGTCATGTACAATAGTCAATAGACTAAATAATGTCCTCATAAACCATGAGTAAAACACACGTGTTGTAAACTATATTATACTGCTATCACGTGCAATAGTCAATAAACTAAATAATGTCCTCATAAACCATGAGTAAAACACACACGTGTTGTAAACTATATTAAACTGCTGTCACGTACAATAGTCAATAAACTAAATAATGTCCTCATAAACCATGAGTAAAACACACACGTGTTGTAAACTATATTAAACTGCTGTCACGCATACAATAGTCAATGAACTAAATAATGTCCTCATAAACCATGTGTAAAACACACACGTGTTGTAAACTATATTATACTGCTGTCATGTACAATAGTCAATAAACTAAATAATGTCCTCATAAACCATGAGTAAAACACACACACGTGTTGTAAACTATATTATACTGTTGTCATGTACAATAGTCAATAGACTAAATATTGTCCTCATAAACCATGAGTAAAACACACACGTGTTGTAAACTATATTATACTGTTGTCATGTACAATAGTCAATAGACTAAATATTGTCCTCATAAACCATGAGTAAAACACACACGTGTTGTAAACTATATTATACTGCTGTCATGTACAATAGCCAATAAACTAAATAATGTCCTCATAAACCATGTGTAAAACACACGTGTTGTAAACTATATTATACTGATGTCACGTACAATAGTCAATAAACTAAATAATGTCCTCATAAACCATGAGTAAAACACACACGTGTTGTAAACTATTATACTGCTGTCAGACACAATAGTCAATAAACTAAATAATGTCCTCATAAACCATGAGTATAACACACACGTGTTGTAAACTATATTATACTGCTGTCAGACACAATAGTCAATAAACTAAATAATGTCCTCATAAACCATCTGTAAAACACACGTGTTGTAAACTATATTATACTGACTATTACACATAGTCAATAAACTAATGTCCTCATAAACCATGAATAAAACACACATGTTGTAAACTATATTATACTGCAGTCAAATACAATAGTCAATAAACTAAATAATGTCCTCATAAACCATGAATAAAACACACACGTGTCGTAAACTATATTATACTGCTGTCACGTACAATAGTCAATAAACTAAATAATGTCCTCATAAACCATGAATAAAACACACATGTTGTAAACTATATTATACTGCTGTCACGTACAATAGTCAATAAACTAAATAATGTCCTCATAAACCATGAATAAAACACACACGTGTTGTAAACTATATTATACTGCTGTCAGACACAATAGTCAAAAAACTAAATAATGTCCTTATAAACTATGAGTAAAACAAATGTGTTGTAAACTATATTATACTGCTGTCACGTACAATAGTCAATAAACTAAATAATGTCCTCATAAACTATGAGGAAAACAAACGTGTTGTAAACTATATTATACTGCTGTCAGACACAATAGTCAAAAAACTAAATAATGTCCTTATAAACTATGAGGAAAACAAACGTGTTGTAAACTATATTATACTGCTGTCAGACACAATAGTCAATAAACTAAATAATGTCCTTATAAACCATGAGTAAAACACACGTGTTGTAAACTATATTATACTGCTGTCACGAACAATAGTCAATAAACTAAATAATGTTCTCATAAACCATTAATAAAACACACACGCGTGTTGTAAACTATATTATACTGCTGTCACATACAATAGTCAATAAACTAAATAATGTTCTCATAAACCATTAATAAAACACACACGTGTTGTAAACTATATTATACTGCTGTCATGTACAATAGTCAATAAACTAAATAATGTCCTCATAAATTATGAATAAAACACACATGTTGTAAACTATATTATACTGCTGTCACGTACAATAGTCAATAAACTAAATAATGTCCTCATAAACCATGAGTAAAACACACACGAGTTGTAAACTATATTATACTGCTGTCAGACACAATAGTCAATAAACTAAATAATGTCCTCATAAGCCATGAGGAAAACAAACGTGTTGTAAACTATATTATACTGCTGTCAGACACAATAGTCAATAAACTAAATAATGTCCTCATAAACCATGAGTAAAACACACGTGTTGTAAACTATATTATACTGCTGTCACGTACAATAGTCAATAAACTAAATTATGTTCTCATAAACCATTAATAAAACACACACGCGTGTTGTAAACTATATTATACTGCTGTCACATACAATAGTCAATAAACTAAATAATGTTCTCATAAACCATTAATAAAACACACACGTGTTGTAAACTATATTATACTGCTGTCATGTACAATAGTCAATAAACTAAATAATGTCCTCATAAACCATGAATAAAACACACATGTTGTAAACTATATTATACTGCTGTCAGACACAATAGTCAATAAACTAAATAATGTCCTCATAAACCATGAGTAAAACACACGTGTTGTAAACTATTATACTGCTGTCACGTACTTTAGTCAATAAACTAAATAATGTCCTCATAAACCATGAATAAAACACACATGTTGTAAACTATATTATACTGCAGTCACATACAATAGTCAATAAACTAAATAATGTCCTCATAAACCATGAATAAAACACATGTTTTGTAAACTATTATACTGCTGTCACATACAATAGTCAATAAACTAAATAATGTCCTCATAAACCATGAATAAAACACGTGTTGTAAACTAAAATATAGTGCTGTCACATACAATAGTCAATAAACTAAATAATGTCCTCATAAACCATGAATAAAACACACGTGTTGTAAACTATATTATACTGCTGTCACATACAATAGTCAATAAAGTAAATAATGTCCTCATAAGCCATGAATAAAACACGTGTTGTAAACTATATTATACTGCTGTCACGTACAATAGTCAATAAACTAAATAATGTCCTCATAAACCATGAATAAAACACACATGTTGTAAACTATATTATACTGCTATCACGTACAATAGTCAATAAACTAAATAATGTCCTCATAAACCATGAATAAAACACACACGTGTTGTAAACTATATTATACTGCTGTCAGACACAATAGTCAATAAACTAAATAATGTCCTCATAAACCATGAATAAAACACACATGTTGTAAACTATATTATACTGCTGTCACACACAATAGTCAATAAACTAAATAATGTCCTCATAAACCATGAATAAAACACACATGTTGTAAACTATATTATACTGCTGTCAGACACAATAGTCAATAAACTAAATAATGTCCTCCTAAACCATGAATAAAACACACACGTGTTGTAAACTATATTATACTGCTGTCACACAATAGTCAATAAACTAAATAATGTCCTCATAAACCATGAATAAAACACACATGTTGTAAACTATATTATACTGCTGTCACACACAATAGTCAATAAACTAAATAATGTCCTCATAAACCATGAATAAAACACACGTGTTGTAAACTATATTATACTGCTGTCAGACACAATAGTCAATAAACTAAATAATGTCCTCATAAACCATGAATAAAACAAATGTGTTGTAAACTATATTATACTGCTGTCACGTACAATAGTCAATAAACTAAATAATGTCCTCATAAACCATGAATAAAACACACATGTTGTAAACTATATTATACTGCTGTCACGTACAATAGTCAATAAACTAAATAATGTCCTCATAAACCATGAATAAAACACACGCGTGTTGTAAACTATTATACTGCTGTCACGTACATTAGTCAATAAACTAAATAATGTCCTCATAAACAATGAGTATAACACACACGTGTTATAAACTATATAATACTGCTGTCATGTACAATAGTCAATAAATTAAATAATGTCCTCATAAACCATGAATAAAACACACGTGTTGTAAACTATTATACTGCTGTCACGTACTTTAGTCAATAAACTAAATAATGTCCTCATAAACCATGAATAAAACACATGTTGTAAACTATATTATACTGCAGTCACATACAATAGTCAATAAACTAAATAATGTCCTCATAAGCCATGAATAAAACACGTGTTGTAAACTATATTATACTGCTGTCACGTACAATAGTCAATAAACTAAATAATGTCCTCATAAACTATGAATAAAAAACACACACGTGTCGTAAACTATATTATACTGCTGTCACGTACAATAGTCAATAAACTAAATAATGTCCTCATAAACCATGAATAAAACACACACATGTGTTGTAAACTATATTATACTGCTGTCACATACAATAGTCAATAAACTAAATAATGTCCTCATAAACTATGAATAAAAAACACACACGTGTCGTAAACTATATTATACTGCTGTCACGTACAATAGTCAATAAACGAATGTCCTCATAAACCATGAGTATAACACACACGTGTTGTAAACTATATTATACTGCTGTCAGGTACAATAGTCAATAAACTAAATAATGTCCTCATAAACCATGAATAAAACACACACACGTGTTGTAAACTATATTATACTGCTGTCATACAATAGTCAATAAACTAAATAATGTCCTCATAAACCATGAGTAAAACACACACGTGTTGTAAACTATATTATACTGCTGTCATACAATAGTCAATAAACTAAATAATGTCCTCATAAACCATGAATAAAACACACACGTGTTGTAAACTATAATATACTGCTATCACGTACAATAGTCAATAAACGAATGTCCTCATAAACCATGAGTATAACACACACGTGTTGTAAACTATATTATACTGCTGTCAGGTACAATAGTCAATAAACTAAATAATGTCCTCATAAACCATGAATAAAACACACACACGTGTTGTAAACTATATTATACTGCTGTCATACAATAGTCAATAAACTAAATAATGTCCTCATAAACCATGAGTAAAACACATGTTGTAAACTATATTATACTGCTATTACACATAGTCAATAAACTAAATAATGTCCTCATAAACCATGAATAAAACACACGTGTTGTAAACTATAATATACTGCTGTCACCTACAATAGTCAATAAACTAAATAATGTCCTCATAAACCATGAGTATAACACACACGTGTTGTAAACTATATTATACTGCTGTCACCTACAATAGTCAATAAACTAAATAATGTCCTCATAAACCATGAATAAAACACACGTTATAAACTATATTATACTGATGTCACGTACAATAGTCAATAAACTAAATAATGTCCTCATAAACCATGAGTATAACACACACATGTTGTAAATTATATTATACTGCTGTCACATACAATATTCAATAAACTAACTAATGTCCTCTCATAAACCTGTGTAAAACACACATGTGTAAACTATATTATACTGCTGTCATGTACATAGTCAATAAACTAAATAATGTCCTCATGAACCATGAATAAAACACACATGTTGTAAACTATATTATTCTGCTGTCAGACACAATAGTCAATAAACTAAATAATGTCCTCATAAACCATGAGTAAAACACACACGTGTTGTAAACTATATATACTTCTGCTGAGTCACATTATTGCTCCTTTCTCTTTGTTTTTGTCTTCTAGCTTGTCCATAAACCTGCTGCTCCAGCCATGACAGGAAGTGAAGAGCGAGGGCTTACCTTTAAGCGTATGGACTTTGATGACAAGTGACACTGAGTGACAATGAGCCACAATGTTCTGAACGAATGTTATTGTTTTTAAAAGTTATGTTTTGTAATTCCCGTCACTAAGTGACAATGTTCTGAATGTAATAGTGCTGTCAAATAATTAATCGCAATTAATCACATCCAAAACAAGTGTATTTGTACTTTTTATTTATTATGTATATACTGTATACACACAGAAACAGTATATATTTAGAAAATATTAACATATACTAGGGGTTGCACAGACTAGTCCACTAATCGTCTAGTCGACTTTAATGCTCTGCCATGGCGCTTTAAGCTTGACGTTGACTAGTCGCTGGCCTATAGAGGCCACAACAGGATAAGCCATTTCCACGCACACAATGTTTCCAACAGTTAGAAATGACAAATAAACTCATACTCAGAGAGCTCTACACAAGGAAATTTTCCACTCATTTCCATGTGGAATAAAATTACGTCCTTTATGTTTTTAGATAAAATACATAAAACCATTTTATCTTTATTGTGCATCTATATTTCTCCCTATTTTTAAACAGATTTAAATAATTAAATAAAAAATTAGGATATTATTTTCCTATTATTAAATTAAATTGGTGGTGGTTGAGGAGATTCCCCCTTTCTATATGTAAAGCGCTTTGAGTGCCTTGAAAAGCGCTATATAAATGTAACAAATTATTGTTAATTATGAATTAAATATGCATTTTCCTTATTATACAAGCATATGACATTTTACTTACAGCAGACAATCATGTTATTGACCACGTGAGCAGTGTGTTCCCGCAGGATCACAAAACCCGCTCCTCCACTGTAAATAAATCACCATCCGAATGCACAACTTTTATCACTGAGTTGGCTGTACATTTATTTTTACGGACTTCCACGTGAGAAACAATTACCATCTGAATAGGGCTTAAGGAGAAAAGAAGAAACGACAATTGGATAAACTTTCACTACATAGAAGTTGAAAGAATACGGAATGTGTTGTGGAAAAAGATGGGGAGAAATGCGGCCACAAAATCACAGGAAAAAACACCACAAACCTTTAGAGACATTTAACATGTTTGGTTGGTAAAATAAATATGCTGTATTTATTTTATTTCAAATCAAATCAGAGCATTTTCCATGTCTGAATTGGATGTATTCTTGATTTAAATAAGGTTACAATAATATAAGAAGATACGATTTTGGTTTTGTCTTTACTACTATATTGACTGGGTTAAATATTTTCATTGACTAAAACTAGACTAAATGACTACTTTAACATGGACTGAAGTAATCTAATTATTGACCTTATTCTGAATAAGACAATATTCTGATTAAGGTGTTTACATGAGTTGCTTTTAGAATATTCCGTTCATGTTCCCGTTTTACACGTTATAAATCATAGATTGAGTAAATGACACGTCATTACGTCCCCATGCCACACTATGCTGTCCGACGTCCAATCATAGCGCGACTTTGGTCGGTCTGTTAACATTTTATGGGCTCAGGAAACCCGCTGTAACTTTACCATATATATGTATATGCTGTTTTATTTTGTAATATTATATATTATCTCTTTCAGTTTTTTTATAGCGACACTGCCTTTCTTGCCTCCGTCTTGACAGCCTACATATCGAATAATATCTTTGATTAATGATAAAAAAGGTTTGTGATTGTTTGGCTTATTTTTCCTGCCATCGAGCCACAGGCATTCACTGAATGACCCTTTTACGGCTCACGAACCTAGAGGTTCCTGACCGCTGTTGTAAGCAGACAGTTCACAATTAATAACAACAAAAATAAATCATAGAGGAGGCATTGTCAGAATGAGCAGTGACACGCACCACAGCAATGTGTCATGGCAACGACATTTCAGACCGACATACGTAAAAGATAAACGTGAATTTTCCGTCATTTAGGCACATATAAGCTTTGTTACTGTTTTGTACACATTGTTATATTACTTATTATTCAACTTCTGTTTTATTGGCCACAGTATTATTTATGATTGTTGAGAATTTTATGAATTTTTAAAAAAGGACAGAAGCTTGAGCCCCCAAAGCCCTCCCATCTGCACTTGCCTGGTGTGCATTTGCATGTGTCCTGTCACAAAATGTGACTAAAATCGGCATAATCCACGTTTTAATTCGATTTGCATTTACTTCGATTATGACTTTAACAGGATTAAGGTAATTAGAAATTACTGTTTACTTGGTATCTTCTTAGTCAGATTAATATCGGAGTATTGTTGTCCATGTAAATGTACTGAGAGACAAAAATAGTCATGGATAATTCTGACTAAAATAAGACTAAAATGCTCAGAT
Organism: Gobiocypris rarus; assembly: GCA_023029165.1. NCBI lineage: Eukaryota > Metazoa > Chordata > Actinopteri > Cypriniformes > Gobionidae > Gobiocypris > Gobiocypris rarus. Next base: position 26,965,010 of record CM040911.1, on the reverse strand, counting down.
TTTTAGTCAACTTAAACTTGACTAGACTAAAAAGTGTATGAATGCACACACATCACTGCACCAAATATATTCAGTAGCACAGCTTAGAAACTGAAAAGTTCTAGCATATATTTCCTGATAACTAAAACTCACAGCTTCACTATTAGTAGAGAGACGCTGCCAGGTAGAATTAATTCACACACAATCACTCTCACTAATGCATTCATGTGTAGCCTAATCTTTACTGTGCTACTTTATCTGTATCTGTTTCAGAACGGGCAGAAATCTGTGAGAAATATAACGACCCAAAGACAAAGAACTGATAAACAAAAGCCGTTACTTAGGAGCAATAACCTTATAGGCAGTGCTGTGTCATGTGTCATAGCTGTGCACAAAAAAACCCAGTTTGAGTCTCAGCTCAAGGTTCAGGCTTATTTGTTAATTAACGATTAACTAGTCGACTCATCTTTTATCACATAAATGTTGAATTTAAAAAAAAAAGTGAAGTTGTTCAACCCCTAATATTCTATTATTACATTTAATATTATATATTAAATAAATAAACAGCATATATTTTCTTAAATGTATATATGCATGTGTTTGTATTTATATATACAGTGCTTCTGGAAAGTATTCACAGTGCTTCACTTTTTCCACATTTTGTTATGTTACAGCCTTATTCCAATATGGATTAAGTTCATAATTTTTTTCTCAATTCTACAAACAATACTCCATAATGACTATGTGGAAGAAGTTTGTTTGAAATCTTTGAAAAAAATCTTTGAAAAATTCACATGTACATAAGTATTATGTATGTGTATATGAATTATTTCGGATGCAATGTACATAACAAATATACGCAGTAAACACTCACACATATTATGTAAATAAAAACAGATTTTAGATGCGATTAATTGTTTGACAGCACTAGATGTTTTTTATTTCCTGTCACTGAATGACAAAAAATATATTTTTTTATTTTACTAGAAAAAAAAATGTATACTCTATTTCTGATACTGTTGATTATCAGCAATTAAAAAGAAAAGCAACCACCTGAACTGCCTCAGTTGATCATAAATTATGTATTGACAGTAACAATCTCGTGGAGGAATCCAAACAAATGAGCACAGACAAAGAAACATAGAACAATTGAGTTTTTACTTTTATCGTTTATGATTTAGCCTAGTTAAGCAACATGAGATGGCCAGTAGTGTTGTTTTCCGAAAATCAGCACGATTGCAGATTGGATGTTGATTTTATCAAAGTTGCAATAAGTGACTTACACATTTAAATAGAATACATCTTAAATAAGTTCCAAAAAAGATTACAGCAGAACAGTCATGCATCTCTGAGCAACACACAGTGGTGTTTCATAACTGAATGATTCAGCACTTTTGAAAGAATCATTCAAGTCAATGATTCAGTGATCCATTCATAAAGACAGGCACTTGCCTTCGTTCTTAAATGAATCAGTAGTCTGAATTGATTGTTTGAACTAAAGACTCAAATGCTCACTCATTAACACAGTCCTAACCTTTAATAATTGCATATTTTAAATTATTAGTAATTATTATACTACAGGGCTGTCAAATACTTGAATCTAATTGGTTGACAAATGTTCTAAGTTGTAAAAAAAAATTCAGTTAACGCACAGCTAAAGTAGTTCCAGCAGGTCTTGACCGCATTGCAGTTCTTGAGATAAACTTGTAGTTTTGCTATTAGTACAGACACTGCTGCAGATCAGCGAGCAAAATGACTTCAGGTCGTTAAATAATGCACACCCGAGGTTTAACACCACTACCACCTCTGGTGGGCATTATTTCAACTGCCTATCGTCAATTATTCCTTACATAAATTATTTAAAGCACTAAACTTTTTTCAGTTCATGGCCTGATTGTTCAGTGTGTCTAGCATTCAACATCAGTTGGACTTTGTTAAATAAATTTTAAAATATCTGCAAATGTATTTTGACATTTCAAACTGCCTGATGATCCATTTAAAATTCTGTTCAGAGATAGTTTTTTTTAATTCTTTACATTTTCTCAAATATAGAAGATTATCATTGTATTATTTTCAAATTAAATTAATTGAATGGTCAAAAATACAATAAAAACAGTAATTTATAATTTCAATTTATAATAACTTTATGTGAATGTTTTATAATTTATTCCTAGTATTGAAAGTTGAATTTTCAGCATCATTACTCAATTTGTTATATTTTGTGTGGTAACCATAATATATTACCATTCAAAAGTACCATTTATGACAGTAACAACATATAATGTAACTAACTGTTATTAACTGATTTTATTTTAAGAAAATGAAAATGCTAAAATTTCAGCTTCAATCACAGAAATAAATTACATTTTACAAAATATGCACATAAACAAGTTAAATTTAAATAATACTTTTAAATAATAATAATACTTACTGCAGTTCTGTAAAAAAAAGAAAACCTTTGACCGCTTGTGAAATTGAGCTGTGCTATTGTCATGAAGACCCTTCTTTCAATAACAGAGAAAACTGATGCTATGTACACCTTGTAATGTTTGACAGTCCCCTTAAACCAGGATGAGGCTAGGTTTGTGTATTGTGTGTATGACCTCATAAACCATGTGTCCTCATTAACCATGTGTCCCCATAAACCTGTGGAATGTCACATAATTATTATTTCTGTGTTGTAAAAGTAAAATTTTAATTTTGAAGCATGGTTTGTCTTTTGTAGACCAAATTAAATTTTTGACATGATTTTCATGTCAATTGGATGTTAGGAAAGGTGTGTCCCCGTAAACCACTAAAAAGTCACATTGACCTCATAAACCACATATGCCTGTATGTGTGTGTGTGTGTGTGTGTGTGTGTGTGTGTGTGTGTGTGTGTGTGTGTGTGTGTGTGTGTGTGTGTGTGTGTGTGTGTGTGTGTTGTGTCTGTGTGTGTGTGTGTGTGTGTGTGGACTGGTAATCCCTACGGTATGGGGACAAAATGTCCCCACAAAGATGGCAATATCCAAAATCCTTGTCCTTGTCCTTGTCCTTGTGGGGACATTTTTTGGTCCCCATGAGGAAAACAGGTCATAACTCACACTGCAAAATGCATAACGCCTATGGAATGTCCCCATAAAACATGAAAACCCAACATGTGCGTGTGTGCGTGTGTGAAAGAAAGAGACAGATCACCCTTTTCTCTTGTCTGGGGTTTCATCCAGTTCCATCAGCAATGAGAAAAGCTGCTCACTCCCCTTTATAGATGAATATGCAAATCAAAGAATGAAAAGCTGCAATTAATCCACATTTACACACTGACATGGCAACAGCTGCAATCAATGTGTCGAGACGGCATGGTTTTTACAGAGGTGGATTTTGTGTTTCCCAGGACCTAGATCAATGTTCTCATCATGATCGGGCTAAAGATCTGTTTTTTTTCCTAATTCACAAAAAAAAAGTGACAGTGGATTATATTTAATCCCAAAAACGTCATGCTGTTGCCGTTTCACTCTTGTATGACTTTTACTGGTCAAATTCAAATAAGAAAGAAAAAACAAATTCACCCATTTCCTATATGATCCATTTTATGACTTTTTTTTGCATCCTTTTTCAAGCTTGAAAGCCTCAGTCCCATTTTTTGTCATTGCATGCAAAAGATCAGGACATTATTCAAAATGTCTCCTGCATGTTCCAAAGATGCAAGAAAAACTTTATGACTGAGACAGAAGCTATTTTGTAATGGAAACAAAGCTACAGATTTTGGTCAGACATCCAAAGCCAGAGTGAATTGATTACAGTAGTAAAGTAAACATTATCCAGACTCCAGTTTACAAAAGTTATTTTGCTTACATAACACACGCCAAGGTCTGTCTCCGGACTGCGGCCCTGTATCTAGGATCTGATGCACAACACAAGCAACAGGAAATGTGGCACTAAACTACACTCCAGTGAAATTACATCTCCACAGCTGAATTTCCAAGCCACATTTTTGAACATTCGCCAATGAGTCATGTGATAACATCATTTGAACATAAACATTATGCTTTCTAAAATAGGCTATTGCTAGACTGAAGACTCTGTTTCTGTCTAATACTTGAAATAAACCCCACAAACCAGTGTTGCTTGTGGCTTGGCAGACATTTTTCTTTGTGCAATACAAGAAGATTATGATTTCTTCTAATTCGTTGAACTAAATTACACTTTGATATAATTTTGAAATAATTCTACAAAATGTTTATTCAAGTGTGCTATTAGTATACTTCTTTTAAACTAAAAATAAGAAAAATACTAGTACATTGATATTAGTATACTTACTACATAAAGTATACTCAAAATATACTTGAACTTTACTTACGTATACTTCATAAAATTAACTTGAAGCATACTTCTTTTTCGTAAGGGAAGTCCCATATGACAACCTTATAAAATGAAAGGCTTGACATGCCTCTTAACCTTCATCCTTCCCTTGCACTTTGTAACAAATCCTTACCTTGTGGGTCAAAATGACCCGAAATCTTAATATTATACTTAATATTTCTTTGTCCAGAAAGCTTATTTTATTTTGATCTTATTTTTCACATTTTTAAAGCAAATTTTTTTGTTATTTTTTATTTATTGAAATTAGATTATATAAATAAATGATCAATAAATAGTTATTTAATCACTTTCTTCACATTCTTTCAACTTCAATTTAAAATATATCACGATTTCATGCGTAACTCTTAAATTCAGCTCAACATTGGGTGTCTTTGCAGAGCTCTTGTGGAAAAAAGATAATATGATATTTCATGACACTTGCCATTGGAGCAAATGAGCTGTTCCGCTGGGTCCTAAAGGGAGTTTCTCTTCAGTATGCATTCAGATACACATCTAGACATTATAAAATCATATTTTGGTAGTTTTAGCAATTTTTATTTGAATTTTGAGCATTTTTCTATGTGTACTGAAGCATTCCATTCATTCCTATGGGGGTTAAATTGACACGTGAGGTATAAGGACATTTCAACCACAAAACTCAATTCTTTGTGCATTCGTGGTTCAGGTGCGATATAAGTCCCAGTGTCTTGGACCACTCAGACGAACTCTCTATATTTATTTATTTTTTTAAATAAAGCGTATAGCGTCAGCTCTGGCAGGTCACATTAGTCTAACTCGCTTTAACTGTCTGTCATACCGGCAATTCAAACTATATGCTAAATAGTCAAACAATCATCTTTGACGATAGTGGACCTGACAGAAATGAGTTTTGGGTCAAAATGACCCAAGGGAGGGATTAGGGTTAAACAATCTTACCTGCAGAAATGTCAGCTGTCTGTGAAGTTTTATGCAAGTTCATTAGTTTATTAATAGCTGATGAGTAATTCTCTAGGTTTTAGACAGAGGAATCATTTTAACTAATTGTATTCTCCCTTCAAAGAATTGCATAATCTTGCATAATACACTATGAGTTAAATGAGCACACAGAAACCCCTTTATGCCCCAAGGGTTCAGAGATGAAAGACTGATGAGCTTCTGAAGAGCTTACAAGTGGAAAGTCCTCTGGTACAACAATCAGACATCATTATTTGCACTAATTGTGTAGTGCTACCAGATCAGAGCTTATGTGAAATACTTTGAGCTATTTATACATTTATTTAATTTACTTTGAGCCATTTATATACATAAATAGAGACCTCACTGCTTGGTTGCCTGTCTAATTTATGGTTACATTGTTAAAATCAACATTTATTCACATGTTTTACCAAACCGTATACAATTAAAAAGTTTAGCAGAATATTCACTCTGCTTCAGAAGAAGTAATGTTTCTTGAGCACCAAATCATTAGAATGATTTCTAAAGGATGACACTGAAGACTGGTGTAATGATGCTGAAAATTCACCATTACAATGATTTTAAAATATATTAAAACAAAAGTTATTTTAAATTGCACTAATATTTCCATTTCTTTCAAATGCATTAAAACAATCTTACTGACACTAAAATTGTATCTATTGAAACACAAAAATCAATAAATAGGCAGCAGGTGACAATCTAATGCTAATGGGAATATATTTGTGAGTGAAACAAAGCTGGGTTTAGCCTGACTACACAGGAATATGGAAAACATACACATCTCACAGTCAATATGAGAAGGAAATAGCAATTTGCTGATGCTTGAATGTCCATTCTCACCTAGTTATTTCATTATTTATTTAACACTCCCATATCTCTCATATGCCATGGAGGATGAAACATCATCTGGTCAAATGTAATTACAAGCATGCTGAGTCATACTGGTCTTCTGTGTTGGAGACATCCGATGATGTCTTTTAAAGGGGTTAAATGGCAAATCAGGTATCAGGTGGGCTTGTTGACTCTTTTAGGCCTGTTCACACCGAGAACGATAACTATAAAGATAACTATAACGATAATTATATTAGCATCCACACCAGTGGACAATATTATTTTGTTTATTCTAAGCTTGAGCTCATTACAGCAGGATGAATTCTGATTGGCTGTCAATGTTTTTAATATTCATCAGCTGGAAAAAAAGTATAAAAGGATATCATTTATCTGTGCCATTATCATTATAGCTGTGGTGTGAACTCTGCTATTCTTTAATATTGAGAAAGAGGATTGCTATCTCTATAGAGTGGTTCAGGTGAGTTAGCTTTTTAGCACTTCCAGTTCCATCTTCCTGAAGACAATGTTTTTTTAATGGGTTTTGTTTAAATGGCTGAAATAAGGTCTGTGGTGAACATAAGCTCAAGACACTGATGTTTTATTCTATGACATAAAATAGATCTGTATTATAAGCTGTTACGTGTTTTGAAATAGGTGGTTGCTAACAAGTGGCTATATGGGAGTACAGAGGGAGTGCGCTTTTACAGCCTCATTATGCTCATAATTATGCTCTTATATAAACTATAGTCTAACTCAAATGTTCTGGGAAAATGTTTTATAATTAGAACTTGTTTTTAACAATAATCCAAAAGCCTATGGGAAAATCCCATTGTGTTTTTGTCGTGCGAACCGGTGCGATGCTAACTGCCGGCTGGCATACAAAGTGACGTCATACCTGCACCTTTCTAGAGTTATCATCCTTGGTGTGAACAGGCCTTGAGTAGCCTAATGTAGATGGCCATACCCAAACACTTCACAGATCAGACTAATTCACACAATCTATCCATCTATCAATGTGTTTTCAGAATCAAAAGTCTTGGAAGTCTTATATGCTGCTATGCAAATATTCATGTGCACATCTCAAAATAGTCTGATTTATGTTCACCCCAGTTTGTTGTAAACACACTGCGCTCGAGGGTTTAACTTATTTTGAAGCTCCCTGAAAACAACCTTGATTGTTGAATATTCCTTGACACTGATAAAAATCCTGCATGTTTTACATGTACATAGCTGAAACTAAACATAACTTTGCAAATAATAAATTGGGAAGAAAGACGTTTTATGAGTGTTCACCAATATGGTTCCTTTAAACAGAGCTGCTCAGAGAGAAGGAAGTGTCAGGACTGAGACATGATGACAGGCTGTACAAAGTGACACTGATTTCACTAGAAGTGACATTTGTGCCTTTTGGATTCCAGATGGGCCCACTTGTCTGTGGAATCAGCTTTCAAAATGAAAGTACTTTTATGTTATTTTGCATTATTGTAAGATAATCTTCACTTAGGTCTAACCCAGAACTATACTTCATTTGCAGCAGAATCAAAGAGACACGACAAGCGGCAATCGTTTAATTAACCAACAGTACAATCTCATTATTAACTGAAGGTAATAACCAAGATAATAGAGTTTCTCTCTCTTAATTGGATCAAGGTAGAGCAATTAAAACATTGCCCTCTCACCTTCTTGCAATCTTGTTCCTTGTGACAGAATGCAGGTCAGACCATCTCATGGGAGTAACGTCTGCAACACAATCAAATATTTCAAGAAACTTTCCCCCCTCCCCAAAACGATCAGTTAGTGCTGTCTGGCGCACACACACACACACACACACACACACAAAAATCTGTCTGAAATATGCGTGGTGACTCATGAATATAATAAATTTAATACAGTGCACTCACTTTTCATAAAATATACCCTATAAGAACAGCAGCGGAAAGATAGTCATTATGTTTTCTGAAAAGAGGACCATTAATAGTCATTGACAAGTAACTAATGATACCAACAAACAAGTAGTCTAATTGATATTTATGAGTTTGCATTTATCAGGGATGCATTCACCAAATCCACGATGTAATAAAAACCTGAAATCACCTCCATTGTGGGGACCAGCCAGCGGACCGCTGTAAATGGATTAATAAACATACTAAATTATGTTTTTTTTTTTTTAAATGTAACAATGCAGCAGGAAATTTTTTGGTCCCCACAAGGAAAACATCTTATAAATCACACTAAGTGATGTTTTTTGAAAATGTAAAAATGCAGCATGTCTCCTGTGATGGGTAGGTTTAGGGACAGGGGCAGTGTAGGGGGATAAAAAATACGGTTTGTACAGTATAAAATGCATTACGCCTATGGAATGTCCCCATAAAACATGGAAACACAACATGAGTGTGTGTGTGTGTGTGTGTGTGTGTGTGTGTGTGTGTGTGGACTGGTAATCCCTACGGTATGGGGACAAAATGTCCCCACAAAGATGGCAATATCCAAATTTTTGTCCTTGTGGGGACATTTTTTTGGTCCCCATGAGGAAAACATCTTATAAATCACACTAAGTGATGTTTTTGAAAAAGTAAAATGCAGCATGTCTCCTGTGATGGGTAGGTTCAGGGGCAGGGGCAGTGTAGGGGGATAGAAAATACGGTTTGTACAGTATAAAATGCATTACGCCTATGGAATGTCCCCATAAAACATGGAAACACAACATGTGTGTGTGGTGTGTGTGTGTGTGTGTGTGTGTGTGTGTGTGTGTGTGTGTGTGTGTGTGTGTGTGTGTGTGTGTGTGTGTGTGTGTGTGTGTGTGTGTGTGTGTGTGTGTGTGTGTGTGTGTGTGTGTGTGTGTGTGTGTGTGTGTGTGTGTGTGTGATCTGATATATATATATATTGTTTAGGTAGAATGAAACTTGCTCGGTTTCATTATGCTTTTTTAATAGTATTTTATTTCCAACCAGTCGTTCAAACTGATTCACAAATTTGTCTGAATGAATCTTGAAAAATAAATAATAATAATTTGACTGCAAATATCTATATTTAAATATGCGTATCCATTCATCACAAAAGACTGGAAACGTACTAGTTAAAAATTAGAATTGAATTAAAATCAATTAAAAGGATGGCTGGCAATCCTATTCTTCAATTGTAGTGGACAATGGTGTTCCCTTATTTTGCAACAATAAACTTTAAAGATCAATAAATCATAATTTGTGCTCTGTTTATCTTTGAGTTTGAGAGATTTCATGTGTAACAAAAACTGCATTTTCCCGCCATATATAACTCGAAGAGATATCCTGGGAAGTAATTGCAAAACTATAACATTTTTTAAAGAATTTAAATTTATTTGCTTTTTGTTATATTTTAAGAAAAAGTTATATCTCCAATGTGCTGTTACAGTGATGAATGTTGCTCATTTAAGAAAAGGGGGAATTGTATTTGGACTACTTTCTGTGTGTCAAGGTCACAGACAATAGACAACCAGGAATGTTCTATTTTTTATTCAAAATCATAGAATTTGCTTTAGGACATCCATAATCATATTTTATATGGTATGACAAAATGATCTGCTGCTGAACAGCAGCGTCTTTATAGACAAACAGCGTGGAGATGAAGACCTTGTTGTAAGCCTATGGTGTTACGTCTGTGGTGAAACCCATTAAAGTTTATTAGACTAAAGAGCATTACACAAATAACGTTATGCAATATAATGATTTTTATTCTACATTATTTGATATCAGTATAAAGACCCCAATTGCCAGCATTAAATTGCATGAAATGATCACGTTGCTTCTTAAGACCTCCTTTGAGAAAACTCGTATACGGAAGATTGCAGGGTGTAAACACTTGTTGGTAACTTTTTTGCTTTATGTAGCCAATTTCAAACTTAATATAATATTTCCATGTTTATTTGCTATGCATTAAAGTAGCATAAGTCTTCAACATATCCCTAAATTGCGCAAATAAATCTTGAATACAAAGAACTCGTGTTTGATAAGCAGGAGGAAACATGTTCTGAGTATACTGAATTTGATGAAAAAACTTTTTTTTAGGTATATGCAGGTGTGTAGTATGAATATGGGAATGTATACATCGTAAAGCCATGTTTTCCATTTGACCTTTGATCCATACAGCCATCCACTGCAGGAACTTTCCCCAGGAACTAGAGACTTTGGGGTTGTATTCTGTGTGTTTCGACCACAGGAACGGTAAAGACTTTAAGGGATAAAGTTAAGGTCACTGGACATGTGCACATCAATATTGCTTCATATTATTTGCATTATAGTAAGGGTAGGTTTAGGGTTGGGTATAGGTGTATATGTAGATGTTAATAAAAAACAGTATGAAGTAGAAAAATGTATATGTATTTGTGGCGAGGTAGACGAGCGAGAGACGTGGGAGGAGCGAGAGGAGGCACTAGCTCGTCACCTGCGAGCTCGGAGACACATAAGGACGAGCGACACCAGTGAAGGACTTGAGACCGGTCTCCTCTCGCTCCTCCCACGTCTCTCTCTCGTCTACCTTCTAGCTTGTCTGGCTATCACCAGACCAAGCTCAATTTAAGATTGAACATTAGTCTGGGGAGTCTGCTCTGTATTTTCTACTGCTAAAGAGGCGTGATCAACGAGCATTATTCAAATGACTCTGTACGCAATCAGATAGTCCTTCAACCAATCAGACCACAAGAGGCGTGATCAACAGGCAATGACCCATTCTCTCTATCCGCCAATAGCACGCCATGTGGATAAGCCAGTCTGTGATTGGTTCCCACAAAAGTGTAACAGAAGCAGTAGAAATTAATGTACGGGTTTCCAACGGATTAATTTGCATAAAGATGGGAACTGGTCAGCTTTTTTGACGCCCAGCATTGAATGCATTCCAGGAATGCTATGCGGGCACGTTAAAGTCGCTTGACGTCACCCATAGGAATAAAGTGGAGTGTGGTGCGACAGAAGTATTGCACGGACTAGTGGATCTGCACCTTGAGGCTGCGCAGTACGCTCAGCCATCAGGAAGTGAGTGCTTCTTATTGAATTCACTTATCTCCGTTGAAGTTTATGGGGTCGCTGTGTCCATTTCTTTTACTGTCTATGGAAGCACCCCATGACATGGGACAGTCTTGCGCACGTATACTTCCTGTCGGTGCTTGTGCTCTCAAGTGGCCAAGACCGCTAGTGTGGGTATTTGAACAGGCAATATGATTCCCGAGCAAATGACCTAATGAGTTGGTTAGTGTGGCTATTGTAGTCAGATTCCCGAGCTACTAATTAGTATATGTCCTAGTTCTATTATACTGAATCAGTGCTTTAAAGGGGTGAAGAATTGAGAAAACAACTTTCCCTTGAGCTTTTGATATATCAAAGTTCATCATGATATAAGAATATTCTGTAAGCTTCAGAGCTGAAAATGTCCTTGTTTGTCAAAGAAAAGCTTTTATAGACACCAGGCCCAGAAAACGAGAGCTGGAATTCAATGACGTCATGGGAAGAAGAAACATAACTCAACTGATGAATATGTATACGTGCTTCTGAAGCCCCGCCCACAGAGTCGAGGAGCTACAGGTTTACAGAGCAGTGATCATGGCGAGCAAAGTAATATATTGCTCTGTGCCAGGTTGTGGAAGAACACAGTCTCTGCATACGCTTCCTTCGGATCCTACTATTAGGAATGAGTGGTTGAACTTTATTTTTAATGAAATTCCAGCTCACGTGAGGATGACATGTACGTGTGTTTGCTTTATTTCACGGAATCTTTTGTAAACAAGTCTCAGGTGCTGGATTTGCAGACACAGTGTTGTGCCTTCTATATTGAATTCAACAGGAATGGTGCAACAAACTTATGTGAGTAAAACTTCTACGTCCCAAAACGTAAGCCCATCGGCAGGCTGATGAATCTCAAATAGTGAAATAATATTCCTTTCTTGATCTGGGCGCCGCGCGCACGTGTGTGTGTGTGTGTGTGTGTGTGTGTGTGTGTGTGCGGTTCATGCTTATCGACCGATCGGGCGGGCCATGTAATACAGAAATAATATTCCAATCAATCTCGGGTGGATGAGAAATAAATCATTGTGTTTGTTTGATAAAGACGTTTATGAGCCCTGTGATTGAGAGAATCATTCCGGTTGCCGCTTTCAAAACGATCCCTCCCTAATGTGAACTGAACTGACAGGGGAGCTGAAGCTCATTAAATATGCAAATCTTATCCAATCCCAGCCGTGGGCGTTTACTTCCAAGTCTCCAGTGCGGTACGACCATCAAAACCCATCGTTCAGGAGAAAGCCTCAAAACCAGTGTAGAAAATAGCCTATTACTTATTCATTATGATGTTTTTGAATGTAAAAAAACGAACGTCATTAGTTGACCTCAGACAACAGTATATAAAAATGAAAAAGCCAGTTCATGACACCTTTAAGTGGGCCGGTACGCGCCAGTACTCACTACAGCCATTTCCAAATATAGCTCTTGAGCATACCACCACCTCTCCGTGCGCCCAGAACGTGCTTATAGCATACTGGTACACTCATTTGCACATCTGTTTTAATCCTTACCTGCGCCTTTTCTTGCATACCGCTACTTCTCGCTATAATGGAATCCCAATTGTTTAATTAAGTGGCGCGCAAATTACTATAGGTGAGTATGCCTTGTTTATACTTTCGCCTGGCTCTGCAGCGCGAGACCATACTTGACTGCGCCCGCGCCTCGTTCACTTACAACGCCAAACGAAATGGGGTCTCGCACTCTCGTCGCTCTCCATCGAGTAGGCTATAAACAACGATTTGTATGAGCAGTTCGTACGTGACGCTGAAAATAAAATGTGTGTCCCATTTGAATTGTATTGAGAATGTAGTAAAACACTACGGAGAAGGTCGAACATGAGCTAAAACTGCCAATAAAATGACAGATGAAAAGAGAGTTTCTAATCGTGTTGCTATTTGATTAGAAAAAAGAAAGAAAAAAGTTAACATTGGTCTTGGTAGTGAGGAGCTGTCAATTATCTTGCTTTGTAAATAAACCCTTATGTAACAAATGCTATAGTTAAACAATTACAAGAAGTTAAAAAGAGCTTTAAAACATGGACCTTCTTTAACGATTGACTAAACAATACCCCTAACAAAGCCCCGCCCCCTTCGGTGAGTACCGGCACTTTATTTTTTCCACTTCCACTGAATAAAAAAACATACAGCACACCCAACGTACACACCTTTTCAATATCTGTTCGTTGAAATCTGAATGTTTTACGATCCACACCCTACCGGTCTCCATAACATTTCAACAGGTAGGTATGACAGCGTTTTAAGTTTAGTGGATGTTCATAAGTGCTGTTTATATAAAATGTCCCTCCTTTGTAGTTGTAGCTTCGGCGCGCGCAATCTTATCCAAACAACACCGCTATGTGATCTACGAAAACGGACTTTTTCCGGATTATTAATTAATTTGTAAATTAATTTGCGTTTCTGTGTTGAAGCACGTGCATTACGTAATTCATTCAAATGCTAATTTGGTTACCATTTTCAGCATCATCTACGTCAGACTGGGGCTCTGCTGAACTGAAATAACAGAGAGGAAAATGTTATGTTAATACAATGCACTGTGGGTGCGTAATGGATAATTGCAATTCCAGCACGATTACAGCGGTGCGTCGGTGCCGTGGCAGAACAACACAGACACCATGCGCAACATTCCTCGTGTGCTCGCAGGAATACTGCTCCAAAAGTGTCCTCTCTGATGAATCTGTGAAGTTGGCTGCGTCAGCTTTATAAATGTGAGGATCCAAGTTGTTCCGACAGCAAGGTGAGCTTTAGGGGAGGGGGTTTATTGCATTGCGCTCTGTTGAACAATAGAGCATTATTTTCAAAGATTTGAACTGTACATGTTGTTTATTTGACCGTTTGCGTTCAATGTGAATTGTCATTGTTAACGCATCCACCTCCACATGCTCTTTAAAAGTTGAGTCGCGATTCTTGATGAAATTGAAGCCGTTTGAAGCGAAGTTTATGGTGCTGTCATTGCCAAAGCATGCGCAAATTGGAGATTGGGGTATTTTGGCAGGTTTGCGTGGTTTTCTATTCAGGCCAATAACTGATGTTTCATTTTATTCTTTTCTAAAACAAGCACAAGGGAAGGTCTGCGCGTAAAATGCCTAATTTGAAGTGTAAAGCAGTATTATTTCTTGCTTGGTTGATATTGAAGTTTGTTACATTTGTATTTCCCTTTTATATTCTTACAATTGAATAACCATCAATTCCCAGGTGTATACACAGATATGTTTGTCTTCAGGGTTGCTTTTACTCCTCGCTCTCCACCTGGTGATGGATTGAGCAACAATGTCGCAGCTGTATTACCGCAGAACGGATAACTCCTCGTACCGGGACCGCATTCCCCTGCGGATAGTGCGCGCCGAGTCGGAGCTCTCGGGGCAGGAGAAGTCCTACCTCAACGCCGTGGAGAAGGGCGATTACGCCAGCGTGAAACTATCGCTGGAAGAGGCGGAGATCTACTTCAAGATCAACATCAATTGCATCGATCCTCTGGGGCGCACGGCGCTGCTCATAGCCATTGAGAATGAGAACTTGGAGATCATCGAGCTGCTCCTCAGCTTCAACGTGTATGTCGGGGACGCTCTGCTCCACGCCATCCGTAAAGAGGTGGTGGGAGCCGTGGAGCTCCTGCTGAACCACAAGAAGCCCAGTGGAGAGAAACAGGTTTGTGAGTGATGTGTGTAAAGTACTTGTCTGCTAGTACAAAGTCTGCTAATGCATATTTCAACATTCTAGTAAAACTATATTAATATTCCATAATATCACTTAAATGTGCATAATTAAACCAAGTTTTTAAGTCTTAGATTTGGTCTCTTGCCTGGCAAGGCTGGTTTTTCAGTGTTTTTCAGATTGGCTGCCCAAACTCTGTAAAAATCATAAAACTAGACCAGCCTGACTTTTTTTTTTAAGGAAAATGTTTTAAAATAAAGCATAGCTTTTAATTTGAACTATGCAACAACTATATGCAAAATATTAATACGAATAGGAAAACAAATTGACAATTTTGGTTACGATAAATTATTTAGAATTCATGATTTCATGCTGTCAATCATTAACCGTGCAAAGCAATTAATTGTCAAATTAAGCAGATGCCAACATTTTAAAGGCACAATATGTAAGATTTGTGGGTTAAAATATCCAAAAACCAATAGAACCAATATATTTCTATTGACTTGTGTACTTGCATTATCCCAAATGTTTCCAAGAATGTTTAAATCCAGAGAAATGTTATTTTAACCAGGACACTGACCTTCAATGACATCATACCTGCATTACTCTCGATTTGGTTTATTTTGTAGAAACCATGGAAACACCAAAGACTCTTTGATATATTATGCATTTTGTTAGACAGGCGAGCAACTGTTTGGATGCATTCATCGTCCGAAAACGAATCATTGTTATAGCTCAACACAGTTAGTCTTATTGTTTAAATCTCGTTTTCTTGATTAACCGCGAGTCGATCTAGCTATACTGTGCAACTAGTGTCTCGTAGTAGCCGCCGAGCAAACGCACAGAGTAGCATTATAATATAACTTTTAACATACTCAAATGTATCTAATATGATAAAACAGCAATGCTTTACCCCACGTACACATGAGCGGAAGAAGCGGAAGCGGCTGTCTGCGGCATAATAAAAGCTCTGCGAAATCAAGGCGTCATCAAGTTACGCCTTTGTTTTTAATAAGCGACCTCTAGTGGCGAAAAATTACATATTTTGGCTTTAAATTAATTTTGTTAGCTATGCATTATTATATGAATAGTTTCATTTCATTATTTTGCATTGTTTTTTCCTTATATGAATAGTTTCTTATATGAATACTTTTCCTTATATGAATACTTATATGAATAGTTTCATTTCATTATTTTGCATTGTTTTTTCCTCTGTGACCCAGAACAGACATGTTGTCATTTTTAGTCCTGAATCGAAACCCTCAAAACGGCAGAACTTGTAGGGCATGTCTGAATTTAGGTATTTGCCATTACATGATAAGCTGGATCTCTCTGGACGCTGAACCTTCAAAAGATCTCTTATCAAATCATCATGTAATCAACCCATTATTGCAGATAGGAGTGCTTTTAGGGCTGAAAGGAATTACGTCTTCAGTTGTTAATGCTGATATATGAAAACTTTAGAAAGAGCGTGCTTGGACGCCTGCTTCTTTTCAGAGGAGAAAACCGCCTGCTATAAAAAGCTCTATATTCAGACACTCAGGCATGTGAACTGTTGTTCTAAAAGTGTTTGCTTTTCAACGGCGCAACCTTTGCTGGGCCTTACTTCTATGTCCACCCCTCTTAACTTTGATTTAATTTTGATTTAATAATGAATAGACTGGTTGCTGAGGCACTGATTCAGAGAAATGATGGCATGGATGCACCATTCACAAACCAGAGCAGCTGCACATCTGATCTTCCCTTCTCAAGTCCCTGAGCGCTTTTCCCCCGCTGTCTCCATGTCTCTTCCTGTCTATGTCTATTAATGTCACATTTAAATGCATTTGATATGCAAATGACTAAATCAGCATGTCTAAAGACCACAAGAGGGCGAGTGAGTACACAGGAACAGGTTGTTTGCTTTGATTTCCTAAATTATGATTCTGATGACGAAATTATGATATTATGATTCTATCTTCGTGACGTTTTGGAACTAGTAATTTCTGAAAAAGTATTAAATGAGCAAAGTGGCTATTATGTGGGCAGAAGGGAAATTTGGTTCTTTTCTTAAGGTGAATAGAGTAATTTATTATTATTATCATTATTATTATTATTCACATAGGTCTTGGACTTACACTGACAACTGTCTATGTTAATGCAGTTTCAGGCAAAATAAAACATTTTCAGTTATAGGTGTCATTGCATTCAAGTTGATGTCTATTTTTAAGTCTACTATGTATATATTGTCATCCATGATTGATTATTCCACAACTGAAAGCATTTGATAATATGTCCAATTGTTTTAAAATGGCATTTACATTTTTAGCATTCTTTTCAAGTTGGGAGTGAGTGGCACTGCTCGGATGAGGTCTCAGTAAAATTATGCTGTGGTGTAGAGGGTCTTTTTTTCTTCTTCTTCATGTCCCTCAGCTTTGTTGGAAATGTGAGTAATGAATCCAGAGAATGGCTTCTTTTCACTTTTTAAACACAAAGCTGACTTGAACTGTCATCTTACTGACATTAAGTCAAGCCCTCTACTTTTCCCATTCTTTTCTCTTCACCTCTCCGGTCTATTGTGGTTAAGGATGAGCTTCAAAGCGTCATATTGAAGTAGTAGATAGTCAGTATGGCTGCCAGCCTGAACATGTCTCTCCAAATGGAGCCTTCATTATCTTCCTCAAATAGTCCAGCGTTTGCCGTTGTCACCGTGGCCTTGGAGCTCTTATGAAAAGGATGGAGATATCAGTCGAAATGTGCTAATCACCCCTACCTTTAAATTGCACCTTCTCTTCTCATGTAGCTTTAATTTATCAACTCATTTTATCTCACTTCATTCCTTCCGAACTAGTTATTCTTTCTCACTTCTTCTTTTTTTTAGCACATGCTGTTTGGTTTTCTATTTCACACTCTTTCTTTCAGTCTCTCACTTTTTTTTATCCATCTCCCCTAAATGTGGTGTGATATTCATGTAGCAGTGTATATCTTATAGCTCTCTGTTTAAGCTGCTTTAAAACTTGCCTCTGAAGGATCAGATAATATCCACTACACTATTTTAAAGCAGTGGTTCTAAGCTGGTTTTGCCATCCACGTGATGTGAAAGAAAACGTGATTCATCAGACCAGGCCAACTTCTTCCATTGCTCCGTGGTCCAGTTCTGATGCTCACATGCCCACTGTTGGCACTTTTGGCGGTGGACAAGGTCAGCATGGGCACCCTGACTGATCTGCGGCTCTGCAGCCCCATAAGCAACAAACTGCAATGCACTGTGTATTCTGACACCTTTCTATCAGAACCAGCATTAACTTCTTGAGCAATATGAGCTACAGTAGCTCGTCTGTTTGATCGGACCACACAGGCCAGCCTTTGCTCCCCACGTGCATCAATGAGCCTTGGCCGCCCATGACCCTGTCGCCGATATTTTTGATAGATACTGACCACTCCAGACCGGGAAAACCCCACAAGAGCTGCAGTTTTGGAGATGCTCTGACCCAGTCGCCTAGGCATCACAATTTGGCCCTTGTCAAACCCACTCAAATCCTTACGCTTGCCCATTTTTCCTGCTTCTAACACATCAACTTTGAAGACAAAATGTTCACTTGCTGCCTAATATATCCCACCCACTAACAGGTGCCGTGATGAAGAGATAATCAGTGTTATTCACTTCACCTGTCAGTAACTCATGTTGATATAAGCCTCAATTTCATGCATAATCCTTTTAATTCAGCTCAAAATAACTTACATTGGGTGTCTATGCTGACTGTGGTAAGGTAGATGGGCGAGAGACGTGGGAGGAGTGAGTGAGAACGGTGCGTCAACTCCACACTGACCTCTTGTGGAAAAAAGATAATAACATATTTCATGACTCTTGCCACTAGATGGCCTTATAGCTCTATATCAAATGAGCTGTTCCGCTGGGTCCTAAAGTAAGTTTTTCTTCAGTTTGCATTCTGATACTGACATAATACAATATTTTTTGGTAGTTTTAGCATTTTTAGTTTGAATTTTGAGCAATTTAGATTTTTTTTTCTTTTTTTTTCTATGTGCACTTAAGCATTAAGCATTTTTGTGCGTTCGTGGTTCAAGTGCAACAAAACTCCTAGGGTCTTGGACCAATCCAATGAACTCTCAATTTTTTTATTTAAAATAAAAATAATAATAATAATTTGTGGGAAGGTTGAAGGTTAAAGGTATAGTCCCCCCAAAAATGAATATTCTGTATTTTATTTTGGATCCCACCGAATTTCCTTTTAAACAAAAAAACTATTACAACATTTTTCAAAATCTTATTTTGTGTTCTGACCTTAAAATAAAATGTATTAATACAATCATGAATTACAAATGTTGCAAATGCATTCATTTAGTAAAAAAGAAAGAAAAGAAAATGCTGGGCAATAATAAAACACCGTCCAGACATTTCCTAAGAATGTCTAGCTGTGGTTTATGTGATTTTTGCAGTCATTCAGTTCTCTTCATGTGACCAAGTATGGTGTATGTTTAGAACATACTGCATGCATGTAGTCTTTTCCTTATGTGTGATTTAAAAGGGCAGATTCACCATATTCATCAGATTCTGCAGAAGCAGATCCAAGCAACCATTGACTACCATACTATTTTTTCCCCTACTATGGTAGTCAATGGTTGCTTGGATCGACTTGGTTACAAACATTCTTCCAAATATCTTCCCTTGTGTTCAACAGAACAAATAAATCTATACAGGTTTGGAACAACTTGAGGGTGAGTAAATGACGACAGACTGTATTTATAACGCAAACTGCATAGGGGACTGACACATGCTAGAATTAAATAGTTGAATAAAATAGTTATTTTTGCGCACAAAAAGTATTCTCATGTGACCGAAACGTTTTCTCAGTAAAACATTGATTTTATCTCAGAAATGATTACTAGGTAGAGTGTGCACTGCAGACTCTCTTGAAGTGATTTAGTACATACATTTCACATATGATTTTGGCCAGGCTTCTTGGCAGATTTGCTCTAGTTTCTGTAGATAATGGATTATTCTTAAGCACCATGATTCAAGTACTGCATGTACTTCATGGTTGGATTAGGCGTGTGGATTAGTTCTTCAACTGTATAGCATTTTAGGACATTCAGTATCTTTTTATTAATGCTGATAACGTTAATTTATCCTTGCCCTTTTCCAAATCATTGTCCTTCAGATGAACGTCCTTCCAGACTTCAGAATGAAATGTACTGCTGTATGTCCTTCTGTATTTTGTTGTTCATTCTTCCTTGTATTTTAGTAAGGTCTGCCATCCTTGCTGATGAATTGCATCTCTTCAGTGTTGTGCTTCAACCAAAGCAATTTATTGGAGGTATTGTTGTTGTGGGCACTTTTAGATTTGCCACACATATTGCTTTGGCTAGAAAGGCTCGGTCTTACATGACCGCAAAATCTTTTCCCTTTGCAACTAGGTCACTATTACGCTTTTCAAGCAAAAACCTCGCCAAACTCAGACAGGATTTCACACGGTTCTTCTCTGCAACTGAAGCTCTGTAGCTACTTCAAAGTGATCATAGGCCTCTCCCAAGCGTTTTGTTCTCAGAGGATTTTCAGGAAACTCCTTTTCCCTGGCAATGTTTAGGTCATTTGATGTAGCTCCAATTTCATCATGACAGTGGGCGCTCCATTGTTTAATACCCTTTTTCATGATTTATGCATTTGTTTTTCTCTCCCATTTGGAATATTCTTTAGTGTTCATTTGCATAGCTGTCCTTCACTTTCTGAATAATAACAAGGGCTTAATTGTGAGGTTTTTATCCAGCAAGTGAGGCTATTCCAGTAATTCACAGTGAGATGACAATTGTAAAGCAAATGCATCCTCATTAAGACACTTGTTTCCATCACTAAAGGCTTGTCAAAACTGTTTAGTATCATTAAGAAACTATTGTATAGGCAAGGCAAGGCAAGTTTATTTATATAGCACATTTCATACACAGTGGCAATTCAAAGTGCTTTACATAGAAAATGAAATTAAAATAGTGATAAGAATTAAGAATACCACGTGTAAGACTTAAAAATAAAAACAGGATAATTAAAACAGTTGTAAAGAGAATTTTTAAAATAAGAAGACAATAGAAATATATAGTTGTAAAGATATTTAAAAATAATAAAATTATTACAGTATATATAGATAAAAAAATAAAATTAATAAAAATTAAGATGATGCATAGATTAGAATAGGTGCAATCAGTGGGACTACAGTGGCACAGTGCTCATTCAGTAAAGGCACAGCTGAACAGATGTGTTTTGAGTCTAGATTTGAATGTGGCTACTGTTGGAGCACATCTGATCTCTTCTGGAAGCTGGTTCCAGCTACGGCTGGCACAATAGCTGAACGCAGACTCTCCTTGCTTTGAGTGAACTCTTGGTATTTCTAACTGACTTGATCCTGATGATCTGAGTGATCTGATGGGTTTGTATTTAATCAGCATATCTGCAATGTATTGAGGTCCTAGGTCATTGAGTGATTTATAAACAAGTAATAATACTTTAAAATTGATCCTAAATGTAACTGGAAGCCAGTGTAAAGACCTGAGGACTGGCGTGATATGGTCATGTATAGAGCTGCATGATTTTGGAATTTGAGAATTATTAGTATTATTATTTTAAATATATAGAGATTATGATTCTTCCATGATTCTGGACAGCTAAACAAAATGACGTGTAATTTGCTAGAGTTTGTGATGAAACGTTAATTGTTGCAGTCTATTTAAAATAATATATTTACTTTTTTTTATTGGTTTGAATTAATTATTCACTGACAGCTCATACATTCTTCACTTATTTAAATACTGGATGAATCCACATTGAATGAAACTCTAGAATTAATAATTCCATTACACTTTCTTTTAACAGTCACCTGTTGCCATCTACTGGTGTAATGATGTAATTGATACGATCTTTATTTTATATCAAGTTACTTTAAAAAATGTTGGTTGCTCCTATTATACATTTTAATTAATATTTAGATTTATATTTTCTGTTTTCGTTTTAATTTCAGTTAAAGTTTTAGTAATTTTGTTGTGTGTTTTTCTAAAAAAATAAAATAAAAAAATAAAAAAATGTCTATATAGTTTTATACATTTTTATTTCCTTTTTTTTTATACATCAAGTTAAACTTGACTCAAGGGATAGGTCAACCAAAAATGAAAACAAAAGAAGATATTTTGAAGAATGTTTGTAACCAAACAAATAGAGCAACCAATGACGACTATTTTTTCCCCTACTATGGTAGTCAATGGTTGCTCGATCTGCTTGGTTTCAAACGTTCTTCAAAATATCATCTTTTGTGTTCAACAGATCAAAGAAACTCATTCAGGTTGGAACAACATGAGGTTGAGTAAATGACAGAGTTTTCATTTTAGGGTGAACTATCCCTTAAGTTTAACTTTGGCAACTAACTGAAATAAAATTCATTTTTTTCATATTTTATTTTATTTCAGTTAACGTTTAGTAGTTGTTATTATTATTATTATTAGTAGTAGTAGTATTGTATTATATTATTATTTATATATTAACTATAATAATAATAATAACTCTAGAATATATATATATATATTATTATTATTATTATTATTATTATAGTTAATATATAATTATATATATATATATATATATATATATATATATATATATATATATAAATAAATAAATTTTAGTTATATGCTGAATACTCATCCAGCGTTATGCATATTTATTTAACACATATTTCACAGCATAGAACAATGTCACAGTAATAAATATTGCAGTAAGATTTGAGGTTAAATTAAAAATATTATTTAAGTCTTAAGTCATTCTTTCTATTTCAAAATGTCATGTTTAATTCAGTATGTTACTTGCCATTTCTTTGCAATAATTTGTGAAATATACATACAGTGTTTCCATCCTTCAGATGAGAAGTTAAACCAAAGTCCTGACTCTCTGTAATCATAAAAAAAATCCCAGGATGTCCTTTGGAAAAAGAGTAGGGGTGTAACCCCGGCATCTTGGCCTAATTTGCCCATTGGCCTCTTTCCATCATGGCCATACCGATTGGCTTCATCACTCCTCTCACCAATCAGCTGGTCTGTGGTGGGCGTTCTGGCGCAATATGGCTGCCGTCACATCATCAAGGTGGATGTTGCACATTGGTGGTGTTTGATGAGATTTCCCAACTTCCATGTAAAGCGATCTGAGTACCCAGAAAAGCGCTATATAAATGTAACAAATTTTTATTATTATTAATCAAATAAAATGGTATTTATAATCAAATAAAATGGTATTTATTTTAAGGAATTGTAGCATATTTTAATATTGTAGTTTATTTCATACATAATGCAATGATATTCATATATTTTAAGTGTGACTGTTTTTGGGGAGGCTGTATGAAATGCAGTGCATTTATGTTTCATCAGATGAATTTAAGCCTTCTTTTCCCATTTCTAACCAGGTACCACCCATCCTGCTCGATAAACAGTTCTCAGACTTCACTCCTGACATCACCCCCATCATCCTGGCGGCCCACACCAACAACTACGAGATCATCAAGATGTTGGTGCAAAAAGGTGTGTCGGTCCCCCAGCCTCATGAGGTGCGCTGCAACTGCATAGAGTGCGTCTCCAGTTCGGACGTGGACAGTCTGCGACACTCGCGCTCCCGGCTGAACATCTACAAGGCCCTGGCCAGCCCCTCTCTCATTGCCCTATCCAGCGAGGATCCTTTCCTCACCGCGTTCCAGCTCAGCTGGGAGCTTCAGGAACTCAGCAAAGTGGAAAACGAGTTTAAAACTGAATACGAGGAGCTCTCTCGTCAGTGCAAATGTTTCGCGAAGGATCTCCTGGATCAGACCCGTTCCTCACGCGAGCTGGAGTTGATCCTCAATTTCCGTGATGATGTCAACCTGCTGCAGGATGAGGCCAATAATGAGCTGGCTCGCCTGAAATTGGCTATCAAATACCGCCAAAAAGAGGTACAGTTCTGTTATGATGATGATGTATTTTTGTATTTTTACATTTTTAGTGCTGTCAATCGAGAATAATAACTAGAATAATCAAAAATAATAATTAACCACAATTAAAAACCTTTAAGTTTTTAATATGTCATCTTTTCACTGTTAATCTCCAAATGAATGTAGAAAAATCATAAAGATAGTATATTTTAAATATTTGTTTAATGGAAAAATTATTTTTATAAACAAAAGCAAAATTTCTTTAGTCAAGAGCAGTGAGTTATGTCTGGTACCTGATTAACATGAATGTCAGAGCATTAGTGGTTACTGTCACTTTAAGATCTGTCGCGGCCGAACATGATACGGTTCAAACCATAGACAGTAAAAGAAATGGACACAGCGATTCCATAGACTTCAACGGAAAGAATTGAAGTCAATTAGAAGCACTCACTTCCTGATGGATCATGGCTGAGGGTACTGCGCAGACTCAGACTGAGCTTGACGACGTAGATGTGATGTACGCACCCTGTCTGACAGTTGTTAGTCAGATACAAGGGGGTAATCCAGCCCTCGGAGAGCGTACCTTCCATAGGGGCGGCCATTGCTAACCAAGCCATCACCTGCTGTTAGCATCCCATTGACTCCCATTCATTTTGGCGTCACTTTGACAGTGAATAACTTTACATCTGAGGCGTTTAAAGACTCCATTTGTCCATTGTTTATTTCTAAAGAAACACAACAATGTATAATAGGCTCCATTACCTTGTATCTTACACTATCGCCCCGTAGAAGCCATTTTTGTAAAAAATAGGCTAACGATTGCGTCATAACGATTGCGTCTAGAGTAATTACCGTTTAGACAGGAGGAGATGCTCGCAGGCAATCTTTTACTGTCTATGAGGCAATCGGGGGGACATGGAGGCATAAATTCCGATAATCGTTAGCCTATTTTTACAAAAACGGCTTCTACGGGGCGATAGTGTAAGATACAAGGTAATGGAGCCTATTGTACATTGTCGTGTTTCTGTAGAAATAAACAATGGACAAATGGACTCTTTAAACGCCTCAGATGTTAAGTTATTCACTGTAAAATTGACGCCAAAATGAATGGGAGTCAAAGGAATGCTAACAGCAGGTGATGGTTCAAAAGCATTTCATGAAAGTAATTCAGGCATTCCAAGGATGACCGAAAAAACAGATGCTGTGTTAAATGTTGTTTATTTTTGACGCATTAAACTGGAAAGAATTAATTGCATTCGTTACCGTGTTAATGTTGACAGCCCTAAAATATTTTCTAAACCTGCCTGAGGAAGGCCCTAGTGTGTGGGATTTCTATTTTTCTAATTTTATATTGTAATTTCATCCAATGTACCGCGGGTGTGCGAGACACTATTTCTTTTTTTAGAAACCTGAAACTTACTTTTATTTCTGTAAATGCTATTTGGTTTGGTATATAGTGACACTTCTATTTTTATGTGTAAAAAAAATTGTCCAGGGGCGTAATTTATTAAACTTTCCGTAGATTTCATCCTAAAAGTGTATGTATACACAATAGCTAGATTTTGCATATGCGCAACAGTTTTCAGATTTATAAAACCATGCGGCAGAACCTGCACAAAATTCCCTTTATAAAACCCAGTCAGCGGAAGATTGTGCATATGCATCTCTACCCCCTCTCCTCCCCGAAATATCCATATATGGAGCTTACAACGCCTAGTTTTATGCATATCATCATCTGCATATCATTTGCATATATTCATCCATGTGATACCATGTTTAACTGTACAAGACATTAGGACAATATGAAATATGGATGTGCCATCACAATACATTGCTAAAAATCATTCAGTAGCCTATCCTTGATTTGTTTTTGAATAAATAAATCAAATTACAAAAACCTTTGAGAGAAAGTTTTTCTCAATTTTTTCTACTGGCCAAATAGTTTTTTGAATTGCTTTATATTTTTAATGGAAACAGATAGGCCTTATTGCTCATTATCGGTCATTATTCGCATGAAAACATTTTCTCAGACCATGAGTTCTGCTATATTATCATGCACCTGTAGCAATCCTTGGTGTAGTTAAAACATTAAAATACAGCATGCCACAGGAAAAGTGTTAAAAAGCACCGCATCCACTACAGATATTTCTTCTTTTTTTGTACCGTCTGGATAATGATTTAATATAATTAAAGCACTGAACTCCATTAATGAGTGACATATTTAATCTAAATGTGTATATCAGATGTAAAACATGGATAAAGTGGTTTTCCTTCATCTGCATCAGTCCCTCAGCTCACCATCAGAATCGCTAAACTGCTCTGACCCATGCGTACCAACATTTGAGACGGAGTTTGCCTACAAGTTTGGTTTTATAAATCCCAACTCACAACTTGCGTATGCCTCTTCCAGGGCCTGTTTTGTGCATATGCAACGGTTATAAATGAGGCCCCTGATATTTTGGGGCTTTTTATGGATAAAAGGCTTTTATTTATATTTTTTAAAAAGAAGGGAAAAAAAACGATACGCTAATTACTTCTTGCAGATTTACTATCTCTCCTAAGATTGACTAAGCTATGGACAAATTACCATTCTTGACATATATTGTATGTCAAGAATGTCCTGAGGGGAGCCAGATGAAACTCAAGCCTCTATTGTACATTCATTCAAAAGCACTGAAGTGTTACAAACCCAAACTAAGAATCAGGTAATTTTCTTCACACTTGACAACGTCATCACATGCCTCAACGCTGTATAGATCTCATAAAAGATGCCCTTTTGACCTGTGATGACTTACTGCAGTGTAGGAGTGAAGGGTCGTATCCACTTTCAGCATGCAGTGTGGGTTCTTTCTATTGCTATAATTACTTTGCCTCTTGAATTAGGCAATTAGGTCTGAGTTATGAAGCATTTTGCTGAAATTATGTTGCCCTCTTTTGGTTTTGCCAATACTTTAAACCCTTAGGATTTTAGATGAATTTGTCATAAATATCATTTTGTTTATTGCTTACTGTATGTGAGTGGAGTCACCTTTATTTATATAGCGCTTTATAAAATACAGATTGTTTCAAAACAGCTTTACAGTGTTTACCGGAATATAATATGAGTCAATGATGCAAACAGTCATTATTCAGCTGAAATCAGTTCCGTGTTGATGGATTTCGATTCAATAACTGTGTAAAGTGCATCAATTATGAACCAAGTTTATTTCAGCTATTAAAGGTTAAATGCTGTACCACAGTAGTTTTTTTAATATAAAATTATGATTTTCTTTCCTATTTAAATGCACATTTCTTTTAGAAATTGATAGATTTATATATTTGGGACAAATGAAAACCAAAAATAAGTAGATCCCTATCATTTAACCCCTATCGTTCCCTTAAAACAGCTCATCATTGACCTTAATGCCTGCCCTTTCAATTCCCATAGTGCAATTGTATTCTTTTATTTTCTCTGAATAGCAAGGAAATTAGTACAAATTAATCATTGCCATATGGCAATGCTGTACCATAAAGGGTTAAGTTCTCATCCAATAGTTTCAGGGCAGTCAAATCAGTAATGTATGCGAGTTAGGTTCCATTGGTTATATTCTTCTCAACCGTGATTATATTAGACACAGTTCAGATTAAATGGCATTTGTTCCAGCAATCATTGGAAATGGCATAGACGGTCTAATCATATTATTATAAATGTTACTAATAATGTCTCAAATTAAGCATGTGAATATCCACTATAAAATCAGAGATCAGATCAGACCAGAAGCAGCATGCTTTGTATTACCTCAGATGTAAATATATTTGATCACTAGATAATAAGAGTTGAGGAGATGGATTAAAAATATTTGAGGTCCATAATACTCTATCTATCGATCGTTCAATCAATCTATCTATCTCCTATTGACGTGCATTGTGCTGCAGTGTATCCGATTTGCTCAAATATCCTGCTGAACATGTACATTTTCCACGCTCTTAAAAGAACATGGGCTTTCATGTGCCAGCTGTTCAAAGTTTGTATAACATGTGACAGCATGGTGGTCTTACATCTGCAGAAGATCTGATAAAGGCCTATACAGCATAGCTAAACCTCCTTAAAGGGCACCTATTATGCAAAATTCACTTTTATAAGGTGTTTGAACATAAATGTGTTGGCAGTGTGTGTACACCACCACCCTATAATTGTAAAAATCCACCCACTCCTTTTTTTTGAATCCCCATAAATCATAAGCAGTGTCTCAGCACAAGCTGTTTGCAGATTCCTGCAGTGTGATGTCGCACTGCAGAGGCCCGCCCACACGTGTTGTTGGACACTGACATACTAGCACAGACCCCGCCCTCAGAGAGCTGAGCTGAGCTGTTCACACAGTCCACCATGTTTATCTCCCCGCCAGAGCATTAACAGCAGCATTCAAGTAAGAAATGTGTTCTTATTAAAGCTACTAAAGTTCAGTCAGTCAAGAGCAGTGAGTGAATTTCTGTTTATCTTCTGTTGTTTGATAGAGAAATAGTCTAGTTTAATAGACTACTCACGGATGTGCTGACATCCAGCTCTGTGCACATGACAGGAGCATGTGTGTGTGTTCAAGTTGAGAACGATATGGCTTTAAAAACGCATGCAGATGATTGTTTCATGATGATAAAGAACTGCAATGTCACGATAGAGATGATAATTAAAGGATTTGTTTACAGTGTGCAATATAACGTGTTCATGTTTCACGTGTAAAAAAACAGTATTTTTCACACAATTTACTGATCTGTATACCGCTGTTTTCTCTGTCCTAAAAACGGCCTAATGATTTCCTTGTTCTATGAAGTCCCTCCTTCAGGAATACGTAACGAGTTCTGATTGTGCCAGCGGTTCCCGTGTTGTGATTCGACAGCAGCTTAGCGCACGTTGCCCGGAAAGGTCACGCCTCTTACCATAACGGGGAGATGCATGCGTTCAATGTTATTGTAGACATGGCGACAAACACACTCTACAAACGCAACACTTCCTCTTCTCCACGTGGGAGAGCAACAAGACCATGCCCCCTTTTTAGTCAACAAACTGTTCTATTGACATCATTAAACCAGGAAGTACAGGGATGTAGTCCAAACCGGCCGTTCGCTGTAAGCTTTGAAAGCGAACTTCTGTTAACTAAAATATCTCGCTTGGCATTGAACTTTGAGCTTTATAATTTTACAGGTATTATTAATGCTCTAACAACAACATTACACACTAACTAAGTTCTTAAGAGGGTGCAGACAGTTGGGTTGAGCCTGTGTCTCTTCTCTGCTTTGCTGGAGTTTTCATACCTGTTGATGAATTTTTAAAGTTACCAATTCCTACTTGCTCACAGAAGAAAATTACCTTGATGTATTTAACATTAACAACTTATATGTTACAACAACTTCACATTAGAATATTTTATGTGAATTTTAAGTTTCCAGTTAGGATTTATTTTTAAAATGGTTAAAATGTGCATTAAAAAGTTGGATGGAGACACAGCTATTGCCGTTAAGTGCCTGTTAATCTAGAGTTGTATTCCCCTGCAGGACATTTATTTAAACAGAAGAGTCTGACGGACAGCAGTTTAACATTGCGAATTCTATTAATTCATTAATGTCAAATTTTGTGAAGTATGGTTAAGGAATTTAGCAGACGCTTTTGTCCAAAGCAACATAAAATATACAGTAGATGCATACATACAATTACATATATTGAAGTAAAATAGGCCTATGTAAAAGACAATGTCATTCTAAATGTTAAGTTGTTAAAGGGTTAGTTCACCCAAAAATATAAATTCTGTCATTAATTCCTCACCCTCATGTCCTTCCAAACCCTTAAGACCTTTCTTCATCTTCAGAACACAAATGAAGATATTTCTGATGAAATTCGAGAGTTCTTTGGCCCGTCCATAGACGACAACATAATTAACACTTTCAACGTCCAGAAAGGTAGTAAAGACATCATTAAAATCTTCCATGTGACTCCAGTTGTTCAACCTTAATGTTATGAAGCGACGAGAGTCCTTTTTGCGTGCAAAAAACAAACAAAATATCGACTTTATTCAACAATTCGCCTCGACTTGCTGTAGAAACCTCCTGAACTGACCATGGTGAAGTTAGTTTCAGGTGGCGTCTTCTTACTCTGTCCAACTTAAAACTAACTTCACCATGGCCCTGAACGGTCAACACCGAAGGAATCCTAAGCTAACGTAAAGACAAACTAAGCATCAGCAGCTGTAACACACCACTATCCTTTTCCTTTGCTAGAGAATCATTAAGTTTTTCCGCTTGCAAATTCCACAGCGTAAATAGCGAATCCGCAATGACGCGAGCGCAACTGGCTTTTAAAGGGAATGAGAGATGAGAGACTGATTGGTTTATTGCACGTTACACCCAAAACACCCCCATTCCTCATTAGGAGAATAGGGACAACCGGTTTAGAACATGCGCCAGGCACGCCAACAATTTTTCCCGTCATCAAAAATAGCTTCGGACATGTCATAAGTGCACTTGCGCCATGTTCTTCAGACCATGCGTTACATCGTTAAAATAGGGCCCAAAAAGTTTCACATTTTACTCATTTCAAATTCTGGTTAATGTATTTTATTTGTTTTGTGAAGCTTTAAAGCTGTTGTAAATTTTGTTCTAAAAAGCCTGATTTTGACAATTAAACGTATGAGAAATTAACTTGGCACTATACAAAGTCAGTTGGTTTGTTGTTGTTTTTTTACTGGTTGGTTGCTGTAGAGTGCAGCAGTAAAAAAAAATTCAGACTGAGACCGAGTGTTTGCTTAGCATGTTTCTTTTTATTTTAAGTGGCGTTTAAAATATATTTGTCCTGTTGAGGTGTATTAAGGTGCTGTTGTCACTCGCACGGCAGCCCCATGACAGAGTCCTTTATTTAAGCTGGAGAACAGATTGTACCATGCTAATCGGCCCTGACGGAAAACACTTAAACTCATCTCAGACTTGACCTCATCGCCTTTAGAGCGCCTGGCTCTGCTGTAATTAGGATGCATTTGTTTGTAATTTGGTTAGGCTCCCTCCCACTTCCGCTTGACATTTTAGATGCTTCGTTAATGGCTTTGGGCAGATCACTGGAGACGAGATGAAGAGGATGAGGGAGAAGAACAAATAAGCAGCAAGAACAAGAGTCAATGAATGGCTGCAAGTTGCAGTTTCAGAGCCAAGCAAGTAAAAATCTATGTATGTTCCATTAGACATGATTAATTATTAATCAATTATTGGAAAGATTGAGACGTTTTCTCTATCGGTTTGGCACAGTTTTAACATTCTCTAAACTGTTAATTGTCACAACTGTTTGCTGGAACAGCAGAACTCTATTGCGTGTCTGCAAAATGTAGTTTTGTCTAGCTTAATTAGATACAATTTCAACAATAGGTAACAATACAGTTTAGTAAACAAAAAGAAAATGGGCGTTTTTAATTATACAGTTCATTTATTTTTGAAGAAAAGTGTTGCATGTATACTGAAAATTCACAGTTGCTTGTTCATTTTACACACTAATAAGTCTTCCCCTAAACACCACCACCCCATATTCTTATCTATTGCTCTTTCACGACAAGCAACTGCGAATTTTCAGGTTATATGTAACACATGTCTACTGTCATGTCTGTACTGTATAAATATAAATGTATAGAATACTACTGTAGCTGCTGCTGTTCAGGGTTGTGACGTTCCTCCATGTTCAAAAATGGTAGTGATTGTGCTGGGCAGAAAGAATTAGTAGAATTGTCCACAATTTGCTTAAAACTAAATGCACATGGCTTGTTGATCAAAACTGATGAGTTGATTTTAAGTAAAACTTCGGAAGCATATATATGAAAACGAGTTTCATATATATGCTTCCGAAGTTTTACTTAAAATCAACTCATCAGTTTTGATCAACAAGCCATGTGCATTTAGTTTTAAGCAAATTGTGGACAATTCTACTAATTCTTTTGCACACATGCAATTCTAAATCAATAAGAAATTCAAATCTGATGTGAACAAGTTACGAATTGAGAGATCTGAACTTTAATATAACATTTTAATGTCAAACAATACACCTTAATTCATCTATTCTGCATATGGATGTGTTACACAGGGTTATTATATATATTTGTTAACAAGACAGCGGCTTTTTGGGGGCCTGAAAATACAAACATTTGAAAACAGGTTTCAAAGTGCAGGTTCATGAAAACGATACCTTTTAGCGTCTCCTTGTAAACTACGAAAACATACATTTGTGAAAACATTTAATCTGCAGGCGCATAGTGTTTCTTTACAACGTGACAACTACTGGCCTGGCATGAATAATGCAAAGGAAAAACTTTTCCGGCTTTAGTACATTTTCATTGTCATGTAATTTTATATAATTTAAAAAGCATTCAATTTAGTATTGTTGTCATTTTAGGTTTAATGAAGGCAACTTATAAACCTTTACAATATAATCAGTATCAAAAACTTGTACTAAAATACATTTGTGGCTAGTTTAATTTTATTTTTGCTTTGCAAGTCATGAAAATGTATTTCAGTTTAGCTTAATTTTTTTCTGTTTATATTAGTTACACAAGAATGTTTTAAGCCTCGATCTTGAGATGATCTGACAAAAATTGGTTAAGGATCCAATTAAAGCTGTAGGACAAGTTTGGGGGAAAAAAGCTTTCAATCTAATGCTAAATTTTAAAATCGCAAAACTTTTTTTTATGATTTTACAACATCTAGGTGGCACTGTGCCTTCGGAACTTGGCTTCTAAATGGCTGCTTTGTTCTTTTTTTGGCTACAACAATATGATTATCAAATCACGTACAAACCTTTGCGTAGATGTTTGACTGCCTCCCAGTATGAAGCAACATGTTGGCTATATTGTGTTGGAGGCTCAGCAGTCTGATGGGGAATAAATGAGAGAAACTCAGACCTCCTGCCTTACTGTTCATGTTCACTTCATCATTCTGACTTTATAAGACACTAATGCTCGCTTTGCATGGGTATCCTGGAGTCTGGCTTTTGGCAAACTGCTGATGTATGAAAACACTGATGTATAGTTTGCTTGTGCTGTAATTTTATTTTATTGAGTTTATGGCTCAGTTACATGAGTACATGGCGTAATGATGTTTCTTTAAGTTGATGCTCCTATGTCATAAACTATGTCAAAGTAATATATGTACACAGACATAACATTCTGCAAATGGTAAAAATTAACATTCTGGGAAATCTGACCAAAAAACGTCGGGAAAAAGGAAAATGACTGATTTGTCTGCTTGCTTCCCAAACCACCTGTTCATACTTAAGATAGTAACGTATGATTTCCTTGTATTCTCTTCTGTTCTTTTCTCTCTCAGTTTGTAGCACAGCCAAATTGCCAGCAGCTGTTGGCCTCGCGTTGGTATGATGAATTTCCTGGCTGGAGGAGACGTCACTGGGCTGGCAAGTTCATCACCTGCGTTTTCATCGGCCTACTATTCCCCTTGCTTTCCCTCTGTTACCTGGTGGCACCCAAGAGTCGCTATGGCCTCTTCATCCGCAAGCCCTTCATCAAGTTTATTTGTCACACCGCCTCTTATTTGACCTTTCTCTTCCTTTTGCTGCTGGCCTCCCAGCACATTGTCTCCAACAATCCCGATCGTCAAGGTCCAAAGCCACCACGGTGGAGTGGATGATCCTGCCCTGGGTTCTAGGTAACACCACACCCCTACAGAACTGATATGATTTCATAATCTGGTCCTAAACTGAGCTATTTGTTTGTGTATTAGTATACACTAAAACAGAGAAAGGAATTTGAGATACAGTTGTGATTCAGTACTTTAAAAGGCAAAAATTGAAAAGACCAAAAAGGCATTACATCCTTGAAATATTATAGAATGATTAAGAAAGGATGACAAATGATCATTTTAATTAAATTAATAACCTTTACAATTAGATTGAATTCATTAACATTTTACAGCATTCGTTAAAGGGATAGTTCACCCAGCTGACAATCCAGTCAATATCCGTGAGAGTCACGACGCAATCGCTAGTACACAACGTCTAAGTCACTGTGACCAGAAGTGGAACTCATACTTCCAACCCCCCGCGGCGCGAACCCTGCAGTAACACTGAGCTCCTTGAAGAGCCCTGTGGTGATCACCTCATTCCCACTTATCACAGCGCCACCGGCGTGCAGAGGCCAGGCCACCTGAAGAGCTGAGCGGGGGCCTGACGCATGGGAGGTAGGGACCACGCCACGCCCGCACTCCGTAGACAGGGCCCGCAACGCCCCGGAGGGGGACCCAGTACCCCAGTGACCACCCCCAGTGCACAACAGAGTGCGGAGCCGGGGGACCCAGCAGAGGACTCCGGCCACGCCCCATCGGGCGAGCAGGAGGCAGAGCGTCACGGGAAGCAGGTCTCCCAACGCGAGCACTCAGCAGCACTTCCACGCGAGGCACGGCTCAGCTGCAGGGCTAGGTCAGGGTGCGCTGACACGGAGGCGGGAGCACCTAATCGTCACCCCAAACAGGCTCTAGCCCCCTGGGATGGATGCACTGCCACTGCTGTGTGTGAACTGAGCGAGCGGCGTCAGTGGACCACACCAGCAGGAGTGAGCGGCCCAAGAAAACAAAATGGCCACAGCACAGCCCTCAGGCAGGAAGCCTGGCCAGCCAGCCAACCCTCACCTCTCTCGCACAGTCAGGTCAGGCCACTCTCGGTAGATTGGGGTGTGGCAGAGGGCTCTCTCACCACAACACTCCATGGCATGAATGGTCACATTCCCGCACACATCCACAAACACTGCCCGAACGTGCTGAAGCCCAAACACATCGAGCAGTGGAAGTGCCCATAGACAGCAATGGATATCGATCGCACCCGGAAGTGCGCGGGCGAACCATCTTGAAAAGACGTGCCACGCGCAAGCTCTTTTTGTGAGAGGAAGCCTCGCAGTCGATGCCGAAGCGCCCAGGGAAATACACACCATTTTTTAATTTTAAAATGTAATTTATTCCTGTGATGGCAAAGCTGAATTTTCGGCATCAATACTTATTACTTGATATCCTTCAGAAATCATTCTAATATGCTGATTTGGTGTTCAAGAAACATGTATTACTATCATTAATGTTTTAAACAGTTGTGCTGCTTAATATGTGGCAATCGTGATACATTTGTTTTTTAGGATTCTCTGATGAATAGTATTTCAGTATTCAGTATTTCTTTTAAATAACAATCTGTTGTGACACTGTCGCTTTTGATCAAATGTGTCCTTGCTGAATAAAAATTCAATAACTAATTTTAACTTATGACATTTGTAATGTTAAATGCATTAGTACATATACAAATGAACATTACCCATTAATATTAAGACATAAATACAATTAAAATAAATAAATAAAACAAATTAATTTCCGTTGCATTTCAATTACACTTGTGCATTAGAACAGATTTACATTCTCTTGCCAGATGCACTTGGACCAGAAAACAATTGAGTTCTTTGAACATGAACCAACGAAATCTCTTGGCTGCTTTTACAGGATTCATATGGACAGAGATCAAGCAGATGTGGGATGGTGGATTTCAAGATTACATGCATGACTGGTGGAACCTTATGGACTTTGTGATGAATTCCTTGTATCTTGCAACCATCTCACTGAAGATTGTAGCATATGTTAAGGTATGTTACATCACAACAATCACTGTTGGGAATCACGTGGGAATGGAACAAGAGTCAATTACTCTTCCTTCTTTCCTAACAGTACAGTGGTTGCAAACCCAGGGACACCTGGGAAATGTGGCATCCCACACTGGTGGCTGAGGCGGTGTTCGCCATTGCCAACATCTTCAGCTCTCTTCGCCTCA
This sequence comes from Gobiocypris rarus, assembly GCA_023029165.1. Lineage (NCBI taxonomy): Eukaryota > Metazoa > Chordata > Actinopteri > Cypriniformes > Gobionidae > Gobiocypris > Gobiocypris rarus. The sequence continues at coordinate 26,929,442 of CM040911.1, read as the reverse complement.
TCTCGCTTTTCACGGCCAACTCTCATCTAGGTCCTTTGCAGATATCATTAGGGCGGATGCTCCTGGACATCTTAAAGTTCCTGTTCATCTACTGCCTGGTGTTGCTTGCCTTTGCTAATGGACTCAATCAGCTTTACTTCTACTACGAGACTAGTGATGGTACGAGCTGCAAAGGCATCCGCTGTGAACGTCAAAACAATGCTTTCTCAACGTAAGTCTTGGAAAAAAGTTAAAAGTTCTAAATGTCTAATATCTCATATCTCAATACTTATCTAAATCAGCTACATCTTAAATAATAGTTTCGGCCCCTAGACTATACATTGAAAGCTGAAAAAAGTTGTGTATAAGTTGCAACTGCACGTCCTAATTCTGTTTGTATTCTATTTGTAGGCTATTTGAGACCTTGCAGTCTTTGTTTTGGTCAATTTTTGGGTTGATCAGTCTGTATGTGACTAATGTCCAAGCTGACCACAAGTTCACAGAATTTGTAGGCGCCACAATGTTTGGAACCTATAACGTCATCTCCTTGGTGGTCCTCCTCAATATGCTCATTGCCATGATGAATAATTCTTATCAACATATCGCTGTAAGTACTTTCTGAGCACTTATAGACATACAGTATCTTCATAATGTCATACTCTAGTAATTGTTGCATATTACATATACTGTATTTTCTGGAAAATAAGTCACATGATTATCACACTGGGTCAAAATTGCATTGAGTTTGTTTTTGTGGATTTTATTGTTATATGCAGAAATAATGTGAAACATTAGTAAATTAAATGAAGCATTTACAGACATTATGGTATTAACAAATATTTTAATTCCCCTCACTGCATAGCAAATACTTTAAATTGAACAGTATAAGAACAGAACAAGATGAAAAATATAAGTATAAAACAAAAAAAAATGATAGTGGAATTCATTACAAACACAATATATAGATATATATATATATATACAGGTCCTTCACAAAAAATTTGCATAGTGATAAAAGTTCATGATTTTCCATAATGTAATGATAAAAATTAAACTTTCATATATTTTAGATTCATTGCACACCAACTGAAATATTTCAGGTATTTTAATGTTTTAATACTGATGATTTTGATCTCAAAATATTAGCATATTTCATCCGACCAATAAAAGAAAAATGTTTTTAATACAAAAAAAGTCAACCTTCAAATAATTATGTTCAGTTATGCACTCAATACTTGGTGGGGAATCCTTTTGCAGAAATGACTGCTTCAATGCGGCGTGGCATGGAGGCAATCAGCCTGTGGCACTGCTGAGGTGTTATGGAGGCCCAGGATGCTTCGATAGCGGCCTTAAGCTCATCCAGAGTGTTGGGTCTTGCGTCTCTCAACTTTCTCTTCACAATATCCCACAGATTCTCTATGGGGTTCAGGTCAGGAGAGTTGGCAGTCCAATTGAGCACAGTATTACCATGGTCAGTAAACCATTTACCAGTGGTTTTGGCACTGTGAGCAGGTTCCAGGTCGTGCTTAAAAACGAAATCTTCATCTCCATAAAGCTTTTCAGCAGATGGAAGCATGAAGTGCTCCAAAATCGCCTGATAGCTAGCTGCATTGACCCTGCCTTGATAAAACACAGTGGACCAACACCAGCAGCTGACATGGCACCCCAGACCATCACTGACTGTGGGTACTTGACACTGGACTTCAGGCATTTTGGCATTTCCTTCTCCCCAGTCTTCCTCCAGACTCTGGCACCTTGATTTCGAATGACATGCAAAATTTGAGCGACAGTCCAGTGCTGCTTCTCTGTAGCCCAGGTCAGGCATCTTCTGCCGCTGTTTCTGGTTCAAAAGTGGCTTGACCTGGGGAATGCGGCACCTGTAGCCCATTTCCTGCACACGCCTGTGCACGGTGGCTCTGGATGTTTCTACTCCAGACTCAGTCCACTGCTTCCGCAGGTCCCCCAAGGTCTGGAATCGGTCCTTCTCCACAATCTTCCTCAGGGTCCGGTCACCTCTTCTCGTTGTGCAGTGTTTTTTGCCACACTTTTTCCTTCCCACAGACTTCCCACTGAGGTGCCTTGATACAGCACTCTGGGAACAGCCTATTCGTTCAGAAATTTCTGTGTCTTACCCTCTCGCTTGAGGGTGTCAATGATGGCCTTCTGGACAGCAGTCAGGTCGGCAGTCTTACCCATGATTGCGGTTTTGAGTAATGAACCAGGCTGGGAGTTTTTAAAAGCCTCAGGAATCTTTTGCAGGTGTTTCGAGTTAATTAGTTGATTCAGATGATCAGGTTAATGGCTCGTTTAGAGAACCTTTTCATGATATGCACATTTTTTTAGATTTTGGGCTTCATGAGCTGTATGCCAAAATCATCAGTATTAAAACAATAAAAGACCTAAAATATTTCAGTTGGTGTGCAATGAATCTAAAATATATGAAAGTTTAATTTTTATCATTACATTATGGAAAATAATGAACTTTTATCACAATATGCTAATTTTTTGAGAAGGACCTGTATGTATGTGTGTGTGTATATATATATATATATATATATATATATATATATATATATATATATATATATATATCATATATATATATATATATATATATATATATATATATATATATATATATATATATATATGTATGTATATATATATATGTATGTATGTATGGATGTATGTATGTATGTATGTATATATATATATATATATCACACACTCATATTAGGATTACTGCTTTACCTGCTCTTATCCATGCTAGGATGCGCAGGAAGTTCTTGCCCGGAACAGGACCATACTGCCAAACTATTTGCTAATTGTCAATCGTCTTTGATGATAGCGGTCCTGACAGAAATCTAAATATGTGCATTTTTTTACATTAGTTATTAGAATTATATAAATCGCTTTGAAATATAGGTCATAGTACGTTTCAGATGATAAAAAAGACCTGACTTATATTTCGGAAAATACTGTACATTGTGCAGTACCTTGTAAGTCACTTTGGTATGAATGCATCTGCTAAGAACATAAGTGTAAATTTCTCAGTAATTACCTGCCTCTCATATTTATGCGTTCTTGCTTTTCTGAAGGACCATGCTGATATTGAATGGAAATTTGCCAGAACTAAATTATGGATGAGTTATTTTGAGGAAGGAGGCACCTTGCCACCTCCCTTCAACATTATCCCCAGTCCCAAATCCATATGTTACCTGATTACATGGATTAAGGTGAATGTGTTCAAGAGGAGGTCAAAAAGGACTGAGACATTTGGGACACTAGGGGTGAGACTCTGTCAAAAAACACTTTTTTTTTCTTTTTTGGTCTTATATTAAATTTGCTTTAATTGAATAATCATATGACATAAGAGAAAAGTGAATTTTATTGAATTTTTTGTGAAAAAGTTCATATGTAATGGAGCCAGGGGAATTTCATTACAACTAAATATGTGTCATAAGATGTCTAATGTGCTTGGTTGTCTTTGAATCAGAAGATACTTTAAAATTGTAGGGGACAGAGTTTTATTGTATTTCAAATGTCTTTGTCCTTTCAGAGAAGAGCTGCTGAAAATGTAAGACTCAACCACCAATACCAGGTAGCTTTCCACCAAAAAACCCTAACCCTTTCTCTTTTGTTTTGATTTCTTTGCCATTGTTCCACCAATGAATTGTACTGCTATTTCCCCAAATACAGGAAGTCTTGAGAAACTTAGTAAAACGATATGTGGCCGCAATGATTCGAGATGCCAAGACTGAGGAGGGTCTCACAGAGGAGAATTTTAAAGTAAGCATTGCAAAATTATTTGTTTACAAAATTGATTTGAGATTAAAAACAAGTCGCATTAAGCTTGTTTCACTGGCCCTTATTTGTCTTCTTAAAGAAGTAGTTCACTTTCAAATGAAAATTGCCCCATGATTTACTCACCCTCAAACCATCCTAGGTGTATATGGCTTTTTTTCTTAAGTTATATTAAGTTATATTATATTAATATCCTGACGCTTCCAGGCTTTATAATGGCAGTGACAGAGTTCATTGAGTTTGAAGCTCAAAAAAGCACACCCATCCATAATAAATGCACTCCACATCACTCCAGGGGTTAATAAAGGCCTTCTGAAGCGAATCAATGGGGTTTTGTAAGAAGAATAAGAGTTTGAGCTTCAAACTCAATAGACACTGCCATTATAAAGCTTGGAAGCGTCAGGCTATTTATTAATATAACACAGACTGTATTCCTCTGAAAGAAGAAAGTCATATACACCTAGGATGGCTTGAGGGGAGTAAATCACTGGCTAATTTTCATTTTAAAGGGAACTACTCCTTTAAACAATGGATACAACAGTGGTCTTGTACTTTACACTGACACCTATCGGTGTGGATGAAGCATTACATCCCTGCAAACGTTTTAAGTTACCTGTGCCATTGCAGAAGTAACCTATATGACTCTTTATTGATGTACTTTGCAAGTAAAAGTGTCCAAAATCTGAGATAAAATTTGGGTCATGTGCTTTCAACATGGCTGCCACCATGAGGTGACCACTCTTAGGTAGAGTAAAGCGTTTCTTTTTTTTTCTGCCCGTTTCAAATGAATACACGTGTACATTCAAATTTGTCTCTGTCTAATTTAAGCATGCATTTTTAACATTATCGAAAATACTAGTCATTGTGAGAAACATTTTAAATGATATACTGCAACTCTAAATAAGCACTTTGATTAAAAAACACATCACTCTCATCACTTCAACAGGAGCTGAAGCAGGACATATCTAGCTTCCGTTATGAAGTCATTGGAATGATGAAAGGCAACCGGAAAAGTACTCATGCAAATAAGCCGGGCACAGCAGCATCCGATGTTTCTCATCCAGATGGTTCCCTTCAGTATTCCTCTTCTCTACAGCAGAACAACAAACTGCATTTGTACAATGTCACTGCAGCGCTACAGCAACAAAACTCTGAGGAGACCAGGGATTCTCTCGGTTGTCTGGTCAATGGCTCACCAGTAGTTTTGACTGACCCGATACTCAAAGACAAAGCCAGGAAGGACTTCCCTAAGGATTTTACAGACTTTGGGTTATTCCCGAAGAAACATACCAGTCTCAACCCAAATAAGATCTACTCACTCGCTGAAGAAGCAAAGGAATCAGATCCTGACATATTAGACTGGGTGAGAGAGGAAACGGTTGAGAAACCTTTGGCAGGAAAGATTGAACAGGAAGAGAATGAATCAAAGTGCCTGATGGAGGAAGAGGGAAGTGTGTTGGAGGACCAAGAGAAAGAGCACATTCCATCTTCACATGAACATTAGATAAACAGACCTTTTGTCACCAAGGATCATCTGAATCTCACATTTAGCTGCCGTACTTTGTCAAAGATGGAGGAGTATCCTCTCTTATGCACAGATATGGGCCAGGTTTTGTGAGATGAAATTGTCTCAGGAAAAGATTTTTGCTTGGTCGTATTTGGACTCAAGAAACTTCCCAGCACTACAGACTCCAAAAGCAATCATAAATCTAGAGAAGGAGAAATGGAGGACGCTTGGGAAAGTACTACACAGTGTCCAACTGACCTGTTAAATTAAGTTATATTTTTGATTTGATTTTATTTACATATTTATCCTCAAATTTTCACTGTGCAGCATCCTTTCACTCTTTTCATGACAGCTTGGAAAATAACGATCGTGTTATGCCTATGTAACCCCTCCCGTTTGAACAACCCGCTCTGCTCCAAGTGGGACTCGAACCCGGGTCCGCCGGCATGAGAGTCAGACGCTCTAACTAGGAGGATAAAGGCTGCAACATTTAGCATCAGTCGCTTGAGATCAAAGGAGTGAGGTTACTCGCACAGCAACTACTAGCTGGCCTCCGTTACATCTAGAAAACAGCCTATTATTATTATATACACTATACCGTTAAAACATATTTTAAAAATATATACATTTTATTCAGCAAGGATGCATTATATTGACCAAAAGTGACAATTATAATGTTACAAAAGATTCATATTTAATAAAAACGCTGTTCTCAAAGCATCCAAGAAAATGTATTTAGTGTATTTCCACACAAATATTAAGCGGCAAAACTATTGTCATCATTGATAATAAATGTTTCTTGAGCAGCAAATCATATTAAAAAGAAATCTGAAGGATCATGTGACACTGAAGGCTAGAGTAATGATGCTGAAAATTCAGCTTAGACATCAAAGGAATAAATTATATTTTAGAATATAATAAAATAGAAACAGTTATTTAAATGTATAATAATATTTCATAATATTAATGTTTTTACTGTATTTTTGGTCAAATAAATGCAGCCTTGGTAAGCACAAGAGACTACTTTCAGAAACATACCGAAAACGCATCCACCCTAAACTTTTGAACGGTAGTGTACTGTATATATGAATACGAATACAGCTTAATCTCCTTTGAGCTCCAAATAATCTGAATTTAATTCCATATGATGCACAGCCTTATTTAAAAAGAAATATGACTATGCAATTTAAGTCTAAAACTCATAATACAGATTTCTATATGTCTGGTTTCCAGATTTCTAAGCACTATCCTGAAAATTGTGATGTTGGATAAGTATCTAACTCGTGAAATGTTCTGAGCTCTGTAACAGTTTCACCCTACTTTCATGGACCACATGACAATCAGTACCATTTCAGCTGTGATTATTTGAGAAATAAAAACTCACTCTCCTGGTAAAATGCTCCAAGTTTCAGATTCTTTGTTATCTTTATGTTTGTAGCAAAGTTCGTATAAGGAATAAGAAGGAAGGAGGCGGGAACCGGCGAACGTTAATTAAACAAAACACTGCCACGCCTGCACATAATAAAACATAAACAAAACATAATAAAGTCCAGGCCTGGGGGGGTATTCCAGAAAGCAGGTTATGGGACATACCCGTGTATGTTTAAGAGTAAGTAAGCGGATATCCTCAACTTTCGGTTCCTAAAACAGAGGTAACTTTCTTGGTATGTAGCCATAGCAACTCACTCTCTGAAACATAACCTGCTCCGGAGCAGGTTAGGTTATGTTCCAGGGTTAGTTTACTTAAGAGGTATTCAGATATATAATTTGTGTTATATAATTAATATAGTTAAAGTCACAGTTACAATATACAATATTATATATTAATTCTAAAGCACTATTATAACAAGGTGATGTTTAAATGTTAATTCAATTCAAATGTTATTATTTATTTAATTGTCATCTCACATGGATCTGCATTAAATTAATTAGGATCAAACAAACAATATAATCCTTATTCTCAGTGAATAAAGATTAATTATTAAATAAGGAGATTGATTTAGGTGGCGATGTGCACTAAGTTGAATGCGAGCTTTTTCTGTTTCCATGGTGAATCATCGACTCTTTGATGTCTTTGAGTCTTGTGTGTTCAAGGTTAGCATAATCTGAGTTGTCTGAACTTACTCACAGACGTATTTTTGGAACCATGCAACCTACCTCGAATAAGAAAGGTTTGGGTTAATCAACCGGGAGTTCAAGGTATATATGGCGGTAGGTTAACATTGCTTTATAGAATACCCCCCTCTTGTCCTTCACTTGTATCGCTTGTCCTTATATGCCTCCGAGCTCCCTCATGCGATGACTCAAGACTGGTGTGCCTCGCAGGAGACGCTCATTCTCAATCACACACCGGTCTCGCTTGCTCCTCCCACGTCTCTCACTCGTCCACCTCGCGACTAGTGTTCCACTTACATAATTATTGGCATCCAATTTAGTAGTTTTTAAATTTCATGTTAAGCATGGATAGAAACACCCACCTAATGCTCAATCTTTTGTTACATTTATTCTGTTTTGAAAAATGAAGACAGCTGATACTGGATAGTTTTGCACTATGCACATTTTTCCAATCTGAAAAGGCTGGTTGCACTACGCTAGCTTTAATATTACAGCAGTCATAGAATCTTTCACTCTCATAATCGCCTGCTATTTGTCTTTTGTTGCCATGGCAATATTCAGTGCCTGCTCTTGTTCTTAATTAATTGACTTCACAGTAGTTCCTTTATCTTGGGGCATGCACACCATGCTGTTTTCAATTATAAGTGAATAAAGTGTCAGCAGATTGTTTCTCAGACTTTGTTTCTTATGAAATATGTCTTTGGGGTAAATGCGGTGGTGCAATTTTGCTGTAAATCTGTTCCTAATGTTCTTTTTATGTTTGTATAGATAACAATCCAATAACTAAAACTGTTAGGTGGGGATTTAAACTAGAAACCTCTTTCAGAGTTGGTGTTTTTATACTATTCACCGGCCAATGGCTTTATTAGGTATATAGGTTACATCTTGCTACTGGGCTGGACCCCATTGTGCCTTTAGAACTGCCTCAATTCTTCATGGCAAAGAGTCAACAAGGTTCTGGTAACATTTTGGTCCTTATTGATATAATCATGTCATGCAGTTGCTGCAGATTTGTCAACTGCACATCCCTGATGTGAATCTCCTGTTCCACCACATCCCTAATGTGTGTGTGTGTGTGTGTGTGTGTGTGTGTGTGTGTGTGTGTGTGTGTGTGTGTGTGTGTGTGTGTGTGTGTGTGTGTGTGTGTGTGTGTGTGTGTGTGTGTGTGTGTGTGTGTGTGTGTGACCACCTCAGTAGCGTGCACAGTCCTCCGCGGGTGCAGGGTCAGTACCGATCGCGTTTCCCCTCGGTGGAAATCGCTTTCGCGGGGGCACTGTGGTGCGATTGAAAAGGGCACTTTCACTTTCTCTTTCAAAGGGGCAGGGGCTCGAGCACCCCGTGTGATAAGTGTATCGCAATATTGTTTTCTGTTTCTATTGACATATGCTTTGCCAGTGCAATGACGCTCAAAACCACAGGTTCTTTATAAAACTGGTGGGACAGATAAACTATGGCGGGACACCACTGTAATTAAATTACAAGCAGGTATTTGATACAGTGTGCAATAAAGCAGGATAATCAATTAAAATGGCTATTATTCACCTGTGCTGTAGTCTTCGCAGACAGCGTTTTAATATTTTGTTTGTATAAATCCAATTCTTTACTAGTTGATTCGCACGATTTTAGTATGTGGTCAAACAAAAAGAAAATGCTGTGCTGCTTCAAAGCATTGCAGTCTCGTCAAAACACAAAACGGAATGTATCTTTTGTTCGTGGAGTACACGTGAACAGCATCAGCCAATGGCGAGCAGCCTTTCTGATAACTGGAAGCTGCACTGTATTTTCAATGTAAACTGCACAGACAAGAAGAAATTGTTGAATAAAGTCATTAATTTTGTTCGTTTTTTGCACAAAAAAAGTATCTCTTCCTTTCATAAAATTAAAGTTGAACCATTGGAGTCACATGGACTATTTTATTGATGTTTTTCCTACCTTTCTGGACCTGAAAGGGGTCATTATGTTGCTGTGTATATGGAGGGGCCTGAGAGCTGGTCTTACGGGGTTTGAAATGACATGAGGGTGAGTAATTAATGACAGAATTTTTGGGTGAACTAACCCTTTAATTGTGATAATTATTTTACCTGAAACTAAAAAAAAATAAAAATAAAAAGTATATATAAACATTGGAGGTATATTCACTTTAAAATTGTTGTGGTTCTTATGTCCTGTACTTTCCTTTCACATCTGATCTCCTATCTGTTTACAGCAGAATCCCTCCGCAGCTTGAGCGGATTATGTTCATGTTCTGATATTTACTACCAGTGTCTCTCGGCTCGCAAGCATAGCATGCAACACTTGCAGCACGACTTGTCCAAAAGTCATAAAAGCACAGAGACAGGGAGGGGAGGCAGGAGAGAAAGAGTGGGAAGAAAGTACAGGAGCTATTTCCAGATGCGTCTTCATATCTGTCTCATTCTTTTTCACTTCTAAACCATGTTTCTGTGAGGTTTACCCTAAAAAACAGTTTTAAACATAACATTTTTCAAAAGATAACACATCTTGTTTGATAGCGTTGATGTTTACATTACAAGGATTTACTAGGAAACAATTCGCAAGAGAGAAGGTCCTTAAAGGGCAATATCTTTGGTGACCAATAGCAGATGGAATGAGGGTTTGGAAAAACTTGTTTAAAAGGTGGTTATTTAGGTTTGCTTCACCTTTATGTCTTTTAATTAACTGAAATAATACTTAAGTTATCTGTTTTCTTCAAGAAGTCCAGGGCCAAAAAGAGTGCACTTTAAGGGCGGCATCGGCCAGAGAGATTGCTGACTTCAGATTGGGCGGCATCCTTAAAACCCCGCTACTAGTAGGCCTACAGTGTGATGTCAAGAATATATTTTTATGTATTTATTTATTTCTGTTATTGCAGTACTTTTCCACAGGATGGAGCCACTCAATCAAAATGTTCTAAAGGTTGTCATAGATACCAGCACAACTTTTCCAAAGTTATGTTTGCATCTGGCCACAAGAGTGAGCCAAGCACAGAGACATGAATCTGGATGAAATGGCTGTATCTGATGCTTCAGGGCTTGATTTGTATTAGTGTCAATATGCAGACACTTGGAGTGAATCTATGGTGTTTTGTAAAACTGATTTATACTTAAATCCTGCAGCCTTTGGTTTGCACGATTTTATTCTTTATGTTTTATTTAACTGAAATACTTTCCCTTTAAGTTACAGGTTTACCAGCAGACTTCCTAAAACAAAAACCTTTTTTCAGTATATAATATGCCTGATTAATATAGCATGTGCAGATTGACCAATGGCAGATTGATTATATAATATATGTATATAATATATGTATACACAAATTATGGTTTTTCATAAACCGTAATTTGTGGATGTAAGTGAACATCAGGATTAAAAAAAAAACTGAGTTCTGTTGCCATATTAAAAGACATTTACTTGAATTGTTATTCTGATTATATTCATTTGTAATGTAAAATATGTAACAGCAACATATGTATGCTCCATATTTCTGCAGATATTTTTCATATGCCAGATATCAGCAGTAAAGAATGATTGTCACATTAAAAAAGTAAAAGTCCCACACCAGTCCTAATATAGACTAAGAGCTCTCCATGTATATAATAATTCTTTTGTTAGGAATTCAACATTTCCTCCTCACACCTCAGCTCGTTGTTAAACTAATCCTCTACTCTTTGTGTTTTGCTTATTCAGTGTTAGGAGGTGAGATCATAGAGACACACTGGTGAACAGGAGAGGCTGGTGCACTGACAGATTGCCAGTCTGTCCTGAGCTGAGAGCTGAGCTATAAAAGCCCTCTCCCCCTCAGCTGGAGCCCATTTCTTGCTCTGAAGTCTCACAGTGGGGAAAGCAGGGATGAAGCTACTCTTTGCAGCTACTTTTGCACTCTTTGTGCTGTCTGCCTTTGACCAGGCAGACTCCTCAGCTTATGACAAGATAGTTGCCCACAGTCGTATTCGTGCAAAGAAAGAAGGGTAAGAGATAATATTCATTATTAATTAGTTTAATTATAAATAGTTTATTTAAATTAAATATTAATATTTCAATTAATAATTATTTGTATCATAATTATATATATATATATATATATATTAAACATTTTGCATACACGTATGGTTATTACTTTACACACTGTTATAGTGCTGCTGCTGTTATTATTATTATTGCTGTATATTTTTTTCTAATTGAAGCTTTCTGTGTGCTTGTGCAACAAATATGCAAACTGTGAAATTTGTATTACTTTTATTACTAAATGCAGTCAGGTTTATTGTCAAAAATATTAATTTACAGTGAAATTTTTAGATTACCTGACAAAATGTTCTACAGTTTTTTAATATCTTTTGTAAATGATTTAATCATTTTTAATAATGACTGTCAGTGTGTTTATTTACTTATTAAATAAATAAATAAATACAAAGGCCTTAAGAATGGTTTGAAATTGGTAAATTGCAGTTCATTCTCTTAATTTAAACATTTATTGCATCAAAGTCAAACATTACTCTCCCAGGTTTAAAACAAATGTCTCCAAGGTTTGTCACATAACAATTTCACACATCTGTTGCACTTTTCTGTCCCAGCTTTACTCATTTCGTCCCGTCTTACCTTTACCTCTCTGCAGACCAAATGTGTGCGCTCTCCAGCAAGTCGTGGGACCAGGAAGAAATACTTCAGCACGTGCCGTAATTGGTACCAAGGGGCTATCTGTGGAAAGAAAGCGTAAGTGTAATGTTTTATGATTTCTGGAGGCTATTACAAATCCTGTCTTTCTGACAGAAACTGGAAAGTTCCAGCTGCTCCAATGGTCAAAGGTAAAAGGTCGCTGTCCCAACTGGTAAGAGTGCGTGAAGACTTCCAACCGTTACATGCACATATGAATTCCTGCTTAAGCTGAGCTCCAAATGCAGCTTAAAAGTTGAATTTACAATGTTTCCTATCCAAATGACTTTGTAAAATACAGAATTTGAAAGCAACAGTAGATTTACGGTTCAATACAGCTGCCAAAACAAAGACAAAGAATTGCTCACAGCTACAATTCAAATTCCATGTGGTTCTACGGCACAAACCACCAGAGAGCTGCAAAACCTTAATTGGTATAAAATGAGACCCACTGACATTGTCAGGACATGCCATCGATGATTAAAGAAAGCAGTAGAACTCGCCTGGAGTGCTTGGCTTGTGTTGAAACACCTTTCCTAAAATTTCTGTCCTGGGGCGAAAATACACAGCTGTCTACAAGGTGGAAATGTCAGCAGCCTCTTTGGTATTTCGGGAAGCTCCAAACTAAGTGAACTTAATGACTTGTTAAATGTCAAAGAACAACAACAACAACAACAAAAAGATTTCAACGTCTAGATCAACAATATATCATATGAGTGGCAAAGTCCTTCTGTGAAGGCTCCAGTGATGAGGTTGTGGTTTCTGGAGGCCATCATGGTCAACCACAACCATTGATTCATGTAGAGTTTTTTTATGCCTCCAATTTTTTTTTTTTTTTTTTTCGTGGTTGGAAAAGAGAGTAACAGCAACATAGAGAGTTTACCCGGGCCTCTTAAATGTGACCAAACAGCATCAATGTGAGGTAAACTCCAGTGGTTTCAAACTTCCTTAGTTGCAAAGCCAGACTTGCCTGAGATATTCTGTAGATTTACTGCTTATCTTGCAGTTTTGTATATCGAAAAGCCAGGAACTGTTCTGCTCTGAGTATTTTCTCTGCACTCAGCAGACCATTACATAGCGGTCTGGCAATCTTTGTAAATATCTGGTTTAGTTATAGAATCTCAGCTTACAGAACTGAGATTACTATGACAGTCTCAGATCTCCTTTAAAGATTGGTGCAAAATATATCGCTGATGGTGTTTCAACGTGCATATGAGGGAAGACTGAGAATTACTACATTTTGTAGTGTCTGTTTTCATTCTAGTTATTAGTTTGATGTTCTACAAGGCTTATATTTTGTTAGATATCCCCACCATCTGATGGTTTTAGCTCCATCCTAATGGATTGTGCATATGCTTAATGTTGTGGATCCTTTGAAGCTTTCCCTGGTGAGTCACCAGTTAAGTTCAATTGGAAAATCTGACCTTCTCCCCAGTGATTAATGTGGTTGCATTCCCTCAGTATGTCTGGTCAACAGAAGTGATGTTCTTGTAAATATGTTTCCATGACCACACAAATGGAATCTCATGGATGAGAAGTCTTTTTGCTCTTGGTAGCATTAAGAAACAAAAAATATAATGTAAAATAAATTATAGAATAGAAATCTTAAAAATTGTATAACATGTTTAAACTGTCTCACTATACATCTACATGCTTTAAAATGTAAATACAACTATTTTACTAAGCATCATACTTCAGAACTTGAATAATATTTGTAAACGCCACCATAAACATTTTCTGTCAGACCAAGGTTGCGCATAATTGTTGTGGGTTTCTGAGTTTAGCCAGTTACAAGATCATATGCATTATAACAGGCTCTTAATATGAATAATGGGTTCAATAAAACTCACCTAAGCTAATTATACCAACTATACAGCAGCCATATTGTAGAGTTATAAACAGCTGATAATGGGAAACAGGTTTTTTAAAAGGTCCTCTGAGAAAATACCACTGGAGTGTTACAATCCCTTGAGAAGTTCCCAAAGCTGCCGATAATAAACGCACTCCAGCACTGGTGGAGATTCAGGGATGGACACTAGTCAAGGCTAGTGCACTTGTAAATCTCCACACCAGCAAAACGGTTCCATGTGATGTATATCGCTGAATTCCACACAAGGAGAAAATAGCCTGCAACTCACCAAATGAGAACTGACAGTCTGTGGAGAGTTCTGTGGAAGAGTGGAAACTGACAAGTCCTTGAGATTGAGAAATCGTGAGACTAAGAAACTAATAGGGATTTCAACGCTGTCCTCTATGTGACCGAGGATCCAGAAGCAATAGTTTTGGGTGATGGCTGGGTTCCATGTCTTCAATGGAAGTGAATCGCAGGGAAAGGATAGTTCAGGGATGTTGGTGAGCTCATTAGAGCCTCCCTAGAACATGAGTTTCTAAAGCATCTCTTCCAAAAACAGGAGGAAAACCAGAATGCAACCTCCATGAAAACTGCTGATTCGACATTTCCTTCCATTGTACATTGTAACTTCCAAACCGAGGTTTTTCACTGGGTTATAAATTTACTTTAAAGGCTTTCTGGATCCAACAAATACCCCTCAGCCTTACTAAACCACCAAGCTGGTCTCAGCGCTTGGCTTCAGGGCACTTTAAGTATTAATGCAATGCTGTGACAACATAATGATAGTGGAATAAGGCACAAACCTCGGGACCACATAGCATGTTTATGTACAAAGACAGTTAATGGTTGCCATATGGAAAGACTGTCTGTCCAGTACCGTGAACTGTGTTATCATTAAAACCAGGATAGCTTGTAACGACGAGTGAACGGCATCCAGGGAAAAAAATGAATTGAGCTTGTACATTACTGGTATTTTATTTTTTCAAGTGGCACCAAATGTCTGAGCTTCAATACTCACTTAACACATGTTCTTCTGATTTTATGTCTTCCCTCCCTTTGTCCAGAACTGTGTTATATGAGTGTTGCCCAGGTTACATGAAGCTGGACGGCTTGCGAGGCTGTCCTGCAGGTCAGTTGATTTTGTAGTAGTTACATTGGAATGTCATAAAGTCTGGTTATATTGTCAATAAAATACAGATTTACAATGTTAAGTATGCTAAGTAGGATTGCTACCTAATTTAAAAACTTTAATATAGGACACGGCTGAAATCTTGTTGATAATCTGTGTCACTTTCCTTGCAGTTGCTCCCATTGACAACGTTTATGGCACCCTCGGCCTGGTCAAAGCCCAAACTACCCAAGACTACTCTGCTCTGTCCAAGCTACGGGAAGAGATTGAAGGTGCCGGGTCGTACACCTTCTTCGCACCCAGTAATGATGCCTGGGATCTTCTTGATCAGGTAACATCTCATTCCTTCTTTCTATCTTTCTAGCACAAACATGGAAATGTAGTAATTCCTTGACTGATTTGCATTGGCTTCCTCTCTGTTCTATAGGATGTGAGAAATGCTCTGGTGAGCAATGTTAATATCGAGCTGTACAATGCTCTGCACTACCACATGGTCAACAAACGTCTTCTCACCAAAGACCTCAAGAACGGAATGACCGCAACATCCATGTACAACGACTTGAACCTGCTCATCAATCATTACTCCAATGGGGTAATTTGATATCTTGAGAAATGGAGGGTTATGTTTCAGGTTACTTTCTTCTCCATGAGGGACTTATTTTACATGGTTCTTGTTCAGGTTGTCACTGTAAACTGTGCCAGGATCATTCACGGCAACCAGGTGGCCACCAACGGAGTTGTCCATGTCATTGACCGCGTCATCACAGCTGTTGGCAACACCATCCAGGATGTGATCGAAGTCGACGATGAACTGAGCACTTTGAGTGTAAGTGTTAAGGAAACTTGGAGCCGTGTAGTCCATGAACCAAAGCCATTGACTAAAAGTTATTTATACTCCATTTCTTTTCCAGACTGTGGCTACTGAATCCGGTTTGATTGAGAAGCTGGGTCAGCCGGGACACTTCACCCTGTTCGCCCCCACCAATAATGCCTTTGAAACTCTGGATAGAGAGGTTATGGACAGGCTTATGAAAGACAAGGTTTCCCTCCAAGGTAAACCCAAGCACCAAGATGTAAAGCCCCATAATTTTCCATTGCACTATTCTCAAATGGAGTGCTTTAAGTTGCAGAAGGGGCATGTTAAATCCTAAATTGATGGCAGACTTGGCACAAAGAAAGGCTTTATTCCTATTTAATGAGACAAAGGTGCAGGAAATCAAGGGTCTGGCAGTTACCTCGTGCCGTGTTTGTTGATATGAGTCAACTGAGTGAGGCCAAGTATTATTTTGCCCCCTTTCAAACCAGATGGGCCCGCTGCACCCCAAGCTGGAATTCTCAGACAGTTGGCAAACAGTGCCATAACAACACTTATAGGACTACTTTGAGATTTAGACAGGGTTACAATTGAGCCACTTGGAGAAGAGATCAAATCTGAAGGTTCTCGGCAGCAGAACTGAAGTTTATGGGTACGTCTTATAGTATTTTCAGCATACTGTGGTTGTTGTTTGCTTTGGAGTTCAGATGCATTAGCTTTCCCAGTGATCATGTAAAAGAATGACATAATACCCCAACTCTCATGAATATAAGGTTTGTCTGAAATGCACTAAGGCTTATATTAACTGCTTGAGTAAAAACTAAAATAAAACTAATATTATGGCCAAATCTGTTGTGCCAAGCGGAAAGACATTTGATCTGCTACTTAAGCAACTTTCATTGAGGGAAGCCATGGAAATGAAAAAGGAAAACTCCAAGCTTAACCTAGATACTGATGCATGGTACAGTTAACCATTGAATCCATATAATACCATCAAATTTAACACAAAGAGCAATACAGTGAGACGACAGCTTGCTTGAACATATGCACCCATTTGGCACCAGTGGTTCATGTTTTCCAGATTGATGCAAATTACATTTTGTAACCATTACAGCGATATGTTCACTGTAGGGACAAAGGAGAAAGATCTTAGACCTTCTGAAAAGAGCATAATCCTTGTCTTGCCAGAGACATATAGACAGGAAACAGCTGTTAGCTTTACGATCTAGTGAAAAAGGGTAGCGATGGGATCTCTGCCCTCTTATTAGTCCCTAGCCAGACTTTTGACTTGAGACTTGCTCTATTTCCAGTCAAATGGTTCGGAGTTGCTGAGACTCACTCAGAGAGGACCCAAAGGCTCCCAAGGATCCCCCAGGTTCCCTTTTGGGAACTAACGGGAGATGCAATAACATAATGGATTGCATGCAAGCATTTGCATGCTATCTACATAATCTATACATTTATATCACAGAATTTAACGTCTTTTTAAAAGCACATTTTAAATATTATTATATATCACTGTGCATTGTCATTTAGCATGTTTGTATGATGCATTTTCAAACAGACCCGTCTCCATTTGTGATTTTTACCTAATGTGGTATGTTCTAAACATCAAAAAAACGTGACGAATATAATTTTTCCATGATTTCCTCATATCTCAAGAGGCATGTAAGAGGAATAACAGATGTGCTTGGATGACAGAGACTGATGTTTCTTCTCTTCCAGCTCTCCTCAACTACCATCTGTTGAACTCTGTTCAGTGCTCTGAGGCCATCATGGCCGGCACATCTTATGAGACCCTGGAGGGCAGCAATATTGAGATTGGCTGTGATGGCGATAGTCTCACAGTCAATGGCATAAAGATGGTACTCAAGAAGGACATTGTCACCACCAATGGAGTCATCCACCTCATCGATCAAGTTCTCATGCCCGACTCTGGTAAGCTTATCCTATCGGTCTCTTTTACCTTTTTTTCTGAGAGTGCAGAAATGACTGTTCTGTTTGATTTATCCTGTGAAATCTATATATTTATATATATATATATATATATATATATATATATATATATATATATATATATATATATATATATATATATATATATATATATATATATAAATATTTTAGTGCTGTACATTTTTTTTCCAGCTTAGCGCGTTAAAAATACGCCATTAACGCAGCATCTGTTTTTTTCTGTCATCCTTTGGCTAGCGTTACATTATGATCACGCTCTTATTAATGTTTAAAATATACTGGCCTTCATTCATAAAAGATGCCATTAAACAAGTATAAAATATGTTAAAAACATATAAAAATGCAAGTGTTTTAGTTTGCGATTAATCACGATTAATCAGAGAAAAAAGTGTGATTAATCCAGTAAAAAAAATCCTGATTGACAGCTCTAAAATATGTATAAACTTACTAGCTAAAGTACAACTTTATAGCTAGGAAAGTACTGTAAATGCACACTACAGTCTTTTGCAGCACAAATTCTCTGATAAAATGCTCTCTAAATGCTGGGATTTTGGTTTCTTCATCTAAGCTAAACAGGTTATGGAGTTGGTTGGACAATCTCAGGCCACCTTCAGTGACATGATGACAGAGCTGGGCTTGTCTGCAGCCATGAGACCCCAGGCTGAGTACACGCTCCTAGCTCCACTCAACACAGCCTTCAACGGTGAGCAAATACATGTTAATCTCCCTCTCCCTCTCTTTAAACTAACTTTCATAGTCTCCTTGCCTTAACTCAACTGCTTGTTTCTTATATGTCAAGACCTGTGTTCTTTCAATTGCTGATGAGCCTTTCCTTGTTAACTTCTGCTGTCCCATAACTATAACTTTGATTCCTCGAGGGATAGCAGGTGTAAAAACATATGATTCATACAATGCATGTGTATGGAAAATGGCAGCTTGCTGACACGGTAGCTGTCTTTCTGTTCATCTATGGCCTCTTTGGGATTCCAGCACTGAAAAGATGGTGAAAAAAAGAAGACGAAAGCTTCTGTTGTCCCACCTCCCATACAGAATGTTTCAGACCTCACAGGAGGCTAAGCTGGATCTTTCACCTCATCATCACATGTTTGTAGTTCATTTGTGGCTAATGACAGGTGAACACATTCATCACATTATATTTACAGGGGTAAATGGTTCCTTTTACTAGGCTGCATGGGGAAAAGGGACAGTGCCTGGGGTTACAATAACCGAAAGTCCTGTCTGGGAATGCCGTTCCACAAACTGCACACCACGAAAGGCCGACCAAGTCTTTACATGTTGCAGTTTGAAACATATATTGTTTTAATGGTATAGCCTCTTTGGTTATGTGTATGTTTTAATATGGAAGATGTTAAAGGGTTAGTTTTAAAATGAAAATTATTCCATGATTTACTCACACTCAAGTCATCCTAGATGTATATGACATTCTACTTTCAGACGAATACAATCAGAGTTATATTTAAAAAGTCCTTGCTATTCCAAGCTTTATAATGGTGACTTGTTGTCCATAAAAGTGCATCTATTCATCATAAAAAGTGCTCCACACAGCTCCGGGGGTTTAATAAAGGTTAATCTGAAGCGAAGTGGTGCGTTTGTGAAAGAAAAATATCCATATTTAAAACTTTTTAGACTAAAATAACTAGCATCCGGCGGACAGAGTAACCCTTGAAATGCATGTGCATTGACAAACGCGTAAGCTTAGAGGATAGAGCAAAACAAAACACCGGTCATGAATTAGAAGTCTAGAATGAGAATTTTTAAAGAGAAATGTCAGAGGATTCCAATATAAGAGAAGATGGGCTTGAGTTCTTCAGGATGTGGTTTTCTTGAGTTTGTTACCCAGCCCTATCCACGAGAGGCGTTAAAAGCTTGCGATGCGCCTATACATCGTGTCAGTGGTTACTCTTTTGCCGTAAGTCGTCACGAATTCATCACTTCGCTTCAGAAGGCCTTTACC
Organism: Gobiocypris rarus; assembly: GCA_023029165.1. Taxonomy (NCBI): domain Eukaryota; kingdom Metazoa; phylum Chordata; class Actinopteri; order Cypriniformes; family Gobionidae; genus Gobiocypris; species Gobiocypris rarus. Next base: position 26,909,649 of record CM040911.1, on the reverse strand, counting down.
CCCGGGAGCCATGTGGAACACTTTTATGATGGATAGATGCACTTTTATGGACTTCAAAACAGAAACAGCCATCCACTGCCATTATAAAGCTTGGAAGAGCCAGGACTTTTTTAATATAACTCCAATTTTATTCATCTGAAAGAAGAAAGTCATGCACCTAGGATGACTTGAGGGTGAGTAAATCATCTAATTTTCATTTTTGGGTGAACGATCCCTTTAATTTGTAATTTTAATCGTTCTAAATCCGAGTTGTATTATATGATGTTATCAATTCCTCTGCAATCTAGATGAGGTGATGTCCATGGACCAGAGCTTCCTGAAGATCATTCTGGAAAACCACATCCTGAAGAACAAGATTGTGCTGAGTCAGCTGTACAACGGTCAACGCCTGGAAACACTTGCAGGGAAATTTCTCAGAGTCTTCGTCTACCGCACAGTCAGTGTTATTTTATGTCTTTGTTCTTGATTTACTTATGGATTAAAACCTTCCATATGATATATATAATATGAAATTTCCTACCATGAATGTATATATATATAAAATGTATTATTAGTAGTAATATATGTTACTAAGGAGTTCGTTTAGAGAACTTTAAAGGCGATTTTCTCAATATTTAGACTTTCATCTATATATTTATGTATATAATAATTAATTTATAAATTGTAATATGCAAAAATGTCCAAAATATGTCAGAAAAATATACTGCTTTTATATATATATTGTATTTATATTTGTATTTATATTAATTTATACCGTAATCATATGAAACTTCTAATATATACATTAATATTTATTTTAAATATTATTTATACTAATGTATTTTAAATCTATGTTCAGGTTACTTCAGATATTTATCCTTTTTTAACATTCAAAAATTAAAAATTAAAAGTTGCTTTTCCAATGTACTAAAATAAATCCACCTTTTAAACGATGGATAAACACACCAATAGACTTATAAAACTAATCTTAAAAAACTAATACAAAAATGTTTTATTGCTCTTGTTTTCCAGATGTGTTTGTATATCTGAACTGTATTCTTATCTCTTTTAAACAAAATATTTATACAACACATTTACAATACGTTTCAAATATAATTTGGCTGTACATTGTAAGTTCTAAGTAATAGCTTGAAAAGTTTCCATTGGTATACTCAGAGGAAGTGAACTGTCCTGTAATATTTTAACTATGAAGGCTGTCTGCATTGAGAACGCCTGCTTGATCCGTGGAAGCAAAGACGGAAGTAACGGGGCCCTCCATCTCATGAAGACCCTGATTATAGCACCAGAGTCCACCATGTATCAACTTCTGTTGAAAAACGGCGCATTCAGGTAAGAAACATTGAAGAATTATCATGTCATAGTGAAGATTGCTTTCTTGTCCTTGTTGTGACTATCACTTCATTGCTGCAGGATCTTTTTGTCCCTGATGGAAGCAGCTGGTCTGACTGATCTGCTCAAACAGGAAGGAGATTTCACACTTTTTGCTCCTACAGATGAGGCTTTTGCAGGGCTCAGTGAGAGAGACTTGTCTCTTTTGAAGAGTGAGTTCTTTCATACATGTCATTTCAAGGCACACCACATCTAGAATTACTGTTTAGCTTTGTTTTATTCAAGATTAATGAGATTAAAGATCAAAGACGGAGGCTACAGGATATGACAGCGTCTCTTCTCTATGATCAGGTGACGTTAACGCCCTCAGAGCCATTCTGCTCTATCACTTTAGTAACGGCGTCTTCATCGGAGGAGGCTTGGAGACTGGAGTCACTAACCTCCTCAAATCTCTCCAGGGCAGCAATTTGAAGGTGTTGTATGTAAGTATCCAGCACTCCAGCAGTCCAGCCTTGAAATTAATTTTGAGTCATAACATCTGTTATAGGGACACATGCAAGAACCTTCATCAGATTATACGGTTCTGCTCTGTAATATACGGAGGGAATTTCCTGAGTAAAATTAACCCATGCTTTGTAGTAAACCACTTATCTTGATGCAACCTCTGATTTATATGTAGAAGAAAAAAATATTTGATTGATATATGGAAGTATTAAAAAGGTACAGGATGTTTTTTTCTTTTTCTTTCCTTCATATACCTTTACATTGGTAAGGTCTCATAAAAAAAATTCTTTCTTTGGTTAAATAAAATGTAGTAAGTTTATACTGTAAGTGTAAATAATGTCAAATAACATAAAAAAGTCTAAATTAGCTGTCAATATATTATTTAATATTACTAAATCTTAATATATTAGCTTGCCTTACACCAATTAAAATTATATTATATCATATTATATTATATGATGTATTATATTATTATATTATATTAATTATATTAAATTAGTGTATTTCTTTATTTTTGTCATCTACATTTTTCATTATTTATACAGGTGTACATTAATATAATTTAATTGTTACATTCATTTGAAAAATAAAAAATGAATATATATAGAAGAAACTATATAATAATATTTACTATTTGATATTGCAATTTGTAGGCAAATGAGAGCATGCAGGTCAACACTGTGAAAGTTCCTGAGTCGGATGTAATGGCCACAAATGGAGTTGTTCACTTCGTCAGGACCCTTCTGTACCCTGAGGGTGAGAATTATGAAATTGCAGCTACAGTGATGTTTTTTGTGGAAGCCAAGTTTGTATTTCAAGAACTACCAACTGTCTGTTTTATTTGAAAGATATACCTGTTGGGAGCCAGGAACTCCGTTCACTCCTGACAAGGATCATCCGATACATCCAGATTAAGGTATTGCATTTAAACAAGCATGAGCCCGTTTAGGGGCCCGTTTGCCTTGACGGTCTGGACTTAACTTGATTATGTGTAACCAAATTCAGGCCTCATACCTTGATATGATCTCCCAAAGCAGATGTCCAGTGGGATCCAAATGCCATCTTTTTTTTTCTTTGTGTAATTCTACTGACACGCTTACAAGACAGGATATTTATATTCAATTACAGTGAATTTCTGTGTCAACGTGTATTTTTCTTTCCTTTGCAGTATGTTACTGGATACAGATATCAGGAGATCCCTCTGACATTTATGAGTATGTATATCACAAAGGGTTTTCGTTTCAGTGCAATCCTTTTTCTCAAAAATTCATTTTTCTTGAAATGCAATAACAATGTTTCACATTTTTCCCTGTAGGAAGAGTCATCACAGGTAATTAACACCAATGAAACTCATTACTAATGAGAGAGCTAGGTTATTACTCTGTGCTGCATGAAGTTTTTTTGTTTAATGAGTCTTGTGTTTCTTATATCTGCAGTTCCCGGTGATGTTACAAAAGTCACCAGAGTCATCCAGGGAGATCCTACCCTCACCAAGGTGACACGGTTTATTGAGGGCGACCCGAGCATTACGAAGGTTACCCGTGTGATTGAGGGTCAACCTTCTATCACTAAGGTCACCAGGGTAATCGAAGGACAGCCTTCCATGACTAAGGTGACGAGAGTCATCGAAGGGGATCCATCTCTGACCAAAGTCACCAGAGTTGTTGAAGGTAAACATCTTTGCTTTGCGCTCCTCACAGACCCATGTTTAACCTTATATTTTTGTTGTTGTTGCATACATTGCATTAAAGCTATTGTCATGTAAACAATAAGTCCAGTACATTTATTGAAATTGTATGAAAAAGGATTTATACAAATTTTTGACTGATCCTCAGTTTCCACCACAACCAACAATTTTGACTAATAAAGATTTTTTTAATAAAGAAATTACTTGGTGAGATAAGTAAGTATAATTGTTGTAATTTTGTCAGTATTATATGTCAATTTTAGCAAAAAGTGTGAAAATAGGTTTTAATTGTGCGTTTTTAGGATACATAAATTGCTAGCTACAGTATGAAATGAATATTATCAAAAGGGCAAAACATTTTATTCTTACTTTTTTTTTTTAAATGTAAGTTTTAATACATAATGCTATTAAGCACAATACATAAGATGTGATGAAAATGTTATAATGGTTAAACAAATGACAGAGTTCTCCTGTAATGCCTTGATTTTTATAAAAGTCCACTGGGCCAATTGGACCCGTAGTTAAAGAAACACCCTAATAACTATGAATGACTCAGTGTGTTGCCTTTTAGTCATACTCCAAATGTTTGGTCATTCTCTAAAGGACAAATGTGTGATAATGTGACTTGGAATATAACTATGTAAATCACATGTGATATTTCCCAACAGTGCTTGTTGCTCAAGCCATGAACCCATCCATTCCTGGTCCTGAACATGAAGTATTGACCTGCTTAATGTTTTATATCAACAGGTCCTGAATATTCAGTCACCAGCTCCTCCGATATGGAGCTTTATGGTAGTGTGACGCTTTGAACCCTTTATTAGCATGCTAGTGCCAGAGCTAACATTTTGTCTTCCTCCAAACCTTCTTTTTTTACTATAAAGTTTGTCATATTCCAGGTTACGGAATACACTGTCTTTCTGTTGTGCTAAGGGTACTGGTAAAAGACAACTAAAACTTGTTTTTTCCTTCCTTCCTTTCCTTCCTACTATTTTGGTATTAGCTATGATACAAGCTACGGAGTTAAGCCGACCCAGTCAACTACTAAACTACCCCTTTTTCCATTTCTCCCTAGTTCGTCATGTATAATCAGATAAATGTCAGTATTATTCATTATTTCTTCTTCTTCTTTCGCTCTAGATTTCAGCGAGGACCCTGATGGCATCACTAGATACATTCAAGGTGAGATTCTAACATTTGCAAAGGTATCTCAAGCTAAACCGTCCCAACATGGTTGACCTCTTTGTCTTTCTTTTCCAGAGGGAAGAGTGCCTGGAAGAAGGCCAGGTAAATAATTCACTAAACATCAGTTTGACACATTATTTTTTTAATGTTTCATATTGCATGCACATAGATTGAACAAGCAATGTGCCACAAACCTTGATCTCTGTGACCTCTCTATTCCAATGCTCAGGAATTCCCCGGAGGAGAATCTAAATCTAGACTGGGCAGAGACAGCACACGTAGAAAACAAGACCTGAAGAGTATACCATATACTTCCTTCATTTACTTGCGCAGTGGTCCAGAACCTACCAGTCTTGAGTTGAGTTTAAGGCAAAAGAAAAACAACAGAGATAATGGATGAATTTTGTTCATTTTGTTCAAGTACATTCAGTCCAATGGTGATACGAAAATTCCCCGTATGTGTATGTAAATAAGTTCTTTCTCTTTTCATATGTAATGTTCCACAAAACAACATCTGATGCTTTCTGCTGAACTATGCATTTCCAGTACACATTAGCCATCCAAACTCAAAAAATGAAAGTGTTCATATACATGGTGTAGGGAACAGTTAATGATCAAATGCCTTAAACCAGCAGTATGAATTTATTTTTCTGGGGTACGGTTTACCGTTGCATGGACTATGATTTTATGGTGCTCATGTTTAGATGGTGTAAAATCTAAAATAAAAATAGAACTTATGTTGCATTGTTTTGTTATAAAATCTTGCGTCTTTTCATGGTGGGATAGAGGTTTGATTGTTCTTCCTTGGTGTTTTTGTATGTGTATGTAATTGTGGCCATTTGCATAAACCGTGCACAAATGTGCTGAACAAAAAACTCAAAGCTTTATATCAAACTGAATTTTAATGTTACCAGTCTAGGGTTAAATTGACAAACAGGTTTCGGCTCCTTTGCATTAATTTTTTTCAATTTCCATAATAAACTCAACTTTTAGACATGGGATTGTGTGTCAGTTTTTTGAACATTATTTAATTTTTTTATTAAAAAAATAATATAAAAGTATAACAATTAAATATTTATAAGAGAAAAAAATGGACTACTAGATACATATTTTAAGCATTGAAATGCTATCTCTGGCAGTTTTCAAATATTGGTCATGTGGAAATGTCTAGAAAATATCTCAAATGTGAGATGTAGGCTAGAAAAACAGTTGAATCACACCATTTCTGATTCATAAGCACAATCTGCACCAAAATCCCCATTTATATACATTTTATAGATCAGAAATGCCGTATTTTATGTATAATTTCTCAGAGCTTGCAATGAATTTGTGCTTTTATAAACTTTTCCATTTAAGACTTAATTTTGTCGTCTTTTCCTCCAGGAGAAATACATTCACATTCTTATAGCCAATTGTGAGATCAAGCAGTCACTGTAATGTAATAAGTCAAGGAACACCTTTATTGCAGAATTTGTCCATAACTTCTGTTTTAGCATGTCATACCCTGACATTTTGTGTCAATATGGAATGTAGCCAACAGGTTATCTAAAGAAAGTCATACGAAAGAAACCATATATAAACTGAGTAGATCAACTTTCTTCTTTAGCTGTTAAAGAACTTTTTGAAAACACTCAATGCTGTTTTATTGGTTACTATAAGAAATGCTGATTATGTAAGATAATGGGCAAAATTGTAATGTTTATTACTTTTACTAAATATTGTTATAGATATTGTCCACAGTTTGGACTGGGCAAATGATCAAACTGTATATACACTAAATGTGTGTAAATGTAAACCACTAATCCAACTAAGAAAGCAAAGGCTGAGAGCATTTTTTTCAGAATGCAAGACTAAACTTGCTGCTTTTCATTTCCATGTAGAGGTGGAGGTCAAAGCGGGACATTTTAGACGGGGGCTAGTGATGACATGCATCCCACTGAAGTGTGCATACAATGCAGCTGGATTGATTTGAACTGATTCCAAGAACTACAGTCAGATACCAGCATGACGTTTCTGACAGCCTGCATGTTTGAATCACTTCAGCTCATTTTATTCTAATTATAAAAGCAGCAAGGCTTGTGATCATATCCTGAGCTTTTGCGCCATCATTTTACATATCCAAATGCTATGTCACTATCTTTCATTAGCAGCAAGGTCGTCAATTCTCAGCGCCCCTGACTTTCGGGAGTCCCCTGCGATTTTAGCAACAACTTGCCCTGGGGCTCCGTACACCCTATAGATATGGCCCCGATTAGCATTCATGTTACAGCCCAGCCCTCAATAGCTTGTTCAGGCAAGATGGGCATCGTAAAGCACTTCGAGCTGGGAAACGGATTGTTCTGGTGGGTTGCAACTCATACACTCCCTCTGAAACAATCTGTCAGGATAGTTGAAATGACATGAACATGTTTCAGGGGGGAAAAAATGGGTGTGATTGCTTTTTGAATCAGTGCATCTTCAGTTTGAGTCTTACATGTACAATACAAGACTAGAAAATATTTCAAAGGAATAAGAGTTCATTGTTTACTCACCCTTACTGTATGTTGGTAAAGTCAAGATGAAATCTAAAATGACGGTTCTTGTTTATTTTATAGAATATTACAGTATTTATTATACATGATTTATCTGTGGTGATGAAGCCAATCAGTATATGGGAATTATTAGGAGGCCATGATTGACAAAGGCCAATTGGCAAATTTGACCAGGATACCGGGGTTACACACCTACTGTTTTTCCGAGGGACATCCTGGGATTTTTTATGACCACAGAGAGTCAGACCACCGAGGTGGTTTAACGTCTCATCCGGAGGACGGACCAGAACTTCCAAAACTCGCTGTACGCGGTAGACAAAACACAACAGACTGGGTCATCTGGCCAATCTGAGCAGAGTAAATCCACGGAAAGGAGGGATTTAGAGAGACTTATTCATCCGTTGAGTCGTTTGAGAATCATTTAACAATTTGATGATGTACAATGTATATTATGAGAAAATAGAAGGTTTTTTATTTTTTACCTTTGATGTAAAACTGTTTTAAACTGTAATTACAGCACAATAGGGCCATTTTAAAGCTAAAACACTTATGCCAGACATAAACAGGTTCAGCCATGCCTAAAGGGGCAAAGGTCACAAGCGCCAGACCTTTACATCCCAACACAACAGGCAGTAAACAAATGAGCCAAGAGGGAAAGTTAACTACTTCATACACATATTACACCATTTGCTATAAAAAGAAAACACAAGTGGAGAAAGTCAATCCAGTCGTAACTGTCAAATTTACTTCCAACCATTGCATTTATGTGACATGTCTGAAATGGGGAGTTACACTAAAAAGGAAGAACCATTGCTGGATTTATTAATACCCACATTTTTAAAAAAGATCATTAAAATACCGTACGGATGAAAATCCCTGCCTTGGTTGGACTCCCTACATCGCAGACTTTATGAGTGTTTGAAAAGGAATATTACTAATGATACAATATTGTACTTCATTTTCTCTCACTTTCTTCCCTCCTCTTCTTTGTTATTTCTTTAATAGTGTGGTTGAATGGATCTTTGTTATAGTGGAAAGAAGTGTTTGAATATAAAACCAACAAACCAACCAGTTTTTACAATGTCCTCAGAAAAAAGGTTACCAAAAATTGTAACGTGATCCTTCATAAATCATTGTAATAGGCTGATTTGGTACTCAAGAAACATATTCTTTTTACAGTTTTTGAAAATTGCTTACACAATTTCTGATTCTATGGCTCCATTTCTCAAAATGTTACACACAAAACACGCACAGAAGTTGCAAAACGTCACACATCTCTTGCAAAAGCAAACACTTAATTCAAAACTATTGTTTTTACCCATTAACTCGGCACAAACCATTAAACGATTAGCCACATAGACACCAAACGACACAGATGTTAAAAATGTAAAACACTACTATATTGCGTCTTTTGCTTGTTCGGTGTGCAATGCAGCGGAAAGGAATTTGTCATAGCCCTTACACATAGCATCCAGAAAGTATTCACACTTTTTCAACATTGTGTTATGGTACAGCCTTATTCCAAAATGGATTAAATTCATTATTGTCCTTAAAATTATACAAACAATACCCCATATTGACAGCGTGAAAGAAGTTTGTTTGAAATCTTTACAAATTTATTAAAAATTAAAAACAAACAAAAGTCACATACATAAGTATTGACAACCATGTCACACTCAAAATTGAGCTCATGTGCATCCTGTTTCCACTGATCATCCTTGAGATGTTTCTACAACTTGATTGGAGTCCACATGTGGTAAATTCAGTTGATTGGACATGATTTGGAAAGACACACACTTGTCTATATAAGGTCCAACAGGTGAATATCATAGCACAAATCAAGCCATGAAGTCCAAGGAATTGTCTGTAGACCCCCGAGACCAGATTGTATCGAGGCACAGATCTGGAGAAGGGTACAGAAAAATGTCTGCAGCATTGAAGGTCCCAATGAGCGCAGTGGCCGTACATCATCCAAAAAAGTAAAAAGTTTGGAACCACCAGGACTCTTCCTAGAGCTGGTCACCTGGCCAGTGATTGGGGGAGAAGGGCCTTAGTCAGGGAGGTGACCAAGAACTCAATGGTCACTCTGACAGAGTTCCAGCATTTCTCTGGGGAGAGAGGAGGATCTTCCAGAAGAACAACCATCTCGGCAGCACCCCACCAATGAGACCTGTATTGTAGAGTGGCCAAGCCACTCCTCAGTAAAAGGCTCATGACAGCCCATCTGGATTTTGCCAAAAGGCACCTGAAGGACTCTCAGAAAAATTAAATGATCTAATCTGATAAAACACAGATCGAACTCTTTGGCCTTAATGTCTAGAGGAAATCAGGCACCGCTCATCACCTGGCAAATACCATCCCTACAGTGAAGCATGGTGGTGGCAGCATCATGCTGTGGGGATGTTTTTCAGTAGCAGGAACTGGGGGACTAGTCAGGATCGAGCGAAAGATGAATGCAGCAATGTACAGATACATCCTTGATGAAAACCTGCTCCAGAGCGCTCTGTACCTCAGACTGGGGCGAAGGTTCATCTTCCAACAGGACAACAACCCTAATTACACAGCCAAGAGAACAAAGGAGTGGCTACGGGACAACACCGTGAATGTTCTTGAGTGACCCAGCCAGAGCGCTTGAAACCTGATTGAACATCTCCGAGGAGATCTGAAAATGGTTGTGCACTGACGCTCCCCATCCAGCCTGATGGAGCTTGAGAGGTCCTGCAAAGAAGAATGCAAGAAACTGCCCAAAAATAGGTTTGCCAAACTTGTAGCATCATACAAAAAAAAAAAAAAAAACTTGAGGCTGTAATTGGTGCCAAATGTGCTTCAACAAAGTATTGAGCAAAGACTGTGAATACTTATGTACATGTAATAATGTTTCCCATTTTTATATTTAAAAGGGTCATGAATTGAGAAATCAACTTTTCCATAAGCTTTTGATATATAAAAGGTCACGGTAATATAAGAATATCCTGTACGTTTTTAGAGCTGAAAACTCCCTTATTAGTCAAAGAAAACCTTGTTAGTCAAAGAAACGGTGGTGAAACACCGCCTCAACATAAGATGAACAATGCCTGATTCTGTAGCCCCGCCCACCAACTCGTGCCACTGGCATGACAGGCCTACATACTGTAGAGCTAAACCAGATCATGCATAGGCTTCCTTCGGATTCCAACTTCGGATGAACTTTATTTTTAATGAATATCCAACTCACGTGGGGAAGACACTGCACAATTGTTCCTTCATTTCTGATCACGGATTTGTTTGTAAACAAGAGACTGAATTTTCAGACAGGATGAGATTACATGAATGAATGAAGCAACACACTAATGTGAGTAAAAATGTTTATTTTTATATGTGATAGTATTGCATCGTTTGATATAGATCTATTGATAATGTGTATGTGTCAAACAGAACATACCTTAGCATGCTGTCAAAGGCTGGAGAATCCTTTATTTGGTTCATTACGTTTCGGGATCAGACTCGGACATGTATGGACCAGGGCTCGCAAAGCCCAACGTCCCGGGGCTATGTTTTTTCCAGCCGGGCTACCAAAACGTAAGCCTGGCCTGCCAATGGGTTATCTTAAATAGTGAAATAACATTCCTTTCAGTTAACTGGCGCTGTTCACTCTCTTGACTTGGTATTTGAAGGAAAAATACAATCGCGGAAGTTCTGGTCCTGTTTTATGCAACATACTTGCCGTGTGGTTTGCGCTTATATCCACTGATTGGACGGGCCAAGTTATAAAAAAAATGACATTCCAATCAATCGTGGGTGGATGAGAGATAAATCATTGTGTTTGTTTGATAAAGATATTTTGCGATCCCTGTGGGACGAATTGTTCCTGTTGCCGTTTCTATACACGCTTTCAAAACAATTTCCACATGCACTGACGAGGGAGCTGAAGCTCATTAAAAATATGCAAAGCGTATCCAATCCTAGCCATGAACGTTTACTTCCAAGTCTTCAGTGCGGCATGCCAATAAAATTTGAGCGTTGGACAGAGCCTCAAAACCAGAGTAGAAAATAGCCTATTACTTATTCATTATTAGCCACATTTCCACCGCATTTTCCCCAAGAACTAGGGACTTTGGGGTGGTACTCGGTGGATTTTGACCGCAGGAACCGGGGTCTAAATGAAGTTCGGGGTAAATATTTCACCCTCAAAACAGCCCTGCTTGCGAGGTAGTACTTTTTAAAACTTCAGGAACTTTCGCGGGTGGGACTTGGGCGCTGAACATGCTGATTGGTTGAGCTCATGCAGCATTTTATTTCAACCAAAAAGTCTGTTGCGGTGCGTGCAGTTTGCTAATTAAATCAACAATGGAGTTTAAAAAATATGACCGAAGGACTGACGACGAGGTTCAGGCTTTATTATGCTTTTCGCGGAGGACGGAATCCAGTGGGCTCTGGAAAGTTGCGCGTAGTCCTACGTCACCGGACTAATCTTCACGGTACTTTAGACTGCGATGGAAATGCAGATAGAAACAGGTTTGAGGGAAAACGAGTTCCTGGGAAAAAAGTTCCCGGGACAAATTGTTCCGGGTAATTTTGGTGGAAATGGGGCTTATGATGTTTTTAAATGTAAAAAACATGTGAGCGTCATAAGTTGACCTCAGACAAAATTATAAAAAAATGTAAAAAGCCAGTTCATGACACCTTTAATAAAATCTTTAAAAAAAGATTTTAAACAAACTTCTTTCACATTGTCATTATGGGATATTGTTTGTTGAATTGAGGAAAATAATTAATTTAATCCATTTTGAAATAACATAACAAAATGTGGAAAAAGTGAAGCATTGTGAATACTTTCCGGATACACTGTACATGTGTGAAAATACACTGTATGTATGTACATTTGTTACACGAAGCACAATTGATAATATTCACAGTTATTGAACTGAACTGGATCAACACTGAACTGAGTTGAGCTTTATAATGACACTGGCTTGTTAGAGCTACATTACAGCAGAAATAGAATTGTTTTTATTGTGAAGCTGCTTTGAAACAATCTATATTGTGCAAAGTACTACAAGTGACTTGTATGCACATTCAGTAAATATCTACAAAATTAACAGATTCTCAAAACATTGCATTTTGAAGTGATCAAGTTAGGTACAGTATATTTACACTATAAACAAATGCAAGAGGGTAAAAATAATTTATTTATTTCTAGGTTAGGATTCTTTGATGAATTAAAAGTTCATTTGAAACAAAAATGTCTTCATTGCCTCTTTTGATCAATGTAACACATCCTAACTGATTAAATTATTTCTTTAATAAAAAAACACACTGGCCTAAACGTGACTGGACTAGTAATACATTTATTCTGTTTATCCTAAGACCTTAAGTATGTTGTTCTTTGTAAAACCACATCCTGCATTTTTCCGCTTGAGTTCCTATCTGTAATTCAGTTTTCAACTTTAAATGTAGCAGCTCCACATGAAAGGGCATAAACAATGCAACTCTATCACACCATCTGTTAAATAAAACCAGTTAGATTAGATGTTGCAACATGTAGCATATTTTTAGGTTATCAAAACATTGATTTGCATACTTGATTCCAACAAGTACTTACTGTATCTCCACAAGCAAATGCTTTTACTTTAGTGTTTGAAATTATTCAAATTCTGAGGTTAGACACTGAATTGCATGTTGAGTTAGCAGCATAATTTGTGATAATGGTGCAGACTCAGCGATTACATAATCAAAATGGAGCCCACAGAAATGGAGCCCAATAAATGGATCAATCAACTCATATTTTATTATATCAAAGGTGACATCTAGAGTAAACATAAAAACAAAATATATCATCATGCACAGAGCCGTCTTTCCCATGTAAGCCTTCAGATTGAGAGCAGCTGTCATGAGATATTTTGGACACACTGGAGAATACAAATACTTGAAGCAAAGGAAATATTTTGGGAGGACATTAAACTCATGAAATGTCCAATGGTGTATCTATTACCAGTTAATTCATGTAGAGTTGTTTTTGATGATATTTTTTATTCTGTTGGTTTCCTTCCAACTTTGGAACTGGCTTCACTTTAGCAGCCTCTTTAGCTGACTAGCAGGAGGAATTATATAGCTCTCCATCCCGGTCTTGGGAGGTCTAAAGCTCTCTGAATTTTTTCACACATAATAAGGTAATAATTGCCTGGACAGCTCCATCTGAATCAGCATTCCAATATGTAGCAGCTGGATCCATAGACACATGGATTTTGAAGTGCCATCCAAGAAACGCCCTCTCAATTTATTTAACTTCTATGAAGGATCAGGAATGTGATGCTTTTGGATTTGCAGATGTTATCTCTTGTTTTTTGTCAGCAATCTCATGGTTGTCTTCACAACAAACATGCTGATACCAACTAAAGCCACATAAATGGTGCATTTATCACAGAAAATTCAGCATTTCATACTGTATGGTTGTAGTGCATGCTAAATCTTCATTAGAGCCCTCTTATAAGTTGTTTATCTTCTCAATGAAAGACCATTTGACTTTTGCTTACATAAGCTACTTGAGATTTGAGTTGAGTGGACATAAAATGTCAAATAATTAGGTTTCCAGATGCTTTCAGTTTCCAGCTGTTTCAGTGCTATCTATCTATCTATTTATCTATCCAGTTTTCCACTTTTTTTTGGTAAAATAAATGCTTGAAATCATTTAACCGTGGTAAATATTTTTTAACAGTGGTGCAGTCCTGGATCAGCTCAAGAGAAGTATGTCAGAAAAACTCATTTGCAAGGTATCCCGATGAGTTGAATGATGTTTATGGCCAAAATATAACAGGCAAGAGGGCCACAGGCCATTCTTCCACAATAAACTTGTATGGAACCAATTAAGGACAAACTGTAGACAGTTACAAGCAGCAGTGAGATATGTAAGGAAATTTTTCAGAACTTGTCTGTTTTATACCATTGCTTAAGTGCTGTTTTTCTGTAGTTCGCTGCCCTGCTTCAGATATATAAGTAGCCTGCTTTATACATTGCCGATATTTCTGAAGCAGTAGCTTTGGCAACCTGTCAAAGTCAGCCTGCTGTGAAATTATTCTTTAGTACATTGTAGAGTTCAGGACATCACGTTATGACGTAAGTGTGTGATAATGGTCTTTTCCAACGAAACACAACCACACACATGGTTTGTATGAAAAACACATTTCCTGCGCTCTCTTTTAAATATGGCCATGTGTCACCAAAGAACATTATTATTTTCAGTGTGGTTTTGCATGGACGGAGGCACTCATGATGATATTATATAACATGTATCTGATCTCGTCCCCCTTCTCAGGAAACAGGGTTGCATTCATAACCGGAGAAGTTCCCTTGCAAAGTGGAACTTTGACGCTGCATCTTGGTGTTGACCTTATGAAGAACACAATATCCACCATGCCATGCTGAAGAAATGCTGCACATGTAACATACATGAAATAACCCCCATAGCAGATCTATACAGGTGGAGCTGGGGAAGGTGGTGGGTTTCTGAAAGCACGCTGCAGACTGCTAACAGCAAACTACCAGTATTTAAATGTTGAGCCGCAGCTCATTGGCTGCTGATGCAACAGTAATCAATCAGCTGCGCTATGAGATAATGATGTGTTAAGGACCTATCAGCCTACGCCATCTGGAATTTCATGCCAGAACTAGCTGTTTCTGTCATGACAACTCTCTGAGAGATGGCATGGTAAAAGAGATTGGCATGGTAGTGGATATGGAAATGTTTATGTATTTGGTCTTGGTGGAATCGATCTACTAAGCTGCTGCTGTGGAGAAAGTACCAAGACTTGCTACTGCCAATACATTTATAGACATTGCTGTGAGCATGTAAGACATGCTGCTGCTGCACATGTAACATTCATGAAATACCCCCCCAACAAAGCAGGAGACATAAGAAAGTGCAGAGCCCCCCACCCCCCAAACATGTTCTCCGTTCTAACATTTTAGCCGCTCTAGATTTGGAGTGTGGAGTATAGATGTTCAACAGCTGAAAAGAAGACTATTGCTAAACACTAATGACGTTCGTGTGGTTTTTGCATTCAAAAACATCATAATGAATAAGTAATAGGCTATTTTCTACACTGGTTTTGATGATTTCTCCTGAACGATGGGTTTTGATGGTCGTACCGCACTGGAGACTTGGAAGTAAACGCCCACGGCTGGGATTGGATAAGATTTGCATATTTAATGAGCTTCAGCCTCCCTGTCAGTTCAGTTCACATTAGGGAGGGATCGTTTTGAAAGCGGCAACCGGAATGATTATCTCGATCACAGGGCTCATAAACGTCTTTATCAAACAAACACAATGATTTATTTCTCATCCACCCGCGATTGATTGGAATATTATTTATTACGTGCGCGCGCGCCCAGATCAAGAAAGGAATATTATTTCACTATTTGAGATTCATCAGGCTGCCGATGAGCTTACGTTTTAGTAGCCCGTAGCCCCGGGACTACCATTACATATAAAAAGACGTTTTACTCACATAAGTTTGTTGCAACATTCCTGAATCCAATATAGAAGGCACAACACTGTCTGCAAATCCAGGACCTGAGACTTGTTTACAAACGATTCCTCAGTGAAATGAAGCGAACACACGTACATGTCTTCCCCACGTGAGCTGGAACTTCATTAAAAATAAAGTTCAACCACTCATTCCTAATAGTATCCGAAGGAAGCATATGCAGAGACTGTGTTCTTCCACAACCTGGCACAGATATATTACTTTGCTCGCCATGATCACTGCTCTGTAAACCTGTGGCGTCTTGACTCTGTGGGCGGGGCTTCAGAAGCACGTATACATATTCATCAGTTGAGTTATGTTTCTTCTTCCCATGACGTTATTGAATTCCAGCTCTCGTTTTCTGGGCCTGGTGTCTATAAAAGCTTTTCTTTGACTAACAAGGACGTTTTCAGCTCTGAAACTTACAGAATATTCTTATATCATGATGAACTTTGATATATCAAAAGCTCAAGGGAAAGTTGGTTTCTCAATTCATCACCCCTTTAAATCACCTTTCTTCCCCATTCTGACATTCAGTTTGGAGTTCAGGAGATTGTCTTGACCAGGACCTCACCCCTAAATGCATTGAAGCAACTGCCATGTGATTGGTTGATTAGATAATTGCATTAATGAGAAATTGAACAGGTGTTCCTAATAATCCTTTAGGTGAGTGTATATCCTGAGGTCACACATTGAGGTCACACATCCGTCACAGGTCTTCTTCTCTCTGCTCTCCAAAATGTAATCAAATGTGCACTGTAAAAAAATATATGATCAATAAGTTATCACAACATATGTTTTTACATTGTTTTAACTCAAAATCAAAATAATTTAGGCAATTTTCAACTGTTTTTGTTATACAAGATGTTATTCTGCGAACAATGGTACTGTAGATTATTTAATGTATTAAAGTTAATTGCCCAAAATGTCATACTTTGTAAGAGTGATATTGTGTACTTAGCATTACAGTATAATCTGTTTGGATGTAAAAAATGTATTATCTGTATGAAATGTAGCTATATGCCTACATGTGGAATTGTTCGCATACAGCATATACACAGATGTTCAACTAATAAAATTCTTCAAACTTTTATTTCAAGAAAATGTAAGCATTCTAGCTCATCTATTTGTCTCCTCTTCAATGAGAGCTGTATGTAGAAAGACGGATGGGTGTGTTTCTTCATCTAATTTACCACATTGTTTTGAACTATGCTGTATGGATGTGTTTTGTTATTATTTTATATATACGAAAAAGGTAATAACTGTATTTTATTGACAAAATATGGGGCATGTTGTCACATTTCACTTCCACTTTTCATGGTAAATAAAATAAATAGACAAAGTGGATTTACACATACTGCAAGAGTCAAAAAGTATTAGGTTGTGTAATACAGTACTCTCACCTTGACAAAAACTCCTTAAAATAGTTTTGAAAGTTTTGAGTTTCAATATACGTAATCTAGGACCTTGCCATTGTAAAGACTCTAAGATTATCCCTCACAGCCTTGTTAACATCCACGCTAAATTCAATATGGCAGAGAATGTTCACCGTGGTATCAGCTCCTGTCTTTGCACGCTCTAGACAGGCAGCATTTCTCTCAGTGAATGGCAATGGTGGAGAAGAAAACCCACAATCATTTTTGAAACACTACAACTGTTTTATAGGGCATGTAATCATGTATTTACACAATCAGGCATAGCATTATGACCTTGAAGTGAAAGTCATAATGTTATAATGAAGTGAAGTGAATAACACTGATTATCTCTTCATCACAGCACATGTTAGTGGGTGGGATATATTAGGCAGCAAGTGAACATTTTATCCTCAAAGTTGATGTGTTAGAAGCAGGAAAAATCGGCAAGTATAAGGATTTGAGTGAGTTTTACATGGGTCAGAGCATCTCCAAAACTGCAGCTCTATTGGGGTGCTCCTGGTCTGCAATGCTCAGTATCTATGAGCAAAAAGTGGTCCAAGGAGGGAACAGTGGTGAACCGGCGACAGGGCTGCCAAGGCTCATTGATGCACGTGGCTGCCCGCTCACTCACATTGCTCAAGAAGTTAATGCTGGTTCTGATAGAAAGGTGTCAGAATACACAGTGCATTGCAGTTTGTTGCGTATGGGGCTGCATAGCCGCAGACCAGTCAGGGTGCCCATGCTGACCCCTGTCCACTGCCGATAGCGCCAACAGTGGACATGTGAGCATCAGAACTGGACCACAGAACAATGGAAGAAGGTGGCCTGGTCTGATTAATCAAGTTTTTTTTTACATCAAGTGGAGGGCCGGGTGTGTTTGCGTTGCTTACCTGGGGAACACATGGCACCAGGATGCATCATGGGAAGAAGGCAAGCCAGCAGAGGCAGTGTGATGCTTTGGGCAATGTTCTGCTGGGAAACCTTGGATCCTGTCATCCATGTGGATGTTACTTTGACACACACCACCTAACTAAGCATTTTGCAGACCATCTACACCCTTTCATGGAAACACTATTCCCTGGTGACTTTAAGCAGGATGCGCCCTGCCACAAAGCAAAAATGGTTCAGGAATGGTTTGAGGAGCACAACACAAGTTGTAGGTGTTGATTTGGCTTTCAAATTCCCCAGATGTCAATCCGTGCTGATGTGCTGAACAAACAAGTCCGATCCATGGAGCCCCCACCTCACAACTTACAGGACTTAAAGGATCTGCTGCTAATATATGCAGTAAATAAATAATGTTTCAAATTGTTACTGTTCATATTTCTGTCACTTTGATCTATTTTCTGTCCATTTGGCTTGTATGGGCACAACCTGCAATGCATGTTACATAATGCTGTGACCTGGAGGACATTCACCTGCCACCTGCCAGAACATATTTACAACAGCATAACGGTCTTTTAATCTATTGCCAGCATTTACAAACTGATCACAAACAGAACTGAAAGCCACAAAATAGAATAAAAATAAACTCCCATGCTGTTGGAGTTGGAGATCAGATGTTGGAGACAGCCTCCAGATGGTATTTGTGACATCAAAAACATCTGATGTATTATAGAGATAAATTCTTTGAAGAAATCAGTTTGATCGGTTCCTGATGGATATTTGCCATTATATTACATAGTAGTAAGATGATTAATATCAATAAGCAGATATTAGTCACTGGCTTCACTGCATCACAATCGGGTATTAATTAGTAGTCTTCATTCCATTTTGTTTATTTAGCCTATTATGAATATTGTATATATATATATATATATATATATATATATATATATATATATATATATATATATATATATATATATATATATATATATATATATATTTATATGCATTACAAATTAAAGGGATGGTTCATCCAAAAGTTAAAATGTCTTTTCAGACTTGGATTAAAGCACTCATTCATATGGATCTATTTTGCAACCTCTTTATGAACGTTTTGTAGTCTCCGAATTTTTGGTGAATAGACTTTCAATTGAAGAACAGAGATATCTCAGATTTTATCAAAAATATATTTTGTTTTCTAAAGATGAACAAAAGTCTTACGGATTTGGAAGGACATGAGCGTGAGTAAATGATGAAAGAATTACATTTTTTACATTTATTCATTTCAAGTTCATTGCATTAATTAACAAAATCAGTACAATTGCCATGCAAGCGTTTTAAAGTTCACCTAATTTTTTTGTGCTGTATTGTCAATCAGACTTTTACATGTGCCATCCTATCCAGCTGCACTGGATTTCCCTTTATGTCACGAGAGTCATTTATTTATTCTGAAGGATTGAGTCTGTCAGAGAGATAGAGCAGAAGTCACAGACACTTGCCCTGAGCTGCCAAACTCTTGTCCTCCTCATTTTTCAAGATTGTGTGCATATGTTAGGAAAAGAAAGTGGAAGGATCCCTGAAGGTCAGCTACTGGGAAAGCGCTTCATTTGCCAAATTCGTATGGCTTTTCCATGTCAGGGTGATGAATTAATCCTTAGCACTCCGCTCTTTAGCAGGACATTAGCCAGATGCTGACGAATATCACCACACATGTGGATTACGCTGATTTTAATTAATTCACATTGAATGACGGCAGTGTTTTGACATTCAGTGGTCCAAATGTCAAAGAGTAACGGTTTTAAAGCTACACTGTGTAACTTTTTTAGTTTATTCTTAGCTAAAAACACTTAGTTCTTTCAAAAATATATGTGCTCATTAATGTATATTTACTTCTTTCAAGTAATAAAGTATTCTCGTAAGTGTATAATATGCCATTGAAAATACATACGGGTGAGGGGTTAGAACGTGCGTCGCCATGTTGCCCCTCCATCTTGAAAGTACATTAGCCAAAGAGGAACATTCCCGTAAATTCAAGCTTCGCCTTTGGCGTTTTAACACTCGATGGCACTGTGTCGAATGTGAAGAGGGGGATTGCTTGAGACTGATATAGCCTACAATGTAAACTTTGCCATACGCTAGTGATGTCATACAATATACAGAATAACGATAGCACCAATAAAAGTTACTTTACTAAGATTCGCGTGCATTCGTCTGGGAACCTGATCGCAGATGTTAGCAATGAAATGGTAAAAAATAACGAAAAGGTAAAACTATTATTCATTTTACATAGATGTCATAACCTACATGTTAACTAACAAATTAAATAACTGCAAATTATAATAGTTTTCTAAAGTAACCTCATCACTTCATCGAACTGGAAGCCATATTAATCTTGGACTAAATCAGCCACCGTAGGAGTTAAAAACGAAATCGGAATTGAGAGGAACAGAAACTAATATTCACTGGATGGTCATATACCTTTTCACCGCTAGATGGGGGAAAATATCACACAGTGTAGCTTTAAGTCGTTTTAACATGAATCAATTACATTTGAACCAGAAACCTGATATAATTGTGTTAAATTAAGATTAATTGCTTAAATAAAGTGAACAGCACTTTTTTTAGTGTATATAACATTGGATTAAAAAAAAAAAAAAAAACACCCATGTCATTATTTTATTTAAATTTAGTAACACATTCTGTTCATTTTTTGTTTTGTTTTATCATAATTGAGCAATATCTACGGTTGCCAAGTAGTGCAGCCGTACTAAATTAAACACAACGAAATCACCACAACACAACGGAAATGAGCCACAACACAACAAAATCACCACAACACAAGGGAAATGAGCCACAACACAACGAAATCGCCACAACACAACGGAAATGAGCCACAACACAACGAAATCACCACAACACAACGGAAATGAGCCACAAGCCCACAACACAACGAAATCACCACAACACAACGGAAATGAGCCACAACACAACGAAATCACCACAACACAACGGAAATGAGCCACAACACAACGAAATCACCACAACACAACGGAAATGAGCCACAAGCCCACAACACAACGAAATCACCACAACACAACGGAAATGAGCCACAAGCCCACAACACAACAAAATCACCACAACACAACGGAAATGAGCCACAACACAACGGAAATGAGCCACAACACAATGAAATCACCACAACACAACGGAAATGAGCCACAAGCCCACAACACAACGAAATCACCACAACGGAAATGAGCCACAAGCCCACAACACAACGAAATCGCCACAACACAACGGAAATGAGCCACAAGCCCACAACACAACGAAATCACCACAACACAACGGAAATGAGCCACAACACAACAAAATCACCACAACACAACGAAATTGCCACAACACAACGGAAATGAGCCACAAGCCCACAACACAACGAAATCGCCACAACACAACGGAAATGAGCCACAACACAACGAAATCACCACAACACAACGGAAATGAGCCACAACACAAAGAAATCGCCACAACACAACGGAAATGAGCCACAACACAACAAAATCACCACAACACAATGAAAACAAGCCACGACACAACAGAAACAAGCCACAACACAACGGAAACGAGCCACAACACAACGGAAAATGCTCCCGACCACGAGGGCGCTCTCGGAGTGCAATAAAGTTAGTTTTCCATGCCATTGTTCTATAGATTGCATGGCTTACAAAGATATAAACACTATGATCAGTTTTAAGTGTGTAACCATTGTATATCAACATTAAATATCAATTCAAAATCACCTACATGCATTATAGCTGCAATATTCTGTTATAGAACAATCAGATAACATTTTGTGAGAAATAATGCTTTGGTGTCTCTACATGTCAAAGTAATGAGCCGAGAAAGGCTTAAAGGAACATTCCACTGTTTTTAGAAATAGGGCTTATTCAACTTCTTTCCTACATTTAGATATGCGGGCAAATGCATTTTTGTCTCAGTGCATGCATTGGTTTAGTTTGGCAGGGTCGCTGCTAGCTTAGCTTAGCATAATGAATGGAATCCTATTCATAATCCTATTACCCCCCCCAAAAAAATCACCAAATTACTTCTTGTGGCCTGCGTATTCAAAACGAATACAAATAGCGATGCAGATTAAGACTAGGCGATTTCCTAGGCAGATATTGACTTGGGAATATATTTGGGTGAAGCACAGGCGAAGCACTGTTACTTGGGTGCAAAGATGTCATGCAACACATGCACAACATTCATCTGTATGTTGACAGAAGTTTGGGGATTTCATGTGTTGCGTGATATCTCTGCACCCAAGTAGCAGTGCTTCGCCTGCTTCACCCAAATATAGTCCCAAGTCAATATCTGCCTAGGAAATCGCCTAGTCTTAATCTGCAACTCTATTTGCCAAAAAAACAAAACAATGCATGCACTGAGAAAAAAATGCATTTGCCCACATATCTAAATGTATGAAAGATGTTGGTATCTTATCAAGTTAAAACTGTAATTCAGCATTATCCAAAGCGTCACACACATGGTAAACATTCAAGATGTTCATATAAGCAGCTCTTTAAACAAAACTACATTTCACTGTTATTTTAAGTAATGGTAAGGGAAACTGATTGATTGTCACCTTTTGGGAGGACATATTTTCCTCATTAAACTCCCATTGAGAAGTCTATCCTCACGCTGAATGAACATCTGTGACAGTATATACTAAAGATAATCAGACAACAAACTTAAAAGTGTAGCAAAATGGAAAATGAATAGCTTACATTTTTCAAATGGACAGTTCTATTCTAAATGGTTTAAAGAACACAAATGATAAATCGTTGGTGGCCTGGATTAGACATGCAGAGACTAAGATCCTGTCCAATTATATCAAGCTGAATGCTCACTGAACCATTATGCATTCAATCAAGTTACTCAAATACTAATTTCAGTGCAGATCCAATGTCATTTGTTATTTAGATTTTACAGCCCAGTTTTGGTTGTAATTGTAGCTGCTTGCGGGATGTTTGAATAATACTTCAGGATTAGTGTGTTATTTAAACAACTATATTTAAACAACTTTTGGCCAAATCTTAATTATTACTGTTCTCCCGCTGTCTTAAGTACCTTGTCTTTAACTCCTCCCCGCTACTGGTTGCAGTTTAGTTCTGTGAGAGCAGTTAAGCCACGTAGATGGGGATCCCTGTGTTCCTTGAGGCCAGGTTTCCACTACAGCATGTGTCATGCAATTGAGGGCCAGATATCTGCAAAAACAGAGAACTGTTCCAAGTCTTTGTCCCTCCGCTGATCCAAGTAAACAGCAACTGCTTGGAGAACAACGCTAGTATTTCTATAATGTAATACATACACTCATACATAGATCTTGAATTAATTTGGTCTGATAATCAAAGGCTAAAGAAAAACGTATATAACTACAAGACATAAGAAAACAGACTGGAGGATAACCCTCATTCGTTTTTTCCATCCGGAAAAGGGAACAGAAAATTGACAAAACAGATGTCTTTTCTGAAGCATTTCATAACTTCAACTTCATCATCACAATAATATATGAAAAAGAAAAGTATTTGAATCACAAAACCAAAATGAGATCACTGATTCAGTATTTTTCATATATTATGGTGAATGTTCAGTAATCATACTGAATAATCTTAATCAAATAATAAAAAATGAAAGGATATTAGTACACAGCCATGTCAAATTGCAAATCTCTAAATTCCCATTTAATTTAATTAGTAGAACAGGTGCTCATGGCACCTCCCCCAGTATTAGCTATGATTAGACGAGAAATGCTAGACTAATGCTGCGTTCCAGGCAGGTTTTTGATCTCGTAAGTTTCGGCCTAAAACCACGACTCACGACTTTGTAGTGTTTCAGGCTGTAAACAAAGATGTAAACAAAGCATGGCGGACCGTACGGGGCTTATGGTCATTTACAATCATTTCTATCGCCAAAGGTGCTTACTCCTTGCTTATTTGAGGGAAACAGAGTAGAAAAAACAGCGAATAAGGCAAGGGAAGCTGTTATACCTTTTATTTTACATTATTTGTATATCCATAGAGGCTGCCATTGTTGTTTTGCGGGCTATGTGACGTCAGAATACGTACCTGGGAGTACATCAATCTAGTACGAGTTCACGGGTAGGAAGTCACGGGTTCCAGCCGGGGTCTCAGGATCACGTGAGAGTAAGCCGGCCCGAATTCCAGGCATGCTTTGTCAACTGCAATGCCTGCAGGTCCTTTGCCCTTTAGATGGAGACCAACGCAGTCAGGAGCGCCGTCTTTCATTCTAGACCGGAACTAAGCTCCACTGACCGCAAAGGCTCAAGGGAGGCCGGCAGCGAAAGGAATTTTCCCCGGCCCTCCACCGGGGGAAGGAGAGGCCCAGCTACCATCCCCTGGAAAGAACTGGAACCCATCTCTGAGTTGTCCACCTCCAGCCTGGCGTTTAGTCAGGCTGTGGAGTGGACTGGGCGTCATCCTGCAACCTCCTCCACGACACGGCCCAGGTGAAGGCTGCTGCTGGGGCCGGGTGGGAGGGGGTAGGGCACCCTCGGCAGCGAGCGGACTGGGGCGACTGAGCCGGCGGCTGGTGCAGCAGCTGGCCGCCGGGGCAGTACATGTTTCAGCCTCAGTCTGCTCTCGGACGGGCGAGAACCGTTGGGCGCAGTTCTCAGCCGCGCCACCGAAGAGGCCAGCCTGGGATATGGGCGAGTTAAGGAGGTGGGCTCACTCAACTTCCTCCACATCACCAGGTAAGGCCAGGTGTTTCTCCCGGACCACAGCTCTGAACATTGCCCGACCCAGGAAGCGTGTGGCCACCTTCACCGCCCAGAGGGAGGGATCAGTGGTGGCACGCAGCTCATTGAAGAGCCCTGGGTTGGCTCCACCCTCGTGCATGTGCAAAGGGGCGGTGGCCTGCCCTGTAGCTCTGCAGGACCACGCCACCGAAGTAGACGGGCCCTGAGGCTTCAGGAGGGAGCTTAGGATAGCCACGCCACGTCGAAGCACTCTGTGGACACCGTAGTGCGCAACAGAGTGCTCAACAGTTGGGGGGACCCCAGTGTACCCTAGGCCACGGCCCCATCGAGGGCAGAGAAGGTGGAGGAGGCCGAGCGGCCACGGGAAGCACGGGACTTCCGGGACCGCGTGACCTCCTCATGCACCTCGGGGCGAAAGGCATTGGGGGCGGGGCCCAACAGCTGTCAGGTGCCGTCCCCAAAAACTAATCGCAACCACGAGCACTCGTGACAGGGTGGAGTTCCACACCAGCCCGAGGCTCGCGGCTGCCCAAGATAACATGGCTGTCAACTCTGGGTCAGATCAGGCAGAGCCTAATCGTCATCCCCAAAGGACTCTAGCCCACCTTGGGATGCGGCAATCTAAATCTCGCTGCTTTCAGTCCAGCACTCGCGGGAAGCGATGTGCGAGAGGGGGGCGTGGCCCGAGGAATGAACGTCGGGGGTCTTAATACCACAGCACAGCCCTCAGGTCACCCTGGCCACCAGCCAAAGTACCACCTCTCTCTGAGACGGTAGATTGGAGTGTGGCAGAGGGGACTCACTCTCCTCATGGAGATCACTGAGTCTCGACCACAACATAGCGATGGTCACATTCCCGCAGTGGGAACATGACACATCCACAAACACTGCCCGAACGTGCTGAAGCCCAAACACATCGAGCAGTGGAAGTGCCCATAGACAGCAACGGATATCGATCGCACCCGGAAGTGGGCGGGCGAACCGTCTTGAAAAAGACGTGCTACGCGCAAGCTCTTTTTTTGAGAGGAAAGCTCTGCAGAGTGCCGAAGCGCCCAGGGAAACACACACAGCTGTTGCTGATCAATGCACAGATCAGCAGGCAGGCAACATGAGATCGCTGGAACGCGCCGTCACACCAACACCCTGGAGAACCGTTCGTCTCGAAGACTGAAGAGAGGACTTCAGAAGTCAGGCTTGCCGGAGTGAAGAGATGCTCTTGGCTCCGAAGCAGAAACATAATGCGATGTTGCCAGCGTACTGCCTTTTATACCCACATGGTGAGGTGGAGTTACGCATGCAAATTCCGCATGCCCATGGCATTGGCACTGCCATTGGGCGTTTTCTAAGATCTCGAAGATGATTGGCTTCTAAGCGAAACCACCATTCGTCAGTCACTGACGTTACTCGGAGTGACTGAACGAAAGGGAACCAAGGTTACATTTAGTAACTGGAGAAGTTTTCTATATTTTTGCCAAGTCAAAAAATCTATTTCGATTTGAAGCTTGTGACATATAAATGCGTACATCAACCCAATCGCTTTATTTAGCGTTCATGTAGACACTATCCTCGGATTCATCATTTGGAATGAATTCATTACTATAAAACAAAAGGTGTCCATGTAAATGTAGCTAGTGTATTTGAACGAATCTGAGGAATGAACGATTGAAGCAGCGCTGTGCAGACCGATCAATGTATAACATCAAAGTACCGCGGGAGTGATTCAATTATTCTTTTGATTTGCTCTCATGGTACTTTGATGTCACACCGATCGGTCTGCGCAGCGCCTCTTCAAGTTGAACACACCTAATATTTTGTCACCACTTATTGGCGAAACAATGTTACTTTCAGAAAGAGTCACTAAAAATCCCAAATTAATGCACTAGTCTATCTGGAATAAAGTGAAGCAATACAAACACTGAAAAGTCAAAGTGCTGTTGGACACTTTTAAAAAACAGTTTAACCAGTGAAGTTCAAGCTACATCTGCTTCAAAAGTAACACGTATTGCAACAAGTATGGTCACTATTTTCCAGCTTGAGGCATTCTTGTATTTGTGCTAGCATGATTAATTTTAATATAAAGCTAATGGAATTCTATGTGCATGCCAAAAAGCAAACTTTTATAGGGACTGTATGCCAGGCCTCTTATGTATGCTGATGTGTTAAA
The DNA here is from genome assembly GCA_023029165.1 of Gobiocypris rarus. Classification (NCBI taxonomy): domain Eukaryota; kingdom Metazoa; phylum Chordata; class Actinopteri; order Cypriniformes; family Gobionidae; genus Gobiocypris; species Gobiocypris rarus. The sequence continues at coordinate 26,882,670 of CM040911.1, read as the reverse complement.
GAAAATGTTGGCACATGTTTAGAACAATTGGCCCAGTTGAAACAGCCTCAGTGGCAAAATAATCAAGTCATTGTTCAATTATTTCAGCCATGGAACAAATCCCAGTAATACATACAGAGATTAAGAGTCAAATCAAGTCCCCTTTATTTATATAGTGCTTTTTACAATACAGATTGTTTCAAATCAGCTTAAAAGTGAGGGTGTTCCCTGTCTGCAGTGATCAGTAGCTATCAAAAGTGGTCCAATGAAGTAACAGTGGTGAACCAGCAACAGGGTCATGGGCGGCCAAGGCTCATTGATGCATGTGGGGAGAGAAGGCTGGCCCCTGTGGTCGATCATACTAGCTCAAATTGCTCAAGAAGTTAATGCTGGTTCTGAGAGAAAGGTGTCAGAATACACAGTGCATCGCAGTTTGTTGCGCATGGGGCGGCATAGCCGCAGACCAGTCGGGGTACCCATGCTGACCTCGTCCACCACCAAAAGCGCCAACAGTGGGCAAGTGAGCATCATAACTGGACCACAGAGCAATGGAAGAAGGTGGTTTGGTCTGATGAATCAAGTTTTCTTTTACATCACATGAATGGCTGTGTGTGTTTGCGTCGCTTACCTGGGGAACACATAGCACCAGGATGCACTATGGGTAGAAGGCAAGCCGGCGGAAGCAGTTTGATGCTTTGGGCAATGTTCTGCTGGGAAACCTTGGATCCTGCAATCCATGTGGATGTTACTTTGACATGCACCACCTAACTAAGCATTGTTGCAGACCATGTTGATTTCATGGAAACGGTAATCCCTGGTGGCTGTGGCCTCTTTTAGCAGGATCAATCAATCGAGCATCTGTGGGATGTGCTTAACAAAAAGGTCCAATCCATGGAAGCCCCACCTCGCAACTTATAGTACTTAAAAAATCTGCTTATAACATATTGGTGCCGGATACCACAGCACACCTTCAGGGGTCTAGTAGAGTCCATGCCTCGACGGGTCAGAGCTGTTTTGGCAGCAAAAGGGGGACCAAGTCAATATTAGGTCATAATGTTATGTCTGATCGGTGTATATTCATAAATATATTCAACAATTATTAAACCGAATGACATTTTCCGATATTTTATATGACCTACAATTACATAATTAGGAACTCATGACTTGTGTGCTACCCTGACGGAAGTTCAGATTAATTTCACTATGAGATATTTTTTCTTACAGGTCTGAGAAAATGACAGTAAATTACCCCTCAGTATTTTCACTGATTTCTTCAATTTGTGAAAGTTTTGACCTAAGGGAGAAATTAACCTCACAAGAGGTTCATTTTTTATAACATATGACCGAAATCATCATGGCGATGTTCTGAATGTACTCATCTGCGAGCATTTAAAGGAATAGTTCACTCACAAATTAAAAGTGTCATCTTTTATTGTCTGGCATGTCATTACAAAATTGCATGACTAAATTTCTTCTTTTGTAACTCAAAAAGGGGGGGGGGGGTGATGTTGTCACACGTCACGTGTACTATATTCGACAACTTCTAAAGTCAGTATGTTTGTGTGACTAATAATTTTTCAGAATTTCTCTTTTATGTTCCACAGAAGTAAGAAAGTAATAAAGGTTTGGAATGACATGAGGGTGAGTAACATTTTAAATTTTTCCTTTAAGCTCTAAGCTCAGTTGATTATGCGATCGGACAGATGATGGACAGATCATCAGCAGCACTCACGCTTTTGTTTTAAGTTCAAGATGAAGATAATACAAAGAAACCACCTTTATATTTTCCCAACAGCTAGATTGAACATTCGACCTACTGAATGAATATTTGAACAATGTCAAGTGAGCCTGTGAGTCACCAGCGCTGCATTAAAACTTCCATATTTGTACAGAACATAGAAGCCGATCGAATTATTCAGCACATGATTTAACCTTCTGTCTTTTTGTTAAAACAACAAATCAATGGAAGATAAAAAACCTTTCCAAAAGGTGTTTGGTTGGCTGACAAAGCAGTGAGTCAGTATCCATTTAATAACGATGATGTAGTGAGGTGTGTGTACGTGTGTGAGACTGTATGTCTGGGCAGAATTAGTCAGGGCTATGGTGGTGGTTTGGGTAGCATCTGGTAGCCTGATGTGCGGTATGATGGTAACAATCTCTGTGGCTAATGGAGTCGCTCCTAATTAACTAAGAGCTTTAGCTTCAACCAGACTCAGCTTAAATACTATGATCTTTTGTCTCTATGTCTAATAATGAAGTCATGATCCAGCACAACCCTTATGGCCTCACATTAGACAAATTTCAAAGGATTTCTCTGGAATCATAATGCACATGGAACAGACAACCGTTGCCTCTAGAGAAGTGTTATGAAAATCGAAAGGGACAGGTCTGTGGAAGCCAGATCCCATGTGCTACACACTGCAATCCAGACCAAATCTTGTCTCACAACAGATCATTAATATTTTAACAGACCCTGAAGAAATAGAAGAGTTTTTTGAATACGAGTTGTTTTTTACATGATGTGCCTTGTTTGAAGGACTCTACAGGCCTCTGTCTAGTTCTTATGGTATTAAGAGTAGACATTTGGCTGGAACATTTTTTTTATCATTTACATACATTTGGCACATACAAGGAATTATCACCTATTACTATTATTATTATCATCATTATTATTAGGGGCCAAACACCGAAGGTGCAATAGCTGCTACTGTCTCCGTATTATTCTTCCACTATGGAAGTCTATGGCAGCCCATAGAACAGTATGGCAAAAAGTTAAGAAATTTGGCACACAGATAGAGGACAGTCCACACATTCACCAGATCAAATGTGGAGCCTCTAACTAAATCCCTCTAGCACTACCAACTGTCCAAATGTGCATTTATGTTTAGGTTAATAACTTTTGAAACACATTTTTTCCCCCTCTGACTCAAGATGATTCAATTGCACCCTATGACATAATTTTTTCCCCCACCATTTAGAGTTTAAAAAAAAAAAAACTACTTTTTCGAACTCCTCCTAGACATTTTTTTGGACGTCGGCCATTTTTAATTTTGTAGTAAAATGCTGTATTTTCTCAACGCATTAGCGTATCCTTAAGAAACTTGGAATGGGTCATTGGCGGCATGCCCCGAAGGAGCCTGATAGGTTTCGATTCACCTAGTGGTAAAAATAAAATGTACATGCTTATAACTTTGGATGTGGTTGAATTCTTTCCACAGAAGTCATTTTGTCTGATTCCTGAATCCTTGCAGAGTCTAACGGTGACAAGTGGCACACAAATAACAAAAACCAAGTCGGACATGGATAATATTTTAGGTGTTCATAAATATAAATACATATGACTCCTAAACTGAGATATTTTCACAGAATTTGACATGTATGAGCGCACTCTGATTTTTTTCTGATGATAAAAAAGTGAATTAGCACTACAGTAGAGTATTTTTTTTTTTTGTAAAATGCTGTATTTTATGAATACATTAGCGTATCATTACGAAATTTGGTGTTAGTCATTGTGACCATGTCCTGAGTGGTTAAAAGTTATAATGAAATTCTGTGTACGCAGTATACTTTGCAAGGCTATGCGTTCGACTGTGCACATACGTCGCGTACGCGTAAAAAATGAAGCCACTCATTTCCTAAACCTTTTCCCCATCTTTTTTTGTTTCCTGAATTTTGTACCTGTCAAACTCATTGATAATCAAAACAGACCAGTTAAATAAATGAAATGAATCCAAAATGAAAAGTATCTCAATGTACACACCCTCTCAGATTACCAGTCAAAACATGCAGGGAGCCATAACACAACTATAAAGTACATGTGTCTTTAATAATAGGACACTGAAAGAAATAGCAGAAAATGGGATCAGCTTCATTGACTCAGCATGCTATTTTGTATAGCTCTAGGGTGCATTTGGGTTGAGTAACATGATATGCATTTGCAATCTCTTCCCAACTTCCAGTTGTTTAAGATGAAATTTTAGGCCAAACTCCATAAAGAGCACATCATTTGCAAATTAAAGTTATCATCATTATGGCAGAGTGATAGACAGGTTTGGAGGTCTGCACCATCAAATTAAACATCATTATCTTAACATATTACCGCTCCTCATCTTGTAGGGCAGAAAACCTTGCCACTGCATGCTCCAAGTACATGATGCAATCATAGGTGTTAGAAAGTGTTAAAGACATGTTGCTATTTAAAAATGTAGCTGTTTAAAAGTGTGATATAACTAGTCTCCCATATTTATTTTAAGTAAGTCGCTCACTTTTATTTCCACCCTGAAGTACAGTTACCACCCTGATTAGTTAGACTAAAAAATAGAACATCCAGTTCTTCCCTCTTCCCAAGAAACATACTGTTATGAGTAGATACAAACAGTTTTTCAGTAGATACAAAACATAGTTTTTTTTGTGTTTTTTTTTATTTTATTATCTTGAGCCACATCACATCAGTTGTACATACCAAAGTTCATAAATGATGACGGGATAAACATCAATTATTACGTCAATTATTACATTCATGCATGATATTAAGATGTTATATGTCATTAATTTAATAATTAATGACATAAGAACGTTTGTGAAGAAATACAGATAACATGTTTGTGTATGATAAACAGAGTGGCCGCTTTCCAACAGTGCCCCCTAATGACAACTAGTTCGTTTTGGCATCAACTGTAAGAAGCTTAAATCCTTGGGCACTTATTTCAACTTAAAGTAACATAGATCTGTGGAATTTAGATAAAAGCTCAAACATTTTCCAGTCGCTGATATGCTTTTAAAAGTTTACCCTAAATTTATACTTGCCATGGTTTTAGTAAAGAAACATATATTTCTTAAGACATAGTGGCCTTGTTTTACCTCTCTGCTGCATGTTAGTGTCTTGTCAGTTTCTTGGATGAAGAAAAGAGACAACATATCCAACACAGCAATGAATCACTCCCGTAGCGGTATCTTTACAAGAAATTAGACAGTTCTCCCTTACACAACATTCCTTATGTGGCTTTAGGTTCTACAACACCCCTATTATATGTTTTATAGCTGCCTCATATAAACAGGTCACCTTAAAGCCCCTCCTTTAAAATAAATTTAAAATACCTCTGTATAAAATACATTTGATATAGTTTAATCATTTTATTAAAGCTATTTTATATTGTTTTTATTCTGTTTAAAATTATTAGTTTATTTCACTCAGAAATGATGACAGAAAAAAATAAACAAAGAAACAAAACTGAAAATCTATTTCTTTAAATTATATATATTTTAAACAAAGGACATACAGTAACAATAATCAGAATTTAATTATAGGTTAAGACAAATAATAATAAAAAACATTCAATTTAATATATTATTCTAGAATTTTGAATAATAATAATGTATGATACATTATAGAATGTATACTATATAATAGCCTACTATGATCTTGGATAATAGATTATGGTATTAAACATGCAAGATATTCAGAATGACCTAAATTATAATAACTTGTAATTATTAACTTGTCCCAGCTTGTGTCTTGCATCATCTTCCCTGATATAATGAACTTTTATAACTTGAAATAGTATTATTGCGTTTCTTTAATTCCTCTTCTTTCTTTTTATCTGCATCACATGTTTAAAAATGATTTTTTCAACTATTAGTTTTGCAGTGTTGGTGAGACCAGTGACAGAATTTATGGTCAGTGCGGTCCATATGGTCTGCATTTAGTTAGGATCACACACACACACACACACACACACACACACACACACACACACACACACACACACACACACACACACACACACACACACACACACACACACACACACACACACACACACACACACACACAGTGCAAATATCCCATAAAACCATAAGCAGCATTTTATAAATAGGACTTCAGGGGTCAAACATGACGCATGTGGTCCTGGAGAACCCTGCATGCAGAGCTCGATGAAAAACCATTACAAGTCCCGTGACCTAGTGATATCATCCAAGCAACATAATGTGAAAGCGACGGTGGGTGTTTAAACTATAGGTTCACAAATGTTGACCATTATAAAGTTCATATTAATGCACAGCTTAGTGCTGGGCGGTATACTGGTTCATACCGAATACCGGTATTTATTTTTGTTATGATATGAATTTTGACTATATGTCGCTTAAATAGGTACCCTCAACTCAGTCATTTGTGGGGCTTTGCAAACCTGTATTAACTCTAGTGTGGAATTTTTCTACAATATTTACTAAAATAAAATAAAATAGGGCATTCTAGTATCTAGTATCTACTGTAGTATTTCCTCTCTCAATCCGATATAATTTAAAAAAATACCATGATATACAATTTTGGTCATACCGCCCAGCACTAACACATGCAGCTTTATTAATGTAACATGACTTAAACACACATCTTTGAAAGCGTGCTTGTTTACAGGTCCTGAATATGGATCCTTTACTGCTGAACTTTAAGGGCACTGTTGTGACAGTATACAAAGATTTATAGTGCAATAACTTTCTCTTTCCTCAAGGGGGTTTATGTGAATTCCTTTTTTATATATTATACATGCACTGAGATATAGTGCATCCATATGCTTTGGTTTAGTTTGAGAGTTCTGTGATGTCATGCTTACAGTGATGTCATGTGCTTTGAGTCTATTTTAATGCATGTTTAATATCTAACCATTCATATGTATATGTGCACTGTAATTCATTAGCACTTGTGTGTGTGTCTCACATATGTGAAAACAAAAACGATTTTCCAGCTTGTTCTCATGTAAGTTGTTTTGTCTGTGGGAAGTACTGTATGTTGCTGTTCAGCTGGTTGGCGGATGCCGTTACTAATGTTGAACACAAGGCCTTTCAAATGTGAAGTAATGCGTGAAGCAGATGTAGTAGTAAGCACCTTGAGAGCTTCATGAGGGTCGCCAACTATCTGTCTGACTGTCTCAAAATCTAAAGCTTTCTATACGTTCCCCCCTTCTTTGCAGAAACACAGCCAGAGCTTTTCTCACACTGAACTTTACATGCCTCCTGCTCCAGGTGTTTTCCAGTGTAGTGTACCAACACAAAACTAGACATGGACTGCAGTTTAACATGTAGATACAGCGCCCTCTGTTGAGCAATGGCTATACATATATTGTGATTCTTTTAGATCAAATTTGTTGATATTGGATATTTAATTGTGCATGCACCCAGCTAACAAAAATATGTTCTATAAATGTTTTGATAACATTTAAAAGGATAAAAAAGAAAATAAGAAAGTCATATACACCTAGGATGAATTGATGGTGAGTAAATCATTGGCTAATTTTCATTTTTGGTTGAACTATCCCGTTAATGTTCTCTGAAAGTGTTTTGAAACCATTAGTACTGTTTTAAAAACGTTTATTTCTTGGTAATGTGAACAATAGAGAAAACATTAAAGGGTTAGTTCACCCAAATATGAGAATATGAGGGTGTCATTCCTCACCCTCATGTCGTTCCAAACCCGTAAGACCTTTGTTCATCTTTGGAACACGAATTAAGATATTTTTGATGGAATCCGAGAGCTTTCTGACCCCTCCATACACTGCAACATCATTGCAACTTTCAAGGCCCAGAAAGGTAAAGACATTGTTAAAATAGTCCATGTGACTATGAGGTTCAACCTTAATGTTATGAAGCAACACGAATACTTTATCATTTGTCATTATTGGCTAGCTCCTGCGTCCGCATCACGCATGCGTTGTGGTGCTCACATGAACAGCGTAGGCCAATGGTGAGCCGGCTTTCTGACGTAGAACCCGGAATCGATGCACTGTGTTTACTACGTTAATATCGTGGAGACTGACACATATGAGAAGAAATTGTTAAATTTTGCGGTTGTAGTTTTTTGGCGCACAAAAAGTATTCTCGTATAACATGGTTGAAACACTGTAGTCCCATGGACTATTTTAACAATGTCTTTACTTCCTTTCTGGCAGTGTTGCCAACTATTTTTCAAGGAAAGTAGCTAAAGCCTGCTCAAAATGTCGCTAGATGACGTCATGCGTCAAATAGCATATGTGACATCATCACGTACTTGCGTTCTCCCTGCCATCCGTGCTCACATACTGTCCAATAAAGACGTTCTCATTTCCTATAAATTTTTGTCATACAATAGAACGAGTATGATATAGTGAATGACTTAATTTCTGTGTTTAAAATAATCTGAATTGAGTGAGGTCAGAAACTGGATGAACTAAAGCTATTTTATAGTGAGTAATATAAGTGATAAGCACAGGAGAAGAATGGAAATCATAAAGGGTCAAACTAAGTTCTTTAAATATAAAACAAAGGATGCAGATAAGTGATAAATCCGTAGCAAGCAAGTAGCAACACAGTGTGCTCATGTGTAGCTCGCACATTCACGTCTGTCAGCTGCTGTGTGTTTTCACCGGCATGCGCTGCTGCTCCTCTCAGCCATTCACTGAACAGGGTAGACGCAGAGAGAGGTGTGACCGGGAGAAGGCAAGACCTCGTGCTCGCAGGACAGTATGGCGACATTTGTAAAGTAACTGACGCTGGTCCAAAAAGTCGCTAGATTTGTCGCTAGTCGTTTTTTTTTTTAAGTCACTGTAGGGGTCTGAAAAGTCGCTAAATATAGCGACAAAGGTGCTAAGTTGGCAACACTGCTTTCTGGGCCTTGAAAGTTGCAATGCAACAGCGTAGGAGACTGACACAGACGAGAAGAAATTATTTAATAAAGTCATGGAATAGTTTAACGATGCCTTTCTGGGCCTTGAAAGTTGCAGTGACGTTGCTGCCTATGGGTAGTTCAGATCTTAATTTGTGTAAATATCTTAATTTGTGTCCTGAGTAATTAATAACACAATTGTCAATTTTAGGGGGAACTAACCCATTAAAGTAATGTTTTCTCTATTTGATAATTTTACAAGTACGAGAACGTTCATTTGTGAATGTGCTCTGAACCATCTGAAAGTAGGCCTAACGTTAGAAAAACAAAAAAAAGATTTACGTCCAACTAAAATGTTTCAGAAAAAAGGTTCCATGAATGATGTGATTTGAGCTAATGTTTGTGCATATTTAAAGACCTGAAAGGTGAACAAAATGCTCTATAAACATTACTCAAAGAATGTTTGTTTGAGAGAACCTTGCCAGAACATTAGCCAAAGTTCTGAGAATGTGACATACCTTTACAGTCAACGCTCACTAAAAGTTAACTTTTTGAATCACTAATAATGTAATAACACTGTTAAATGTAATATAGTAGAAGCTCCTAAATCTCAAAATTAATATTCATTTGTACAATGTATAATCTCATATATTGCTGTGATGAGAATTTTTTTTATATATCAGTCATTTAGCGGATATCGGTCATTAATTACATAAACATAGTAATTATTAGCTTATCAGTCAAAGTTTTCATTTCTGTGTTAGGCCTACCTAACTTCACCCTTAATAGGTTTTCTTAAATACAGAGCTAGATGCCTGAAATCAATCATGAACATGTAGCAATAGTGTGTTTAGAATTATCTTAAACTGTCTGGAATTAATCGGTTTATATAAACACAAATATTTGAGTGCCAAAGCACATTACAATTTTTATAAGTGACTGCTAATTAGATGGGGTGGGAAAACATTTAGAAAACAAATACAAAGAAAACCAGCCTTTAGTTATTAATCCAGTTATAAAGGAGAGAAAAACATGCTCTGAATATTTATAGCCGTTTCAAAGGCTGCAGGAAATTCCTCACTGTACAAATTAAAACCTCCTTACAATAACTTCATGTGCCAACAATATGAGAATTAAAACGTCACACGCAATCTGATTTAAAGGCAAGTTGAGAAATAGATAAGCTTCAAAGTGTTATTTATAGATAGATGGCTGTCTTAAATAAAGATTCGTCTATCACTGGTGTGCTTACCTGTTAACGTTTACTTATTATATTCATTACCATTTTCCAATACACCTTTTACTTTTAACCGCTCGAATAAAAAACGTGAACTACGCTACATCTGTCGAGCAAACTCCTCTAACCAATCAGAAACCTCAAAACGCATCAAGTGACTGAACGCGGAAGCGGGTGTGTAGTGGACGCGCAGCTCTCTATGCTAAATAAACGTCTTTATTCGATCACGTAACAGACACGCACAAGTCGAGCAGCAGCTCAGCTGTCAGAGAGCTGAAGCTGTTCAATCAACAAACCCGGAATAACGCGAAACACACATTAAACTCCATATTTCACACCTGGTGAGTTACCAAATGGAAATGGTTGGTTAAATGCTTTGAATGTAACAGGTAACCAATGAGAGTCAGAGGTTTATATGTGGGCTATATGAAAGGGTGTTAGCAACTAACACTCTTATCATCTTTTATTCTGTGGCTTTAATAGTTAATAAGTTACTCGTGTTTCAAGATTCACTCGATAAACTACCATCTGGGCCTCTTCTTTAAGTTTGAATGTCACTAAGCAATGTTAAGCAGGTGTTTTGTTTGTAAATCCTCAAATGACACGCACATGGTCAGTTAAGTCCGTGTAAGCTGGTTTAGTGCTAATAAAATGAGTTTATGTATATGTTTTTGACTTAATTTCTATGAGTACGCATAATAATTTGAATTGAACGTATGTTGATAGTCCATCCTTTTGAAAAGTACTATAGTGGTGATATGGTGCAATCATGGAGTTGACAGTATTTTTGACTTGTCCTTTCAGTCATGGAGCAAGCAAAGCAAGAGGCATTTGATCAAGCCAGGCTGCAAGTGATTAAAGATGGGTACGAGAAGGCATTTGAGTGCATCAATAAAGGCCTGACCGAGGATGAGTTGGGCCACGGCGCAGAGGCCCTTAAACTGTACCGGCAAGGACGGCAACACCTCCTCAGGGCTCTCAGTGTGCCTTCTCAAGGCTTAGAGTGTGTGGGTCCCTCCTGGGAAGCGGCTAGGCAGATGCAGCACAAGATGCAGGAGACCCTCAACAACATCACCACCCGTTTAGCCATGCTGGGGACCGCCCCAGACCCCAACGCAGTCTCAGATAGCAGCACAGCCCCTCAGAAACTCTACCCTGAAGTCCCGAAGGTCAAGCCGGAGAGGTCGCCTCCACCACAGATGCTCCTTCCAACGTCGGGGTTGCCGGGCTTCAGGTGGGCCAGTTCCGGTCTCCCCTACAATGCAACCCAATATGTTAAGCGACCAGCCCCCTGCGTACACCCCTCAAGCTGCTGACGGACACCTGACCCTTTCCTACGGCACCAACTCTGGCGAGCTCTCCCTGGTTGGCGACGAGTTCTACAGCCATACATCTAATTCCTCACCTTCTCTTCAGAGTCTGGGGGAGGATGGGGAGGAACTCTTTTTCCTTCCTCAAGGAGTGCAGATCTTCTTCGTTACCCCTGATGGGCAAGTAAGCGCTCCGTCTTACCCAGGTACCTACGCATTGTAAAGTTCACCAATGAATGCTCAGAGAGGATTCCAAACAGGCCACCTGCCTTTCTACAGGTAAGAATTCACAAGTTCTGTTATTTAATTGCTCTTCATATGCCTGAAAGATGAATCTCACAAAGAAATGTGCAGGTTATGTTGTATACACATTATATTTATATATAATTACTAGAATGTGGCATGCAGAGAGCCGTGGTAATGGAGTGACATTCAGTAAGGATACTGAACGATTTTTAGCAATGTAATGTGATTGCACATAGTCCGTATCTTATATTTTCCTAATGTCTTACCATTTGAAAATTGTATCACATGGATGGGAATATGAATGGAAATAATATGCAGATGACATTATGCATAGTAAAACTAGGCCTTGTAAGCACCATAGGCTATATGGTTATTTTAGGGAGTAGTTGAGGTGTTTGTACGAACACTTTTCCGCTGACTAGGTTTTATAAAGGGAATTTTGCGCTGGTTCGAAATCTAGCTTTTTTGTATACACGCACTTTTTTAGGATGATTAATTTTATACATGAAGCGGGAACCGACAAATACTCAACATAAACTTATAATCCCAAAAACATACAAACAATGGCTGCCTCGTGGACAGCTGCCGCATAAACTACAACATAATGTCCAGGCCTGGTCCTCTCTCGTCTTCCACTGTCACCACCCCTCCTTTTATCCTTTTGGAGCTCCTTCGTGGGACTCGAAACCGGTGTGGCACTCAGGTGATGCCCATTAACACTCGCTCCGTTCCCGCAGCTCGCGCCCTGCGTGGCGCCATGCTTGCCACATAGCATTTCTTACTTTTGTCTTTTCCTTTTTGTGGGTTAAATGTGACCAGACACGTTTTAGGCAAGTTTCATGATATCCTACCAAAAACTGTTGCTTGCTGTGTGCTCTTTTCACCCATAGAGACTAGTAAATGTATTCAATTCCAGGAATTTGGACATCATGGTCCAAGGAGGCTTGTTTCAAGTCATGGTGTCTGTAACCTACTTACACAACCTTTTGCCTGGCTGTTTTCAATGAAGCTGACCTCATCTGTTGTTTCTTAATGGTGTCATCATGTCATGTGAGTGTATGCTCACTGCTAATATCCAATAAGCTTTCACTGAGTGATGTCATCCTGGGACAGCCCCAGTTATCTGGTGGACCGGTGTTACAGAATGTGCTTTATAACCTGATGGTATTTTTTTTTCTACATGAGAGACAATATAAACAACCTGGGGCTGGTTCAGCACAATACATTTTATACTTTGAATGACACTCTTCAGTTTTTTTGTGTTTTAACATTTGATAATATTGTGATTATCTGACCAATGTAAATGTATGTTGTAATGAAATTATCCCAATGAGTTGCTAGTTTGCTCTTGAACTCTGCTGTTGTTTGTGGTAAATTGCCTTATTCACAATTTACAACAGGAGGTAACTGTATGGAATGTTCATATTGTATGGAAATCAAAATATTGAGTAATATTATGTAAGCCTTTTATGCCTTCTGGACCCTATCATGAGCCAAAGACTCTTATGTCCGAAAGTAAACTGTATCATCTCTCCACATGGCCATTGAGGTTCTAGATTAGCTGTGTCATGAAGCTGAATAAAGAACCTCCCGTTGCGCTTTAGGCTTTGACTGTAATCCAATTTAATGCTTGCAGTCATGAGGACAAGATGAATGAATCTAACTGTGCAGAGATGTCCACTGTCTCAGCTTGGAAGAAATCCAGATCTGAACCTCCCTAGAATTACAAGGGGCAATTTCCATTTAGAACTTTTCACTAGATAGCAAGTTAATCTACTACATATCTGCTGAAAAGATTTATTGAATAAATCTTTTATGATTTATTCAAATGCTGGATAAAAATCAAATTAGAATCAGATTTTTACAATCATGTTTGATTGTTTTTTTAATATATAAATCTTGTAGCCTACAGTGTAGTCTTTGCAGACTATCAGGTCACTAGAGGTGTCATAAACCAAGACAGGCCTTTAAAAGCACTACAAGAATATTAATTCAAAATAAAGAATATATAAATCCAGAAATATGATTCTCATACTTTTAATAAAGCATTTACAAGAATGTTTATTTATTGTTTAATCTATAAAGTAAGACCTTTTTCTCTATTTTATTTTATCTCTATTTTAGGACACTATTAATATTAATTTAAAGGAATAAATTATAATAAGTCATGTGATTCGTATATTTTTGGGCAAAACATTTACATTAATTAATTATATAATAAGAATTTTAAGACTTATACCGTAAGTATTTTTAAATATTTTATCTGTAAAGTAAGGCCTTTAAAAGTTAAGGTGATATTAAAATGAATTTGAAGGAATATATTAAATTCCGAAATGTTATTTATATATATATTCATGCTTATCAACTTTTTATTGTCTGCATACTTGAGTGGGTTTTGAGTAAGGGTCAACTTTACAGCCTAGAATCACATTCTTATCAGTGAATAGCTACCCTCTGATTGTAGGGGGAGGTTCAAATCTAGAACTGTCCTACTTGAGTAAATCAAACTTATTTTTATTTCTGATTTCAGGTTTGTGATTGGCTTTACCCCTTGATGGCCTCTGACTCCCCAGTCCTGCTGTGCAACACTGGGGTCTACATGTTCCCTGACATGATGGCGCCCACCCCAGGCTCGTATGTTGGGGTGGTCCTTTCTTCCGAGCTTCCCCAGAAGGAACGTGAACAATTCCAGAATGTTCTTTCTCAATTAACTGACCTGCGTGTTCAGGTGAGCTGTCCCTGTGTCCCCTCAGGTCCCTCCTCAGAAACACAGGGGTCAGCTGTGGCTTCAGAGCAGGTGTGGTGGCTCAACCTCATCTCAAACTTTGTGTTTGTCACTGACCCGATCTCTGCTTCTTTGAATAATTAATCTCACTTGTTGCAGCCCCTATTTGGTATTTTTTTGAGTTTTTCTTTTTTTCTTCAGAACAGACTAGAACCAAGAATTTTACACCGTGGTAACATTTTTAATGTTTTTTAGACACATAATGTTGACACACTTTAAATGCATGAACTATGTGCATGTGTTTGGAATGGCCTTTAAATCGTATTTTTGCATGTTACTTGTATGCATTGGTCACATATCAATGCCTGCCTCATTAACCCTTTACTATCTTTACAGATTTCAGGTGTATTTGAGAGTTTAAAAGAATTATTTAAGGTACTAAAGCATTGCAGTACCACTGAATGACAAGTGCATTTGGGTGTGTATATTTATACTACAAATAGCAACACAACAGGGTGTATCACATTGGAGTGCTTGGCTTAAAAGTGCCCTTACTAAAAAGTTTTACAATCAATGTAGTCTTGTGTAAACAGACCTTCAGACTAACAGCAAAATAGCAGCCATTATTGGCCAAAGACCACCCAAGAGATGGACCGCCCGACATTTAAAGTAACCAATCACGGTTCGTTTTGTTACGCGTCATGTTTGGGTGTGAATTTGTAAAGTCGATGTCTCTTTAATAGAGAGGTGCAGGTATGACGTCACTTTGTAGGCCAGCCGGCAGTTCTCATCACACTGGTTCCCTTGAGAAAAACACTATAGGATTTTTCTATAGACTTTTGATTTACCTCAAAAAACAAGCTCTGTGATCAACAAAAGTTTGATACTTACACGTTTTGTCCATCAAGACAGTTTTGGCCTACAAAGTGATGCCATACCTGCACCACTCTATAATAGAATGGCGTGCAAAACTCTAATTTAAAGAGTCTGTCCCGGGAGCTTCATATACTTAACATTAGGGATGCACCGAAATCAAAATTCTTAGCCGAAACCGAAAACCGAAAAGAGTAAACCAAGGTCGAAAGCTGAAACACCGAAAGAAATTATCCATCAACAGAAACATAAACAAAGCATTATTTTCAAGTTACAACCCATATTATAGATGCGTCTTAAGATGTGAGATGAACCACATACGTCCACACCGCAGACATGTTGCATGTTTAGATCTCTATGGTTTAGACAAGCACGTGCAGGTCCCGGTTTCTGTTTGCGTCATCACAACATTTCGGCCGTATTGTTTTCGCTGATAAAAGTCTTTCGGCCAAAAACCAAAAATGCACTTTTGGGCCATTTTCGAACTATAATTTTCGGTGGCCGAATATTTGGTGCATCCCTACTTAACATACTAGCGTTTAGTTGATCCTAATACGTAATAAGCACTCATTGTCACAGTTGTAAACACGGCAGCTTTATTGTTCAATGAGTGTGTTTCACACCAAGACGGCTTTATTTCCAGGCGGACCGTTAAAAAAAACGCAACACGCGTCTCCCAGAGATCCTGTAGAAAACAACCAATCAAATGACGACTTTGAAACTCCTGAAGTGTTTCCAATTTTGTGTGCCATATGCATCACGTTCAGCCAACTGTCCATGGGCGTGACGTCTGAGATTGAGACTACGTCCAACGTACCTATTTCAAATATGTTTCAAATGTACCCTTACATGAGAAGAAGACTCCAGGCACATTAATGGAGTCTTGCTCTCATGTAAGGGTACATTTGAAACATATTTGAAATGGGTATGCTGGTTGTAGTCTCCATCTCAGACATATATAAATAAATAAATAAATAATAATAATAATAATAATATATTTTGTGATTAGATCACTCAGAATTACATTCTAGATAATTACTAGATAATAATATTAAAAAAATATTGCACCTTTTAAGTTGTTTGATTTGGTGAACGGAACTACTATCATTTAATGCACTTGACAGTTCATGTGGTCCTTTCAATGCTTCTATGCGTTCTGCTGCTTGCCTGAACTGCCTGTAACACAGATATTCATGACTGTTTTTACACCTTTGGCTTTGGGTATGATGTTCCTCATTCATGAAATAGTGAGCGGGCTTGGCTTGCGCTTTTCAGCTGGCACACTCCCTTGCGGTTCCATGGATTGAGAGCTTACAGGAGAAGGAGAATTAATTAGATTTAATGCTCTTAGCAAACCAAGAACACCGTTGTTTCCTTTCTCACCACAGGATAGTTGTCTAAGAGAGCACAGCCAAGTATAATAGTAGTTCATGCGGAGTATTATTCTTAATTAAAGAAAAGAAAAAAAAGTATAATGAGTAATAATCCTATTCTTGTGGTTATGTGAGTCAGAAAAAAACATTGTACATGCTTTTAAAAAATAATTTCGCAGTGCAGCTGCTGCTGAGTTTGGAACCAAGTGCCGCTGTTCCCTGTAAAGGAGGGGGCGACGACAAACACCCCTATTGTTGTGGAAATAACAGGTTGTTGTAGCAGACCATGCTGACTCACTGGCTCAAGTGTTTAGAGACAACAAAGGATTTTTTTGGCAAACGGGGAAAAATCTGGAAGCATTCCCTCCTTGTCCTTCACATTACTGGCTTATGTCCATATAGTCATCCTACAAGTCACCATTTGCTTTTAGTGATTGCTTGAGCCTGCTTCTGCACTCTTTATGATGCTCTGTTTTAACTGTTGCCCGCTATCCTGTGTCTCCAAGGCATCAGATGGCGCAACCGATACCATTAACCTGGGTCAGAAGGTGCCAATGGGGCATCCTGCAGCTGAAGCAGCACCCCCTGATGCTGGGGAGGACATGGTACTTCCTGAATGGAGCGAGAAGGTGGCTCAGGGGATCCTAACTGGTAAGCCTGGGGGTCTGATTCGCCTAAATAAGGCTTGAATGAAAAGAATGAAACAAAAGGTTTCCAACATATTCAACTTACACTATTATAAGTTTGGGGTCAATAAAGAAATATCTTATGCTTACCGAAGCTGCATTTTATGTTGATCTAAAGTACAATAACTAAAAACAGTAATTTTGTGAAGTATTTTCTAAGGAACATGTAACTTATTCCTGTTATGGCAAAGCTGAATTATTAGTATAATATATTTAAATATAATATACACAATTCAAATAGAAATCTCTTGTAATATTATAAATATATGTATTGCCACTTTGGATTAATTTATTGTGTCCTTACTGAATAAAAGTGTTTTATAAAAAAAAAAATCAGAAACTCTTCAACAGTAGGGTATTCAAATCAGTTTTTGCAGTATTCCCATCTCATTTCAACAGCATTTCCAAACAGGAAAAAGTTAAAAGTTGTCATAATATTTTCACCAGATGCCAAATAGACTCATGTAAATAGAAGTTATGACTGCCTAAGGAGGATTTTTTTATTTAGGACCATTATTAAACAATATATTGTGAAAATATAAATACTACATTTTTTACTTTTTTACTCATTATTTTTCACTTTATTGTGCATTTTGAAATAATAAATCTAGTGTTTTAAGCATTTAGGATAGTTGGTTAATTAACTGTGTTGTCGCCATCAAAACTACTTACAGAAAGTCATTAAAAAAATAAAGGTCAAATAAAAACAAAAATCTAATAAAAGAGACCAGAAACACTTCATAATATACAGTATTTAAGCATGCAACGTAGTTGGTTTACTTCTTATATCAACAGGAGCTTCATGGCTGAGCTGGGGGTTGGTGAAGGGGGCAGAGTACACAGGGAAAGCCATACATAAAGGTGCATCCAAACTGCGAGAACACATCACTCCAGAAGACAAACCAGCCCAAGTCAGCCCCTCGGTAACCAGAAGCCTCCATGTGGCCAAACAGGCTACAGGAGGAGCGGTAAAAGTCAGCCAGTTCCTTGGTAAGGAAGTCTTTATCAACTCACTGTTACTGTCTTTGGAAATTCCTCATTTTGTTGATAATAATCAATAAAGATGAGATGCACTTAATTTGCTGTGGATGATTTGAGCCAAAAACATGTTGTGTACCGTTTCAGTGGATGGACTGTGCACTGTTGCTGGACATGTTGGTCGAGAGCTGGCACCCCATGTGAAGAAACACGGAGGGAAGCTGATCCCAGAGTCTCTGAAGAAAGACAGAGATGGACGCTCCAATATTGACGGTGCCATGGTGGTTGCAGCAAGTGGAGTTCAAGGTGAATCATTCAACCAAGAAATGATGTGATGTTTAGCCAGGTATGGTGTCCCATACTTGGAATTTGTGCTTTGCATTTTCACCCATCCAAGTGCATACACCCAGAGCAGTGGGAAGCCATTTTTGCTGCGGCGCCCGGGAACTCTGCAAGAGAGTGCTGCTTATTTATTTCCTGCCAGTACTGGGACTCAAACCCATGACCTTCAGGTTACAAGTCTAACTCTCTCAGCATTAGCCCACAACTGCAACTCTTCTTTGCTGTGTTTGGTCACATATATTTGCTGTTTATTTATGTTCTGTCAGACTCTTTCCTTCCTTTCCTCATCCTTCCCTCGGGTCATTTTGACCCAAAACTTTTTTTATTGAGTTAGTTGGAGTGAGTTAGCAAAAATTTAGTTAGTTGGAGTGGTCCAAGACACTAGAACTTCAGTCGCACTTGAACCACGAATGCACAAAAAAACTGATTGGGTTGAAAGAGTTTTGTGGTTGAAATTTTAAAAGTAACAAATCTTTACCCCATGTGTCATTTTGACTAGCCTGGTCTTACCAGACTCTCGTACATTTCATTTGTACAGAGTCTGGCCACTTTACCTCTGTGTGAAGTACTCTGTTAAAGTTTAAAACTATTGGATCTGCCATAACCAATCGCTAACTTTTGGTCATGAAGTATGTCATGCGCTGTTAAATGTGCACGCCAACACCAATTCAAATGTTTATGTGCTTTTTATTTTTTGAGCAGTGATGAAATGTATTGCTCTTGTAAAAACTTGCCAGCATTTAAAGAAATACAAGTCTAGAAATGCATCCAAATGACAGCGAAGCGCAACTGTATGGTGCTCTGCAGTGGTCAAAATTACAGCAATTACATTAATAAAACGACCTTGGTGTTTGTCAAAAGCAGTAGATAACTTTACTTAGGCCAGGGATATTTACACGCGTGGTGGGAGACGGATGGCAATAAGATCACTGAGTAGCCGCTTTTCCCGAACCCTGTGGGGAGGGTTCATGGTCACCAACAAACCGTAGCAAAGATTGTTCTTGCAAAGATTTGTTCGGAGAAAACCTAAGAATATACCGCAGTCCCAGACGGAGTACTGAAGGAAAATGAAAATTGAGCAGAAGGATGTAGGAGGGCAGAGCCAGGCTACAATTTGTCCCCCACAGGAATGAATAGAATGCGAGGAATGCTTCAGTACACATAGAAAAATGCTCAATTTTAACTAAAAATGCTAAAACTACCAAAATATGATTTTATAATGTCTAGATGTGTATCTGAATGCATACTGAAGAGAAACTCCCTTTAGGACCCAGTGGAACAGCTCATTTGCTCCAATGGCAAGTGTCATGAAATATCATATTATCTTTTTTCCACAAGAGCTCTGCAAAGACACCCAATGTAAGATATTTTGAGCTGAATTTAAGAGTTATGCATGAAATTGTAAATTATTTTTAATAAAGTTGAAAGAATGTGATTTAAATAACTATTCATGTATTATTTATTGATAGAATCTAGTATCTTAAAGGTAAAAAAAAAAAAGATCAGACAGTTAATGTGATTTTTCAAGTACTTTACAAAAGTTCCTATTGGATAAAAAAAAAAGATACTGACAGTCAATGATAATCATTGAAATGATTTATAAATACCAAGACTGTTTGCAACACTAAATTAATAACAAAAGACAAATGATGTCAGGGCTACAGTAAAAGTGCTTATCAGTTACACTACCATTCAAAAGATTTTTTTTTAATGTTTTTGAAAGAAGCCTCTATACTTTTTTCAGGATTTGCAACGATGTGGACAGGTTTGGAGGTTGCAGCAAAGAACATAGCAAAGAGTGTTGCTGCAGAGACGGTTACCACGGTAAAACACAAGTAAGTAACTTCACAAGCATCTCAGATCATTCCACCTGCTTTTAAGTTGATCATACCAATGTTTTAACTTTCTGCATTTGCAGTTGCTTACCAGTAACTTTGATCAGAAAAAAAAAAAAAAAACTGCACTCACCCTAGTTTCTTCCATGTATTTGTTTACAGATTTAGGGGTCTGGAGAACATTTCAGACACCCCAAATGAAAACAAGTAGAAACATTTTTCCCTGCACACCATAAAATGGCCTTAATTAATGGTCAGGAGCATGGCTGAAGCTTATGTATATGTCTGAATCAGTCAGCACTTGCACGCAATGCTAATGATTTATTGGACATAATGATAACATCGCGTCCGTTAGCATCCTCTGTTGCTTTGCACACTGATCCACCGCTCCGATGGAATGAATATCTGTTTCTAACGGCCAAACGTAATTAATCTCATTGTCTTAATTGCTTTATTTTTCTTAACTTTTTAACTTTTTAAGTATGACATTCATTATGCTGTTGCATCAACAGAAGGTTTTACCGGGTTTTATCGGATGGCAAAATTCATCTTCATGGCAAACATAATCACAATTTGACCAAGATGTACAGTATATACACTACTCTATTTAAGTTCATGGTCAGTGAGTTTTATTTATTTATTTATTTATTAAATAAACACTTTTATTTAACAAGGATGCATGAAATTGATCAAAAATGACCATAAAGTCATTTATCATTTCTATTTTAAATAAACGCTGTTCTTCTGAACTGTTTAGCAAAGAATCCAGAGAAAAGTATCACGTTTTCCACAAAAATATGAAATGGTTAGTTCACCCAAAAATTAAAATTCTGTCATTAATTACTCGCCCTCATGTCGTTCATCTTCGGAGCACACATTAAGATATTTCTGATGAAATCCGAGAGCTCTCTGACCTCTCCATAGACAGGAATATAATGAAAACTTTTAAGGCCCAGCCAGAAAGTAAAGACAGCATTAAAATAGTCTCCAGTGGTTCAACCTTAATGTTATGAAGCGACGACAAATACTTTTTGTGCGCAAAAACAAACTAAAATAACGACTTTATTCAACAATTTATTCTCGCCTGTGTCGGTCTCCTACGCAGTTTACATTGGTCACCTCCTGCGTCAGCATCACACTCATGTGAACAGCTTCGGCCAGTGGTAAGCCGGCATGCTGGCCTAGCTCTGTAATAACTCGGAAACGCTGCAATGTATTTACTACGTCAACAGCGTAGGAGACTGACACAGACGTGAAGAAATTATTGAATAACGTCATTATTTTTGTATATGTTTTCGCGCATAAAAAGTATTCTCGTCGGTTCATAACATCAAGGTTGAACCACTGGAGTCACATGGACTATTTTAACAATGTCTTTACTTTCTGGCTGAACCTTGAAAGTGTTACTTTAAATAGCTGTCTATGGAGAGGTCAGAGAGCGCTCAGATTCCATCAAAAATGTCTTCATTTGTACTCCAAAGATGAACGAAGGTCTTACGGGTTTAGAACAAATTCAGATTTTTGGGTGAACTAGCCCTTTAACTGTTGACCACATTGTTAATAAGAAGAAATCTTTCTTGAACACCAAATTTCTAAAGGATCATGTGACACTGAAGACACAGGGATAAATTCCATTTTTAAAACATATTAATATAGTAAAACAATATAGATTTCACAATATTACTGTATGTATTTTAATTGAAATAAACAGCTTTGTTGAGCATACAGTTAGAGACCACTTTTAAAAACATAAAATCTTACTGACCTCAAACTTTTGAGCAATGTGTAAATCCTCTTATACTGTACTATTTATTATAATAAAGATAGTTTAAGATTTAAATCCTTTCAATAATAATCCAATATTTAAAAGTGGGAAGTAATGGTGATCACTATAATGGTGATATAGCAAGATTTTTTTCCCCCTTACTATATATAAATATATATATTTTTAAAACACTATAGAGTGTTTTTTTTTTTATGGCAGCTGTTGGATTAATTTGACATTTTTAAATCAGATTTTTCTCTAGAGAAATGACTGAATCTCTGCATGTATGTTTAACTGCTTTGCTCTGCTCCTAAAGCTTATTTTTCAATCACCTCTTTCAAAACCCCGTCCTCTCTTTTTTACTCAATCTGGGTTATCTATAATAAAGGTATGGGACAGAAGCGGGCCAGGCCACAGACCATGCTGTCAACTCGGCCATCAATATGGGTGTCACCGCTTTCAATATCGACAACCTGGGGATCAAGGCAATGGTCAAGAAGACTGGCAAAGAGACTGCCCATGCCATTCTGGCAGACTATAAGGTCCAAGACCGGGACGGTCAAGTTGAGAAACATAAAGACCAAAAGTAGAGTTTTAGATTCAAACCTCTCGTTTCAGGTGTCCATTTTTAAGAGCAAACCAAAGGTCATGTTTTAAAAAAAAAGACTGAAGAAGTGAAAGGGTCCTTGTCTGAGTTTTTCGTTTACGTGACTGACATTGAATCCCAAAGACCTCACTACAGTAAATACAGTTAAATGTGCTGTCATGTTTACTATTTTCACTGGTTAAATTGTAAATGCACGGTCAAAATTCCCTTTACAAGTTAACTGACTGCCCTGCTTTCTGGACAATATTCCTGACCATGCCTTACACTTCACCAGCATTGTGAACTAAACATATCACCAATGAACTCACAGATCCATTAAGTTGGATCATATTAAAACGTCAGTAGTTTTGCGTGGTTTGTGTCTTATTAATGGACCCTTAAACCAAAGTGCAAGCCAAAGGTGGATTTTTTATTTTATTTTTTATTTTGTTTTCCATAGAGCCTTAACAAATATGATATTCTTGTATTTAAAAAGAAATCTATATCTAAGCTTTAATATATACTAAGAATGCTTTATGTTCGTTGTTTTTTATCTGCAGGCCTGTTTGCTCTTGGTAATTTCAGGGTTTTTTATGTTTTAAAATATTAAAAAGCACTTTAACCCTTATTAGGAAGGAACAGACAGGAACGTTTCTTGAGGATGATGGGTGTAAGGTATTTCTGAGTATAATAAGTGCAATACAAATTTAATTGCACATGGAGTTAGATTAAAATGCTGAGGTCAGATATTATAAATCTGATTAATTTAAAGCCAGAAAAAAAAGTTTAAAATATTTTAAAGTTGAAAGTATATATTTTAATAATATTTAAAATGAAAGAGGCTTATATTTAATATAAACTGTGAAATGCCACATGAAGTTCTCCCACTGTAGAGACTGACTACTCATAAAACATCTATGCAGTTGTTGTTTTTTTTCTTTATTAAAACAATGGCTGCACTTTTAGATAAAGATATAAACGTTACCTTGAACTGTAATGGCATCTCACTGTAAGCATTAACAGACTTGTTAATTATATGTGTCTTTACAAAATATATGTCTCATTTCAATGTACTGACACCATAAATAATTTGTAAGCATTATCTAAGTTTGACCACAAGAAGTCTAAGTTTGCTCAATGACAGAATCTAATAGCCTATGGTTATCTGACACAATATATTAAACATTTAAAACATACTTTTTGTGTGTGTGTATACTCTGTCGTGTGTCATAATTTGTTGTATTGGAATAACAATAGCTTGATCAAAGTGTCCTGAATCAGCGGCATTAAAGGGATACTTCACCCAAGCTAGTTATTTTAGTGTGTAAAGTTTTAAATATGGATATCTTTTAAATGCATCACTTTGCTTCAGGAAGTCCTTCAGCAGACTGCATAACAGAAACAGCCATTCACTGCCATTACAAAGCTTTGATTAGCCAGGACATTTTTTATATAACTAAAGAAGAAAGTCATATACACCTAGGATGACTTGAGGGTGAGTAAATAGGCTAATTTTCATTTTTGTGTGAACTAACGCTTTAAACTTCCTTTCATTGCATATTAAATGCGATGTTTTCTCTATATACATATTTTCTTTGGCCTCCTGTTCACATCTGTATACATAATCTGGTAACCAGTGCTGCTTTTTTCAGGTGAATTGAATTTTAAGTTTATGCTGCCATCTAGTGTCACATTTTGTAATTACACCAGCTCACTGGAAGAAAATTGGTAACACTTCACAATAAGGTCTCATTTGATATCATTAAAGCATTAACTAATATTAACTAACAATGAGCAATACATTTGTTGCAATATTTATTCGTCTCTGTTAACGTTAGTTAATAAAAATTTAACTTTTCATTGTTCATCTTATTTCACAGTGCATTAATAGGCCTATTGAATACATCTTTTGATTTTAATAAAGTATTAGTAAATGTTGATATTAATTAATATTACCGGTAATAAATGCTGTAGATGTATTGTTCTTTCTTAGTTCATGTTAACTAATGTAGATAACTAATGTTGTTGTATAGGCTACGTGTGTGCGCGCGTGTGTATGTGTTTCACACACAATGCCGGTAGGCTATAAATACAAATAAAATAAATATATACACAAATAATATCTAAATCATGATGCGTCTGTTGAGCTATGAAAAATATTTGGTTCTAGTAACATTCATATAAACTACGGTTCTCATTTGTGCAATAAAGGTTCTACCTTGATTTAAGCGTGCAATAGTGGGTGTGCCTGACACATGGGTTACACGGGGAATGATAAAGTTCATATGCTATCATATATATTTTTTTCTTATTTAAATGTATGAATATATCCAGTACCATCAGAGTGTCTCTGCTGGACAGCAAGCGGCGCTGAACAATCTTCTCCCCACCCACGAGCACCCGCATTTGAGACAGTTTTGTCTAGGTAGGCAGCACGTAGGTTTTGAGACACAGCCCTGCTCGCTCGTATTCATTCATTGAGGGATTTCTTTCTTCATGAATACGACAAAGACTGCCAGTCTCTCTGCATTAAATAAGAGCGAGAGGGGCAGAGAGACACCGGCTGCAGCCCTGATCCGCCCCGTCCAGTAGAGCAGCGCACATGATTCTCTCCTCCTGCTCTTAAAAGCATCCTCTGGAAGAGATGACAAGCCATTAGATGTGTGCTTTCATATCGACTGTGCTCTTCGGATAGCCACGCGCACAAGTAAGATGAATATGATTTTTTTTGTCTTTGAAGCAAGATGCACAATGTCAGACACCGCACAATTAGATTTATTAGTGCATTAATATCGGTTTTAAGTGGATGAATCGTGACTTCATTGTGCTTTCCCTTTGGGCGTGTTTAAATAACTTGAATATTAGATATGAATTATTCAAATATTGTGTTATATATTTAGCTTATATTACTTTAATTTTTATTGTTGAAAACACAAATATATGTTTTTAATCATTGTAGCCTATTTATTGTTTTTATTTTGTATTATTATAGGCCTATCATGTATTTTTGTCAGTTGGATAAGCAGACGGAAATGTAAATTTCCAGCATCTTATTTATGCAATAATTATTTCATTAACAAGATAACCTTTGGGAAAAAATAATAATCTAAATTAAATATAAAACTAATAAATAAATAATCTATCCACATTTTTCCACACAATTTCCCAGAGACATACTACAGTCCCGGGTGTAGACATGGAGCTGGAACATTTCGACGAACGGGACAAAGCACAAAGATACAGCCGTGCGGGTTCACGGGCGAACGGCCTCCCGAGCCCCACGCACAGCGCCCACTGTAGCCTGTACCGAACCCGGACCTTACAGGCTCTAAGCTCCGAGAAGAAAGCCAAGAAGGTCCGGTTCTACCGCAATGGAGACCGGTACTTCAAAGGGATTGTGTACGCTATCTCCAACGACAGATTCAGGTCTTTCGACGCTCTGCTCGCAGACCTCACCCGCTCCCTGTCAGATAATGTAAATCTGCCTCAGGGGGTCCGAACCATTTATGCCATTGACGGGTCGAAAATTGCTAGCATGGAGCAGCTGGTGGAAGGTGAGCCTGGGTGTCAGTATATGCAGGTTTAGGGACGCCAGTATCTTGTGTTTCTTGAGGCACATGGTGCTGTGTCTTGATTTGGATAGGTCCATATGAGAAAAAAAAAAAGGTGCATATGAGGACACCATGTTTAACCTGTTAACTGTCACCTCCCTTTTTGAGCATATCTAAAATCTTAAATGTTTGTAATTCATGAATTAATTGGGATACAGACAAAAGGTCTCTTATTTTTAAGGAATAAGGCTCTCATCAGATTATTGCAGAAATGAAAGGAGCTTCAAAATGTAGAAAAGGTAGGCTATATGTTTAAGCTTACTGCAAAGCAAATGTAGGCCTACTGCACTAAAACTTTATCATATTTTTATATATATATATATATATATATATATATATATATATATATATATATATATATATATATATATATATATATATATATATATAATTTAGAGTAAAATAGCTAGGAAATGAGAACTATATGTTAAACCAAGTTCCACATTTATAGTTGAAATAATTGATGTGATAGGAGGGAAAGGCCATAAAAGAAGTCATACCAATTGTCCCCAGGATACTGACAGTTAACAGGCTAATCTGGTTTTGGAACATGGTAGCTAGTCTAAAGTGGTCATTAGCTTTCCAAAGACCACTTTAAAGCTTGGATAACCTACCAGAAGCTGGTTTATTGCTGGTCCTAGATAGGACCAGCCAATGAACATCTACAAACAGCTACTATCTTTAAAACAAGACTTTCCAGTAGTGCATTATCATCTTTGAGATATCTAAAACAAAATGAAAATGTTAGTTTATGGCAGTTTTAATGAACTTATACGTCTTGCTCTGTTGTGAATGACAGCAATGTCTGCATTCTATGAAATTAGTTATTTTGAAATGAACCTTTTATTTTCCTTCAGTTCTTTTCATAAGTTCCTCTGTCCTAATCAAAACCCATTAAGCACATAATATCTCTACAGTGTGCACAGCAATCAGATAATCTGTGAGAAGTCATTGTATTTCCTTGTGTTTATATCCAGGGTCTCTGACTCCACAAACAGGGCATTGTTATACTGATTGTCTTTGAGCAAATACCAGAGTGCCCTGTGATTTAAACCGATAATCATTTTAAAATGCTCATTAATATTTAACAGCTTCTGCATCTCCATACCACTCCCTTTCTCTCAGTGTTGACCAATAAACCAGACCTGAGAGCTTAAATCATTAAATATAAGTTGGTCCTTCAATTATGTGTTAAATGACTCTGATTTGACTATAGCAGTATTACCTTTGGTGCTTTTCTAGGATTCACATTCATTCATTGTCAGTGCTGCCAGGTGTAGAATGAATGTAAATGGGGGAGTCGGAGGTGATTTCAGTCTCAGCTGGGCACTTAACCTTGACTGTGTGACCTCTCCGTCATTATGGACTATTTTTAGGAGCTTATATGTCCATTGGCTGTCTTAACTCACACGTGGGCAAATTTATGGATGTCCTTCAGTGTGTCCTTATATGAAAAATAAATTAAACAAATTACAATAGAAATTATGTTATCTTCTACTCAGGTTGTTCCAAAACTTTTTTGTGGACAACTGAACTGTGGAACTTAAAGGGATAGTTCACACCCTCACCCTCACTCTCATGTTGGTCTAAACCTGTATGAATTTCTTTCTTCTGCTGAACACAAAAGAAGATATTTTGAAGAATATGGTTGACCAAATAGTTGATGGACCCCATTGACGTACATATGGGGGAAAAAAACTGTTTGGTTTCCAACATTCTTCAAAACATATCTTCTTTTGTGTTCAGCAGAACGTGTGGACGAATGTGGTTCATGCAAGTTTTCCAAAGCCAGACACATTTCCATTGCTATAAAGGTTCTTTCGATTTTTAAAATGCTCTTCACAATAAGGAAAATTGTTCTTTTAAGAACTGTTCACTGAAAGGTTGTTTGGGGAACAAAATATGGTTCTTTTATGGCATCGCTACGAAAACCACCTTTTGAAACCTTTATTTTGAAGGATGTTGGTAAGATTTAATGAGAGAAGTATCAATGCCTGATTCATGAATAAATCAAATGAAAATAAATCTTCCTGTCAATCTTGTTGAAGTGGTTCACGAAACCAGTATGAATGATTCATTTCGGAATCCATCTGATTCGATTCTCACTGATATTCACTGATTATTTCTGTGATTTGTTTTATTTTTATATTGTATCACAGGGGAGAGCTATGTGTGTGGATCAATTGAGCCTTACAAGAAACTGGAATACACTAAGAATGTCAACCCCAACTGGTCGGTCAACGCCAGGACCGTTGCATCAGCACGAGCGCCCACCTCTCTGGCCAGTGCCAAGGCCGGGTCCATAGAAATCAAGGATAACAAGGATTTCATCCGACCCAAACTGGTGACCATAATCCGCAGCGGGGTAAAGCCGCGGAAAGCCGTGCGCATCCTTCTCAACAAGAAGACGGCCCACTCGTTTGAGCAGGTTCTCACAGATATCACAGATGCCATCAAACTGGACTCTGGAGTGGTCAAGAGGCTTTATACGGTGGATGGTAAAATGGTAGGTACAGTGGCCAAGTCATTTAAGTTGATTGATTTATCTTTTGTATTGTCGGATGAAGCAGTAATTATACTATTGTTTGGTTGAAAGTACGATTTGTATAGATCAGTGGATGTGGTATATAAGCACAAGTCTTTATTTGTCAGTTGCCAGTGGATCTTGTATAGATCAGTGGAAATGAAAAAGTTTGTATTCTCGACTCTTACCTTGGTTACTCAAACAAGATGTTTTTTTGTTTTTTTTGAGTGTTGATTTCTGATTTCTCTAAAGGTAAGGTTGTTCATGTGTCTTCATCTCAAAGAGGTCACTCTGTTCTACTCGTAGACTGCCATTCAGGACAATTGGACAGTGGTGCCCTTACTCTTTCCTGCTTCAGTGTCCTGCTTTTTGCTTCATTTATTTGTTGAACTGAAAACATAGTAAGAGTTGCTAGAGCGCTCTATGTTTGTGTTAGTAAAGGTTGGTGGTTATGAGACCAAAATGAATTGCGGGTTAAATGCTGGGAATACTTTTAAACATTACTTCTTTTTGGGACTCCTTTTTTCAAACAAACATGAAGAACTATAGATGTAGCCCTCCTACGTACTTCTGCTCAATTTTCATTTTCCAAGTATAGGTCTCTGCAGGATAGTAATAGGAGTTACCAGATCAGTGGGTGAGGCCATAAACATAGGGGTGTTTTCCACTGCGTTACCTGATTTACTCACGTCATAGTGTGGATAGGGTTTAGGGGTGGGGTCGGGAAGGGTCGGGAGAAGGGGATCATTTTCATTGTGTGATTTATAAACACTCATCAGTTTGGAAACACCCACAAATTTAGAAACGCCCACTTTTGTTCCGCAGAGACCCCATACTCGTATATTCGCTGATTTTCTCCGGCCAAATTTTAACTGGTCCAATCAGCGAAGAGAGAGAGTGGCTGAGAACAATGACATTGATGTCATGCGCTAGTTTGAATTGTAGTTCAGTAATGGCAGTGGAGAAAATGTGAGCGAAGCCATTCGGTCATTTGTGGCAGGCAGCGATGCCAAATATCCAGAAGTTAAAGCCGGAGCAAGAACAATCTTTGCTGAGTTTTGTTGTTGGCCATTATGTTGTGGCCCTCCTTCTCCCGGGTTTGGGAAAAATTTATTTTTCAGCTTGCTCCGTTATTGGTGAAGGAGCTTGGCTAAAACGAACGACATACAATGAGCTTTAGAGAAAGAATTCTGGTTTGAGTGGATGGTGTGAAGAATACTTTTTGGTTGTTTTGGTTCAGTGTTATTTTAGTATTATTTATATACTATTATAGTATTCATTAATATTTTCAATTAGCTTTTATTTTTAGATTTTCAGTTTGTTATTTGAGTTAGTTTGAGTAATTTTCTTATGTTATTATTAATTTATTTTTAGTTTTAGTTCAGTTTTAGTATTTTAGTATTTCGGCTTAAACTGTAAATTTATTTTATTTTATTTCAGTTAGTTGCCAAGGCAAAATGTTGTATTTTTAAGTTTCATTTTTTCATCCTTATATTTTATTGTATTTCAGCTTTATTTCAATTTGTTTTAGTTAACAATATTATATTAACAATAATTGATTAAATTGCATATTAAGACTTGCAGTACATAGTACATTTCTACTATAGGGACGATCTGTTTGGTATGGGAGCTTGTTTCCACCACAGAATAAAAAAACAAAGTAATTGAGACTTTTTTCTCAGAATTTCGAGTTTATATCTTACAGTTCAGACTTTATAACTTGCAATCGTGAGATTCTATCTCACAGTTCTAAGAAAAAAGACAGAATTGCGAGCTATGAACTAGATGAAAACATAATTATAAAAAAAGTTGCAAGTTACCTTTACTTTTATTACCATTGCAATTATTTATTTATTTTTTTCTGTAGCAGAAACAAGCTTCTATAATTTAAAGCAAAATTTAATTTTTTACTTCCGGGCACAAGAGTCAAAATTCTCTTCTGCACTCGGAACCTGCAACCTTGTAAACTCATATTTTAATCCACTAAGCCACCATATTGTTGTGCTTTTAGTATTTGCTCATTTAATTGTTGCTGTTATCATGCTGAGATTTGAATTTCCCTGGATGTTTTGTGTTTATGCTTGAATAAGAGCAAAAGAGATGAGATTTGTTTGGGAGAGAAAGGTAAATACTGTGATAAAGAAGATGGAGGAAAAAGATCAGACAGAGCGAGGTAGCCGTATGTTGATGATGGTGACCTTTATGTGTCTCCACAGGAGCAGACTGATGAAGTGACAAGCTGTCTCCTGAGGGCCTTAAACTCGTTGGCCTTCAGTGGCATTATATTATCTTCTGTTTACACCCACCACAGCAGATTCAGAGACACTGGTCTCCAGTACTCGCTTTCACATACAGTATATCGATCAATCGCATCGAACATAAAAGTTAAAAGTATATAAACTTTTATTTTAGATCCTGATTAATTGTGAATAATCAATTTGACAGCCCTGCAGCTCTTGTGGGGTGTTCCCGGTCTGCAGTGGTCAATATCAAAAGTGGTCCAAGGAAGGAACAGTGGTGAACCGGCAACAGGGTCATGGACAGCCAGTGCTCATTGATGCATGTGGGGAGATAAGGCTGGCCCCTGTGGTCTGATCAAACAGACAAGCTACTGTAGCTCAAATTGTAGAAGTTAATGCTGGTTCTGATAGAAAGGACACAGACGCAGTTTGTTGCGTATGGGGCGCAGATCAGTCAGGGTGCCCATGCTTACCCCTGTCCACCGCCAAAAGTGCCAACAGTGGGCATGTGAGCATCAGAACTGGACCATAGAGCAATGGAATAAGGTGACATGGCCTGAATCACATTTTATTTTACATCATGTGGATGGCCGGGTGCGTGTGTGTACCTGGGGAACACATGTCACCAGGATGCACTATGGGAAGAAGGCAACCTGGCAGAGTCAGTGTGATGCTTTGGGCAATGTTCTGCTGGGAAACCTTGGATCCTGCCATCCATGTGGATGCTACTTTGAAACACACCTACCTAAGGATTGTTGCAGACCATGTACATCCTTTCAAGGAAACGCTTTTCCCTGGTGGTGTGTGTGTGTGTGTGTTCAAGTGATATATTACTTATACAGGCCATTAAAATTTATTTAATTTAGTAAAACATCCTGAAATCACAATTTAGCCTGGAATATTTCGCAAACAGTGTGGAATATCCCCCAATTTCTCACATCCCAAGTATGATAAGGCCCTCTCCCCCCTCTGTGATTTCTCTCTTTTCGGTTTCTATGGCAATATGGTTGCTGGGGGTGGTTGCTTAGGAACAGCCTCTGCGGCAGGAGGGGTGCAATAGTGGTGATGTTACAGGCCTGGGTTGGGATGATGGATGCTCAAGATTGCAATGAAACATGCATCTCCCACGAGGCATTGATTAGGCAAAGCACTGATTAGACAAAAATGGCTTTTTATAATTTTTTTTTTAATTTCTACATCATTCAATAAATTCCGTATTAGTGTTTAGAAGGGAGTGCAGTATGTTTGTTCTTCATAGTAAATCAGCTCAAGGAAGACCGCCTTTAGATATTTCATGTAGCGGAAATTTAGATTCCACCATCTAAGAACAGTTAGTGTGAAGTTACTTAGCAAGACAGGAATTTCACCATGAATTGTGCTCTTAATATAAACAATACCTGAAATAAAACTTGGCCTTTACTTGGCAATTACTTCCTGCCCTCATCTTCAGAGCAACTCTCAGAGTTCTCTCAGAGCGACTGATGCAAGCTTTGAAAAGTGTTTGAGTGTTATTATTGGTTTGTTGATCTGTTGACAAGATTTGTCAGGAATGCTTTTCCGATGAGTAACAGGCTAGCACTCTTTGCATTTGGTTTAAGTGATCCAGATGGAGATTTCGGATAAATGTTTAATGCTTCAGCCTGACAGAATCTATAGGTGAACTAAAAGAAGATAGTATTTAATTAAAATCCTTTGATTAGCTCTGTCCTTTTAATCCAAAGCAATTATGGTATATAGAAATACAAAGTTCTGTCATGAATCTGATCGGTCATTAACTTGATCTGTATGCAATCACATCATTCTCTATAAAGCACAGCTGATTGGTCCTGCTGTATCAGTAGCCAATGAGCTCACTCAACCTTCAAATACTTTATTTTAAGTTCATAAATTAGCAGTTGAAGCACGCTTTCAAAAAACCCTCCTCCTTCCCCAGTTCCACCTGTATAGATCTGCTACTATTTATATTCAATAAAAAGCAAGGACATTTGTGCAGGAAGCGGATAACCTGTAAATGATCATACAGAAATGTATACATCAAACAGATAAAAATTGTATAATCATAACAACAACAACAAATATCCTGTGTTGTCAGCTGGTCATTAAATACATTCTGCCGGGGTTTTATTCAACTGTTCATTATCCTGTACATAGCAGACTTATGTTACCACTAATCTGCCAACAATAAAGAAACTAACGTTTCTTTCATACTTTGCACAGTGAAGTGATCCCTAGTTATAATCCACCATTCTTTTGAAGCCTTTTGTTGTGATGTCACTGGCGTCTTTATGTAAGATTATTCTTATCATGTGAGACAGCCCGAGGACAGACAGACAGGCATTTCCCCTTTAATTCCCCCGGGTGGCATGTGTCTCCTGTCGTCTGTGCCATAAATATGAGCTTAAAGGCTAAGAGGACTGTTTCATTCACGTATTAGCTTCCACACTGATGTGATTTTCACAGGCGGTCATGCTCATAAGGGCTCATAAGGGCTGAACAGTGGCAGTGTAGGATGAGAGGAATGTTTCTGTGATCTTCTTTCTGCTTGTGTCAGTTTCAGCTTAAGCGTCTCTGACTCTGGCGGGGTTGAATGAAGCGTTTGCCTACAGGATGTCCCTCTCGTGAAGAGCGCTGGTGCCACGTATTTGGCAGAGTCGTGTTAGTAGAATCAGTAGGAAATCCCTTTTAATTTTCCAATTTCTGTATTATTTTCACAAATTCTGAATTTTTGGAACACATTTTTTTGGGATCCCGTTAAAAATTTCTGGATTCAGTTTTTTTTTTCCTTTTCACTTTTCTGTATTCCGTTGTAAAGGTTAAATTTAATTTTAGTAATCAAAATCATGTCTAATTAATTGAAATCATGAAACTTTATTTAATACAATTTTAACAATTTAATAAAAGTTTAACAAAAATTACATTTTAGGGCACATTAAATTGTTTTAAATATTTATTATCAAAAATGGTGGTAATTAAAACAATTGAATTAATGTATTAAAATGAAATAAAACGAAAATGACAATTCCTTTACTTTTGGGGGCAATTTTCAAAAGAATAGGTAACATTTGGGGTGCTGCGATATAATTAATTAATTAAAGTGATCTTGGATTGGTTATCATATAGAACAGATGCCATTCAGCCTTAATAAATAAATATGGGCCCTCTATTTTGTGCATTAATAAATTTATACCCTCCTTGGCTATATATGAAAATAAATTTTGAGCAAACCCTTCAGGTGAACATAGCTATCACAAGCAGCAAACATGAAAAGATATTACTTTTTTGCACACTTTATTAAGAGCCCTCCAAAAAATTGAGAACTGGTATCTATAATGAAATGTAAAAATACACTATCTAACAGCAGGGGTTAACTTTAACAGCTGAACCTAACCAGCCATTGGTTTTGAACACTGTCATAATGTGGATCAGATCAGGTCTGTAAGCCATGTGAATGTAGTCATTCCTGACAGTTCGCTGGCGTTGCTCCATTATAAACCGATGCGTGGGTGTGTGTGTAATGGGGCCACATGTTACCGCAACGCGCTGAATTGCATTTATGGAGCAAGCGAGTCATTACTCATTATCTGCCACTGCTGGACTTATGTAATGCACCTCAATAGTTCAATTTCTTCATAAAAGGTCACCTCTTGCCATCACTGTGTGAACATGGTGAGTCCTTTCAGACCAAACACAATGCTGTCATTTCAAATATCAAGAACAGAAATATGACTGACATAAAATCGTTTTTCAATTTCTTCTATTCAAAGGTGTTGTTCACAGGGTTTAAAGGATTTACATAGCATTTTCATGACTTTTCAGTGTTTTTTGATAACTGAATTCTTACAATAACTATACATTGCACTCACAAATATATATTTCTAAATTGTGAAATATTTTAGAGCTGAACATAACTAAAAGAATTAGGGCCCTTTCATACACATGGCGCAATGCGACGCCAGGAGCTACAAGTGTTTTTTTGCTTGTTTCAGCTCGATGCAGTTATCATTTTCACGTCATGCAACACTTAGTTTAAATAGCAAATGCACTCGTGCCTATCTGGAAACGAGGTGTGTTCAGGCGCATTGTTGGCGTGTTGCTATTTTGAGGCAACTGAAAACGATGAGCCATTAAAGGGATAGTTCACCCAAAATTGAAAATTAGCCCATGATTTACTCACCCTCAAGTCATTAGGTGTATATGACATTCTTCTTTCAGACGAATAAAAGACTGTCGCTCTGTTTTTGAAGTTGATAAAAAATGCATCTGTACGTCAAATAATATGCTCCGTACGGCTCTGGGGGGTTAAAGGGATGATGAATTGAGAAATCAGCTTTCCCTTGAGCTTTTGATATATAATATATGTAATATACTGTAAGTTTCAGAGCTTAACTTCAATCACGCTAGCTAGCAGCAATAAACAAGTCGAAGAAGACAGCAAGATATTGTGGAAGAACTCAGTTGCTGCATAAGCTTCCTTCAGATACTAATATTAGGAATGTGTGATACTTCATTTATTTTGTGTGTGTGTGTGTGTGTGTGTGTGTGTGTGTGTGTGTGTGTGTGTGTGTGTGTGTGTGTGTGTGTGTGCGCGTGCGGTTCGTGCTTGTCGACCGATCGGGCGGGCCATGTAATACAGAAATAATATTCCAATCAATCTCGAGTGGATGAGAAATAAATCATTGTGTTTGTTTGATAAAGACGTTTATGAGCCCTGTGATCGAGATAATCATTCCGGTTGCCGCTTTCAAAACGATCCCTTCCTAATGTGAACTGAACTGACAGGGAGGCTGAAGCTCATTAAATATGCAAATCTTATCCAATCCCAGCCGTGGGCGTTTACTTCCAAGTCTCCAGTGCGGCACGCCCATCAAAACCCATCGTACAGGAGAAAGCATCAAAACCAGTGTAGAAAATAGCCTATTACTTATTCATTATGATGTTT
The DNA here is from genome assembly GCA_023029165.1 of Gobiocypris rarus. Classification (NCBI taxonomy): domain Eukaryota; kingdom Metazoa; phylum Chordata; class Actinopteri; order Cypriniformes; family Gobionidae; genus Gobiocypris; species Gobiocypris rarus. The sequence goes on along the minus strand of CM040911.1, from coordinate 26,846,786 downwards.
TTGAATGTAAAAACCACACAAACGTCATTAGTTGACCTCAGACAACAGTATAAAATTTTTTAAAAAGGCAGTTCATGACACCTTTAATAAAGGCCTTCTGAAGCAAATCGTTGCGTTTGTGTAAGAAAAATATCTGTATTTAAAACTTTTTTTCATTAAAATTCCGGGTGATCACCTTCCGTGGAAAAGTGTTGAAAGTGCCTTCTCGGAGTTCAAGACGCGTACATCTGACAAACGTAACTGGCAGCGTAAGCCTTTGAACTGCAGAGGCACTTTCAACACTTTTTCGATAAACTGAATACGGAAGGCGATCGGCCGAAACTTTACTTTTCTTACCCAAACGCATCAATTCACTGCCAAAGGCATTTATTAACCTCCCGGAGCCGTGTGGAGCACGTTATTTGACGGACAGATGCTCTTTTATGGACTTCAAAAACAGAGCAACAGTTACTGCCATTATAAAGCTTGGAAGAGCCAGGACTTTTTTAATATAACTCAACTTTTATTCGTCTGAAAGAAGAAAGTCATATACACCTAGGATGACTTGAGGGTGAGTAAATCATTTCATTTTCATTTTTGGGGTGAACTATCCCTTTAACAAAGAAAAACCTGGTCTAAAGTCAATAGCGCAGTATTTTTTTTGTTATTTTAGGGGGCGCATTTATAATATGTGCCTATAGGCGGGTACACAAAGCATGTACACTTTGCTTATTACACACACAGTGACACAAACATGCCAAACATTAAAAGTAAAAGTTTTCTTCTCTGGAGAAGCGTTCAGTCTTTACGCTCGCAAATTCCACCATGTCAATAGCAAATCCGCCATGGTGCAAGCGCAACTGGCTTTTAAAGGAATGAGACTCTGATTGGTTTGTTGCACGTTACACCCAAAACACACCAATGACTCATTAAGAGACTACTTACAACCCTTCCAAACATGCTCCTGACACGCAACCGTTTTTCCGTCGTTAAACTGGCAAAAGTGGATGCACCTGTGTTTAGATTGTTATAAAAAGGCCCATAATTTTCAATGTAGAAATGTTCTTGAATTTTAAGATTTTATTTATTTACATTACTTTTTTGCAGACCTAAATTATAATTTTATAATAATCGCATTTTTTTGTGACTACTTAGCAAATTGAATTATTATTATTATTATTGTGAAACTATACACTCTTTTGCACGTTTTCAGAAATTAATGTTTATATTAGGCCAGATGTTTAGGTTGTGATTAAGTACACTCTTAAAAAATAAGTCTTTAAAAATAAACCTTTCCATCTAAAAAGATTACTTTAGATTATTAAAATTTTCTTTACACAAAGAAAAAAAAATATTTTTCAGAATGATTCACTGAAAATAGAGTAGCTATATAGGAGTATGTGTCACTCTGTAATTTCTTCCTGTATTATTGTCAGAAAAATAAGCCCTCTGTAACCTGTAAGGAAGCACCACAAGTGCCACCTTCAGGATTGTAAACTTTTCTAACAAGATTTGAGATTCCTTATCTTCTGATTGGCTGAGAGAACACCATCATGCTGAAGCAGGGCATGTAAGGTTAACTCTAATGATGCATTCCCACCCCATAAACCTCTCAATAATAAATGAAAACTCTCCAGGATGCTATTACCCTACACAGGAAGTCTTTTTTGATGGTGTAGATTAGACATCATTTGTGGATGGCCTTTTATCAATGAACACTGTACCCCACATATATAAACGTAGTCACTTAATGATATTTAATAGTAACATTTTGGATTTAGAGTCTCATTAGGAAAGTAACATTTTGCAATTGAATAAACTTTGTATATGTGTATGAGTGTGTGTGTGTGTATATATATATATATATATACACATACACACATACACACATACATGTACATATACAGTGTATACATACAGTGAGGAAAATAAGTATTTGAACACCCTGCTATTTTGCAAGTTCTCCCACTTGGAAATCATGGAGGGGTCTGAAATTGTCATCGTGGGTGCATGTCCACTTTGAGAGACATAATCTAAAAAAAAATCCAGAAATCACAATATATGATTTTTTAACTATTTATTTGTATGATACAGCTGCAAATAAGTATTCACCTCGTGGGGTCTCAATGATCCTAAGAAAGGTGATAAATCAGCCCAGAACTACACGGGAAGAGCTGATCAATGACCTGAAAAGATCTGGGACCACCGTTTCCAAGGTTACTGTTGGTAATACACTAAGATGTCATGGTTTGAAATCATGCATGGCACGGAAGATTCCCCTGCTTAAACCAGCACATGTCCAGGCCCATCTTAAATTTGCCAATGACCATTTGGTTGATCCAGAGGAGTCATGGGAGAAAGTCATGTGGTCAGATAAGACCAAAATAGAACTTTTTGGTCATAATTCCACTAAACGATTTGGAGGAAGAAGAATGATGAGTACTATCCCAAGAACACCATCCCTACTGTGAAGCATGGGGGTGGTAGCATCATGCTTTGGGGTTGTTTTTCTGCACATGGGACAGGGCACCTGCACTGTATTAAGGAGAGATGACCGGGGCCATGTATTGCGAGATTCTGGGGAACAACCTCCTTCCCTCAGTTAGAGCATTGAAGATGGGTCGAGGCTGGGTCTTCCAACATGACAATGACCCGAAGCACACAGCCAGGATAACCAAGTAGTGGCTCTGTAAGAAACATATCAAGGTTCTAGCTTGGCCTAGCCAGTCTTCAGACCTAAACCCAATAGAATATCTTTGGAGGGAGCTCAAACTCTGTGTTTCTCAGTGACAGGCCAGAAACTTGACTGATCTAGAGAAGATCTGTGTGGAGGAGTGGGCCAAAATCCCTCCTGCAGTGTGTGCAAACCTGGTGAAAAACTCTTTGAAAATCTAGTGAATTATTCATGTGTGTCAATATTAGCACCCACATTTATTCAGGTGTTCAAAACAATTATCCTTATACAAAAAATGAAATGTCGTTATGTGGATACTGTGAACTATGGATGAATGCTTGCTTCCTTCTGTAAAGAGAGTTGGTTTTGTTAGTTGTCCCTAACCTCTAAAAGGCTTTATCTGCTATGTCTCTCACAGTGGACATGCACCTACAATGACAATTTCAGACCCCTCCATGATTTCTAAGTGGGAGAACGTGCAAAATAGCAGGGTGTTCAAATACTTATTTTCCTCACTGTATATACACATATGCATAGTCACATACATACATACATACATATATATATATATATCCAGTATTTGCTTTTAACAATCCCTACTAATAGTTTGTGTCTTACAGATTTGTTTCCACAGTCAAGGCCATGTGTTTTGAACCTGTGTTTAAGAGACTCTGAACGGCATTGGTTAGCACAGGCTGCCTTCGTTTGCCCGATGAAAGCTTCTGAGTATTAACAGTGGGAGTCTGTCCAGATCGATGCTCTGTGGGTTATTGCTGGGACACGTGGCGGCCTGCACTGCTGCTGCTGTGTCACTGAGTCCATGCCGAGAGGAAATCAATACTCTCCCAGTCCCAGCCGCACCATCTTACTGTTTGGTTACTTTAGTGTTTAGTTTTTCTTTTGTGCTTTCTCGTTCAGCTCTATGGCAGTGAAATGAGCCATATTGTAGTGGCTCGTTGTAGGAAATCCAAATATATTTTTTGCTTTGTGGCAGATGATAATGAGCAGATGTCTGCTGTAGGAGAATCTGGCTGCGTTTGAACTGTGATTGCCCCTCTGTCTCCATTAAGTCTCAGTGGGTGGTGGGTTGAATTATAGTAGCACATCCAGTGTGGTAGCTGGAGGTAAGATTTCAATGAACTGTGCACTGAAGTATAGCAGACAAGAAGTACAGTTGTAAAATTCTGTCATTATTTATTATTTTATTACATTACTGAGGGGAGGTTTTATGGGTGGGTATATGTGTTGTTGTTTTTTTCAGATCTTTCAATCTAATGGACAAAATAATGGAGTGTGTGTTAGAAATTATGAATTTAAATATTTTTTTCATCTTCAAACCAAACTTGGGTCTTCAGCCGACAAATTTTAAATCCCTTCTGGCTAGCACACTTCCCATAATGTTTACGCTCTAGGTCAGTAGGCAGAGAGTAGGTGGTCTTTTGCTGCTGTTCGAACGCATTCAACCACATGAGTGTTTACACTGAAAGCAATCCGGTCGAATGTGTTTTTGACTTCCTCTGGAAGTGGTCGAAAGTGGACAAGCTCCAAATGTTTTAGGGCCTTATTTTAATGATCTAAGCGCATGGTCTGAAGCGTGGGCATGTCCGAAACCACTTTTGCTAGTTTAACAATGGAAAAAGCGTGCCAGGCACATGGTCCAAAAGTGTTTAACCTAGTCACTTAATGAGTCATGGGTGTGTTTTGGGCCTAACGTGCAACAAACCAATCACAGTCTCATCTCCCATTCCCTTTAAAAGCCAGTTGCGCTTGTGCCATGGCGGATTCGCTATTTACAATGCGGAATTTGTGAGCCGAAAGACTGAACGCTTCTCCAGAGAGGAATCCTTTTATATTTTATATTTAAAAATGTTTGTGTGCTGCTGCGTGTGTGTAATTAGAAGAGTATACGTGCGTTGTGCACCCACCTATGCACTAATTAATATTACTAACACTCCCTTTAGATAACACAAAAAATAATCTGCGCCATTGACTTTAGACCAGGTTTTTGTTGGTCGATTGCCTATTAGTTTTCAGTTGCCTCAAAATAGCAATGAGCTAACAATGCGCCTGAACACACCTCGTTTTCAGACCAGAACACCCATGGGCACACAAATGGGCACGAGTGCATTTGCTATTAAAACAACATGGCGCTGGATGTAAAATTTATATGGGTCAGGCTGAAACTTGCAAAAAACACTTTCTAACTTCACGCCTGGCATCAAAATTGTGCCGGGTGTATGATAGAGCTTTAGACCCATTTACACCTGTATTTAACATTACCCACTTATCTTAATACCAGTTGTTTTTTGTTTTGTTTTGTTTTTTGCAGTGATGCCTTAGAAGAACCATTTTGGGTTCCTCAAAGAACTTTTCAATGAACAGTTCTTAAAGCTAACTTTTTTAGTTTATTCTTGGCTAAAAACACTAAGCTCTTTCAAAAATATATGTGCTCATTAATGTATATTTACTTCTTTCAAGTAAAAAAGTATTCTCGTAAGTGTATAATATGCCATTGAAAATACATACGGGTGAGGGGTTCGAATGCGCGTCGCCATGTTGCCCCTCCATCTTGAAAGTACATTAGCCAAAGAGGGACATACCCGTAAATTCAAGCTTCGCCTTTCGCGTTTTAACACTCGATGGCACTGTGTCGAATGTGAAGAGGGGGATTGCTTGAGACTGATATAGCCTACAATGTAAACTTTGCCATACGCTAGTGATGTCGTACAATATACAGAATAACGATAGCACCGATAAAATTTACTTTACTAAGATTAGCTTGCATTCGTCTGGTAACCTGACTGCTTTTTTTTGCAATGAAATGGTAAAAAATAACGAAAAGTTAAAACTATTATTCATTTTACATAGATGTCATAACCTACATGTTAACTGACAAATTAAATAACCGCAAATTATAATAGTTTTCTAAAGTAACCTCATCACTTGATCGAACTGGAAGCCATATTAATCTTGGACTAAATCAGCCACCGTAGGAGTTAAAACAAAATCGGAATTGAGAGGAACAGAAACTAATATTCACTGGGAGGTCATATACCTTTTCACCGCTAGATGGGGGAAAATATCACACAGTGTAGCTTTAAACGAGTATATTTTTCTTTGTTTTTTCAAAAAAAAAAAAAGTTTTCCACTTTGAATTTAAAAGGTTCTTCATGGAACCATCAATTTTAATTTTTATTTTATTCATACCAATTTTGTTTAAGGTTGTGCTAATGTCCTTTCAATACAGCAGTGATGATAGTTTAATCTGTATTCATTCAAAATAACCAGATTAATTTACACATACTTTCTTTCAACCAAAGCGTAGTGAAATGTAGTTTCCCTATGATAACATAATAATGCTAGATTCAATTTCATTTAATCCAATTTTCATCTCAGCATCTAGTCTGTGCACTTCATCAAACTGGCCTGGATTTCCCTTGCTCTTCCAATGACAGCTCCACCGCTGTGCCTCCCCCACACGACCTCAGAACCCAGACAGACTATTTCTAGCAAATATGCTAATGTGTTTTCCTGAGAAAAATCCTTCTGCTGAAATGAGAGGCCATCCCCACACAGGTGATCTAAAACTGATAGTGGTTGCTTGTAGATGGATTCTGTGTGTGGTGGTGTGTTGGTCACATCGCAGCACTCCACACACTATAGGAACAAAACTGTTAAATCGTGTTTGTGGTCTGATAAGATTTTAAAATCTTTTAGTGTGGGCCAGCCTTAAGTTTGAGGTTTTAAGCTACAGGAAATCCTATGCTTGTACACATTCATCCAGCTGAGACCCAGGAATAGGACTTTTCTCCTCTGTAGTGGACATTATATCTTGGTGAATTTCTCTGGATGTCCTGTAAAGAGCACATTCAGGGCTTTTCAGAGATACCAAATATTTTGAGGTTTCACAATGACAACAGCCTCTCCTTGGACTTTAAAAAGGACTGACATTAATTTAGTGATCAAATGTTACACTTTTATGAAAATATGATCATTTTTTGTAATTATTATTTAAATCTGAATAATTTTTGAATATTGTTATTCATAAATCAACATCTCAGGAAAATGTTACGGGTTTCAAATACAAATCTGACTCTCTGTTATGAAACAGGACATCGATTTCACACATGTCCACTGTAGAACACCAGCTTCAATCATGTTTATCATGCATTTTGGGAGACACAACAAGTGAATGGGGAAAGAAATTACATTTCAATATTCCTATGAAATGTTAGATATTATTAAGAAAATATTGCTAATTATTACTCCAACATTTCAAGAACAATATAGATACAATAATGGGAAAATCCACTTATGTCCATTTTACACACATATTGCATAAAGCAAAATTATATATCAAATCATTCCTTATCATCTTTCATAACATAATTTTTCAAAGTTTGGTATAAAAAATCCTAAAACCAAAAAAACTATTAGGGATTTAAATAAATCTGATTGTTTTTTTGCCCATTCATATCTTTTTTATTGAATCCTGGTGTAGCATAACATATGAATAAAATACATATATATTTTTAAATTAATTTTTCCATTTTATGGGAAATTTAATGACATAAAGTTTTTCTTTATCCTGGTTTTCAGGAGGTTAACAGAATCTTTGAAAATCTAGTGAATTATTCATGTGTGTCAATTCGTAGCACCCACATTTATTCAGGAAACAATTATCCTTATAAAAAATGGAACGTTATGTGGATACTGTGAACTATGGATGCATGCTTGCTTCCTTCTGTAAAGAGAGTTGGTTTTGTTAGTTGTCCCTAACCTCTAAAAGGCTTTATCTGCTATGCGTTTCTGCATTAGATTCTCTTTAGATGAGTGTCAGTAATGGCTTTGCAGATGAGCTGCATCCTAGTAATGCATTGAGAGGAAGTCCCAGTAAAAAGCTTCCTGTCAAACAGGACATAAACCTGCAGGAGGTGCTCATTAACTCTCACATGCAGCTGTTAATCACGATTAAAGAACCACAGAGAAGGTCATAGGCTCTGTATCGCCTTGATTTATTGATGATACATCCTCATAGATGAAGCTTGCAGTAATTTCTGACCAGTTATGTCCTTCTGAACACAGATATATGGACTTGATGCTACCTACTAATTAATGGAGTACACCATATCCTGGCATCTTTTCACTTGAACCCAATTTGCTTTACTTATAGAGCCAGTTTTAGTCAGTACTTTAGATGGCAGATATAGATTAAAAACATAATTCATCAGATTTGTATGTTTTTAAAGTTCCACGGCTCCTGTCTGGTACAAGCGGTTCCTGCCAACAGACTGACTTAAAGCCAGAAGATTTACACTTTGCAATCAAAGCAAAATGTAAGGAGACTAGTTTTCCAGACTGTTATCGGTTTAACTGAATGTAATCCGATGTCATATTTGGTGACTAACATGAACACTACTAGTAAACTGGACTGTTCTTCATTTTCTGACCTAAATGTGAATATTGCTTGCCATCAGGATTTTGAAGTGTGCCTCTGTATACTGCCCTTATTCAAAAGAGCCCATTCACATGTTACTATGATATTTTGGTGCTGAGATATGGTAGGCACCCCCACAGGATCCCCAGGGGCCTCAGAGTTGAGTTGAAATGCTGACGTCTTGGTTATAGAATTTGTTCTGTAGTCCTTGTTTCATGGCATCTGCAAAATGAAGTGCTTGTGCCATCTTGTGGTGATCAGGAGAAATTATCACTGGGACGCAAATGGCATGTTTAAAGTTATTTGGTTTTCTGTGCTGTTTAAATTAAAGCCAATGGAAGTTTTTGGTCTTGTCTTGTAAATATGAAAAAGTTTATCATATATATCAGCAACTTATATTGTCATATTGCACACCCCTGCTCAATCTTAACTTCAGACCTAATTTTTTTTCCATTGATCAAAAAAATTTAATAATAAATTATCCAGTTGATTTTTGCTCTTCTCCCATGTAACTGAGTCTAAAAACAAGATTTGTGCATTTGTTTCCACTACACTGGGTACCAGGACTGAAGCAACAAACAATTCATCATATTTTAACCGTACAGTACTTATGAACTTGAGTTTAAACCCAGTATTAGCATTGAAGCTTTTGAAAAGAGCATACTAATGAGCAATGCAATAAGAATGTAAGAAAAAATTAAATAAATAAGATGATAGGATGAAGTCTCAAAAACTTTCTTTTCTTTTTGTCGGTTGCAGTGGTTGAATCTGAGTAAGTGTGTGTATATCTGTGGGTGTTTGTTGGTGTGTTTGTGTGTGTGTGTACTTGCTGGTTTTGATAAATATATGATTGTGTGCATATAGCATCAAGGTGTGTGTGTGTTTCTGTGTATTCACTTATTTCAAATTCGCTGTTGCTGACTGTGAATGACAGTTAATGGTCACAACATTGAAGACATAAAATCATATAAATAATATTAATAATTAATTCCAAAGGGACATTAAACCTAAAAAAAAAAAAAAAAATCCTGCGTTCTACAGCTCTGAAAGATCTTCAGATTAACTTTGAATATTATCACTTGATACTATTTAGACTATAATAGATATTATAGTTATATAATTTGTAATAAGTTGATGATGCTACCATGATCATAAATCTGCATAAAAGGTAAAAAAGGAGCTCATCTACCTCCTGTCTAGTCTAGTTGGTTAGCCATGCGTGTCTTAAGTTATGGGTCATACTTTCATTGTGATTGGTCGACCAGGCAGTACTCATGTCATATTATAAAAACATAAAAATTGTATTGGTTAAAAAGTGTACAGTGTACATTTTCGTGGCATCTATTTGTGAGGTTGTGAATTGCAACTGTCCATCGCTTACCCCTCCCTTTCGAAGCACACAGAGAAGCTACGGTGGCCGACACAGAACAAAAATATGGTTGTCTGAAAGTAGCTAGCACAAAATGACAATTTCACTGTAAGGGGACCTGCGTGTATGTAGATATAAATTTTTACACCACTGAAAACAGTTATGTATATTGCATTTCTGTTAATAGATACTCATAAATACTACACACTGCACCTTTAAACCAAGAACCATGTGATGTGCATTTCAGTGGTTGCAGGATCTAATGGGGTTAAAGCATTAAGACATTATAGACATATTACTTTCTGATTGGACAAAAGATGTTTTGGTCCTGAGACTTCCACTGAAGATATATGTACATGTTTTAATATTTTGATCACTTCTTTTATTGATTGCTATCAGGATGTGAAGAGGGTTTCAACAAGTAACAAACTGTTTTTTAATAAAACACATTTCCTATACTCTACATTTAAGCAACAATCTCTTAAATATTTTCTAATTTTCATTGTTCAAATAAACATTTCATTTAATTTTATGAACACTTTTATTAAACATGGACCTTTATTTTCATTAAAAAAAGTCTTATTTCTGCTAGTGTATGCTCATTTTGTAAATGTAAGCAGTTCATTTAGACAAGTGCAAACTTGGTGCCGGTGTTCTGAAATATCTGAGATTGTCAGTGACACTGGGTAGAGTGCACATGAATATTCATGAGTTTCCTGTTTTGTGTTAAAGTGACTGAAAATATTAGTGCACATTCCTCGGCTTACAGAAAGGTAATTACCTATACCATTCAGCGTTAAAGGAAATAAAAATGTATTCTAACTGTTAATTTTGCACAGCATTGCTCTCTTTATTCTATTCACAAATGCAAAATACTTCCTTGAGTAACTCTTAGCTTACAGTAGGCTAAATGTGCAAAAGATTAGGTTGAAAACCCTCTGCTGCACACAAAAGATCACATCTACAGTAGGCTCATTACCCACCTTATGCTGTTTTCATCAGTGATGACATTTATACTGCTGTAATATAACTGAATATTGGATCATTCACTCTTTTTGAGCTCAGTGTGAGAGCATTAGATCACTTTTTGCAGCCTGACTGAATCATCGTATTACTCTGTTCTTGTTGATGACGTCACTGTTGCTAGAGCAACATGTTCTCATTGGTATGTGTAAATGATAGATAAAAGTGAGATGCTAAACTGCCTTCTCATTCATGCAGCTGTATGAATCACTGACCTTTAGAATATAAGGATGTCAACATGGTTTGAGAAACTTATTAATCTGACTCTCACATCTGAGCCTTGAATTATGGACTTAATATGAATGGATTATTTTATGTAGCCTATTTTGGCTAATTGACGACTGGAGTAATGATGCTGAAAATTCAGCTTTGACATCACAGACATCACAATAAAATATATTTTTTAAATTTAATAATATTTTACAATAACAAACATTATTGATTTTACTGTATTTTTGATCAAATATATGCAGCCTTGGTGAACAAAAGAGAATTTCAAAAACATTAAAATCTATCTTACCGACCCCAGAAACTTCTTAATGGAAATGTTCTTTCAAATGCATTGATGTTTAGGGGAATAATAAATCTACCTCTGGTGTGTTCATAGATAACATGTCTTCAGGACTTCTTTGGTGAGGATGATATATTCATCGCCTGCGGCCCAGAGAAGTTTCGCTACCAGGATGACTTCCTGTTGGATGAGAGTGGTAAGTTAATGGATAATGTATCTATCCCTTTTTAAAACTGACTTTTTTCCTGACCAACAACAAATAAGTTGCTTCAAATTCTGTTTTGGTGGTTAGTAATTAAGTTTAAATTTAAATAATGAACATCTTTTCCACCGTTGTAATATTTAAGAGTGAAAGTTATAACTTTAGATAATAAGCTCTTCAGCTGTAGCTGTAGCATTTGTTTCCCTCTGTCAGTATCAGTGTTGTTATTTGAATATACACTATATTGCCAAAAGTATCGGGACACCCCTCCAAATCTTTGAATTCAGGTGTTGCAATCACTTCCATGGCCACAGGTGTATAAAATCAAGCACCCTGGTATGCAGACTGCTTCTACAAACATTTGTCAAAGAATGGGTCGCTTTCAGGAGTTCAGTGGATTCAAGCGTGGTACCGTGAACGGTTGCTACCTGTGCAATAGTCCATATGTGAAATGTCCTCACAACTAAATATTACACGGTCAACTGTTAGTGGTATTATAACAAAGTGGAAGCAATTGGAAACAACAGCAACTCAGCCACAAAGTGGTAGGCCACGTAAAATCACAGAGTGGGATCAGCGCATGCTGAGGCGCACAGTGCGCAGAAATCACCAACTTTCAGCAGAGTCAATAGCTACAGACCTCCAAACTTCATTTGGCCTTCAGATTAGCTCAAGAACAGTGCGTAGAGAGCTTCATGAAATGGGTTTCCATGGCCGAGCAGCTGCATCCAAGCCTTACATCACCAAGTGCAGCGCAAAGCATCGGATGCAGTGGTGTAAAGAGCAATCCGATGGACGTGTCCAGGTTTGCGGTTGCCAGGAGAACAGTAATTGCCTGACTGCATTGTGCCAAGTGTAAAGCTTGGTGGAGGACGGATTATAGTGTGGGGTTGTTTTTCAGGGTTGGGCTTGGCCCCTTAGTTCAGGGGCACACAAGACATTTTGGACAATTTCAGGCTCCCAACTTTGTGGGAACAGTTTGGTGATGCCCCTTCCTGTTCCAACATGACTGCGCACCAGTGCACAAAGCGAGGTCCATAAAGACATGAATGAGCGAGTTTGGTGTGGAGGAACTTGACTGGCCTGCACAGAGTCCTGACCGGAGACTGCAAGTCAGGCCCTCTCGTCCAACATCAGTGCCTGACTTCACAAATGCGCTTCTAGAAGAATGGTCAAAAATTCCCATAAACACAGTCCTAAACTTTTTGGAAAGCCTTCTCAGAAGAGTTGAAACTGTTATAGCTGCAAAGGATGGGTCAACTCCATATCTAACCCTACAGATTAAGAATGGGATTCCATTAAAGTTGCTGTGCATGTAAAGGCAGACGTCCCAAAACCTTTGGCAATATAGTGTATTTTAATTCTTTAAATCCACTTCTAGTAAACAAATTGACAAAATTCAGAAATAGCTCATATGTTAGAAATAGCTCATATGAAAAGCTAAAACCCTCCCAAATGACGTTTAATGCACTGAAATAAATTAGTTTCACTGAAAAAAGATTTATCATTTAATCAAGACAGAAAGGTCAATACAGAAATTGAACAAATTTACTGTAAATACAAAAATATGTCAGCAAATTAAGGAGTGGTGCTGTGAGATCCAAATTTAATATCTTGTTTGACTTCCATGAGCTTGAAGGACTGCATCGATGCGGTTTGGCAAGGAATCATACAATTTATTGATGAAGTCATTTAATCAAGACAGAAAGGTCAATACAGAAATTGAACAAATTTACTGTAAATACAAAAATATGTCAGCAAATTAAGGAGTGGTGCTGTGAGATCCAAATTTAATATCTTGTTTGACTTCCATCCTGAGCTTGAAGGACTGCATCGATGCGGTTTGGCAAGGAATCATACAATATGCTCAATGATGTTCATGTCTCGGAGACTGGGCTTCATGTCTGGAGCATCTGGGAGCTAATCCCCAATCCTGGAGCTTCTTGATCTTCTTCGCCTTGACAGTGGGATGTGTTGAGATGGAAGAATGTGATGGAGCACCATCCTGCTGTGAAATTTGGCCTCTTTTATGGTTGGGAATTTAAGAGGTAGCTAAGATGTCTTGGTATTTTAGACTATTGAAGTTGCCTTCCACCCTGCAGATCTCTCGCACACCCCCGTACTGGATGTAACCCCAGACCATGATTTTCCCCCACCAAACATCACTGTTTTCTGGGTGAATCTCGGATCCATGCGGGCTCCATTAGTTCTCCTGCAATATTTGCAGCGACTGTGGTGTAATTCAACAGTAGATTCATCTGAAAAATCCTTCTGCCACTTTTCCAGTGTCCATCCTTTAAGCAGGCTGTGGGCTTTGGAAAATGCCACACGGTTTTTCAATTGTCTTTTGTTTAGTGCTGGCTTCTGGGCACTGATTCAACCATGGAGGCCATTTCGAGACAGAATCCGACAAACTGTTCTGGTTGACACAGGGACTTCAGGTGACCAGGTCTCGTGGAGCTCTGCTGCAGTGGAAAATGGGCTGGCCTTGGATTTTCGAGCCAACGAACGGTCCTCTCGAGCAGTTGTCTTGCAGGGTCTGCCTGACCTGGGTTTGTCATGAACGTCTCCAGTCTCTTCAAATCTTTTTTTTATCCTCTGTACTTGACGCTGAGACACTTTGAAGGTGTCTGCCACATCAGCAGTGGATCTGGTCTTCAGCCTCTTGATAATCAAAACTTTAGTCTCAGGGTGAATCTTAGGCATGTTTGCTGATGTGATGTCTAGTGTACTGGGCTTCTTTTTTTACACACCTGAGATCTAATTGATCCATTATTAGTCACAGGTGAAGCTCATATGACAAGGCGAGAACACTTATGTCTTTGCAAAAATTGACTCAATGGGCTTTACCAAGCTGTGAATATTAAAATATTTTTGACTGTTTCATTTTGCACTGTAACATTATTACAAAAGCTGTTGGGATTAAAATGAGCCATTTCTTTTAAAAAATCTTGATAAGAAATATATTTCAGCGGCACTTCAGTTCAATTTGTACACAAGCGACAAGACTTTTGTCAGGGACTGTATTACAGAGACAGGAGGATCATAGTATAGAGTTGGAAGAGAGAAAGGTGTGCTCAGGCCTCTGCAGTAAAATCAACTGAGTGAATTCAGATGTGTTTCTCTTTTGTTACCTTTCTCAGAGTGCAGGGTGATGAAATCGCAGTCCTATGGCCGTATTTCTTCCATGCAGGGCCGCTGCTCTCCACGTGGTGGACCCTCAAGAAGGAGCAAGTCCCCTGGTTCCAGCAGCTCGGGTACGTTGTTTAATTGTCCCATCATGCTTATAAATGTGTCTGATGAGCATTTCTGTAAACTGTAGGTTGGGTGTAGTAGGCTGACCTAAGTGTGCAAGAGTGACTCGTGAAATCAAAACTGGTTGCTTGTCAGTTTATTCATTGCAGTCTCAGAATTTAAAGTTATAAATTGCAAACATGGATGAGTGTGGTTTGTTGTAATTTGTAGCATTAATTATCTCCAAATCCCTCTCAGCATTCTTAGAAGATATGCTTGAGGAGTCCCAAATTGGGCAACTAATTTGGCTGACACTTGTCATTTACTCATAGTCTCTCCATCTGTAATGAGCTTTGGAATCAATTAACGGGTTTCATTTAATGGGATGTTTTAGGATTCAAGTCAGTGATCTTTGATTGTCTGATTTGCTGGAGCTCTTCATAGAGTTTTGGTGAAGTAACAAAACAACAACAACAAAAAAAAAAACAGTTTACAACAAGGATGATTAGAATATAATTACATTCTACACAGCCTAATGGAGGCTTAGATTAATGAACCACTTTTAACTCACCCAGCATAGAATTGGTTTCATTTGCTCATTTCAAGCAGACAAAAACACTATTTCTAGAAAAGAAAAAAGATTGTTTTATTCTATTTACTCATCTATTCCATTGTTATATTCTATTTTATTATATTATATTGCTTTGTTTAATTGTTCTTTTTTATTATATTTTATTGTGTTATATTCTATTTTATTATATGTTCTCTTTTGTTCTGATATATTCTGTTCTATTGCTCTATTTTATTATGTTCTAATCTGTTCCTATTCTGTTTTTATTATGACATATTCTATTCTATTCTATGATACCTGTGTTTTGTGTTGATGTAGTCTAATTGTCTGATTTGCTGGAGCTCTTCATAGACTTTTGGTAATCAGTGATGCCATAAAAAATCAGTGGATGATTAGAATATAATTACATTCTACACAGCCTTATAGAGGCTTAGATTACTAAACCAATTTGAATTCACCCAGCATAGAACTGGTCTCATTTGTTCTGCTCAAGCAGACTCCAAAAACAGCCAGAACATTTTTGAATAGAAAAAAAGATTCTATTCTATTCTATTCTATTCTATTCTATTCTATTCTATTCTATTCTATTCTATTCTATTCTATTCTATTCTATTCTATTCTATTCTATTCTATTCTATTCTATTCTATTCTATTCTATTCTATTCTATTCTATTCTATTCTATTCTATGATGTCTGTGTTTTGTGGTGATGTAGTCTTATTGTCTGATTTGAAGAAATTTAACTGGTTTTATTTACTCCGCTCAAGCAAACTCCAAAAACTCGAACTAAAAGCCTGAACATTTCTAGAAAAAGGATTGTGGTGTATTTTTGTTTTATTCTATGTTCTATTCTATTCTATTCTATTTTGTTCTATTCTAATCTGTTGTTATGTTCTCTTCAATTTTGTTTTGTCATGTTCTATTCTATTCTGTTCTATTCTGTTCTCATAAGAGTTTAACTAGTTTATCTGACTATTTGCAAGCTGATCTAAAAACTAATTTAAAACCAGCAAAGTAGACCGGCTTAACTGGTTTGGTCATGTTAGGAGACCAACTAACAATTTTAGACTGGTTTAAGCTGTTTTTTATCTGCAGGGTTCTGAACGCTTTTCTCTGTTCGTGACGCATTGGCACCCTTTTGCAGTGTTACGCTCTGAATGCTAACACATTTCTGACAGCAGTGTAGTCGCAGTGTGTGTTTGTGTACATACAGTCGTTAGACAGTCTATTTTTGTGCATTTGTCTACTAGTGTGTGTTTTCTATTTAAACACAGGCCTATCAAACTGGATTGTTTGTGTCTGTTCCTAACTGAACAAAAAATAAAAAAAGTTGTCCTGAACATCCAATTGATCTAGGTTTCATTATTTTTCCTGGAATAGATCATGAATCATCCCTTCCTGGTGTTTATGTTCCAGGAAAACACCAGGCATTCATCCGGCCAGGCATTCGCCACTTTGTAAGCTGTATAGAGACATGTCAAAAACAACAACAAAAACAGAGCAATTATTGTGCTTCGGCTCGAGCCTGTTCTTCAAATTTTGTATTCCGGCCCGGTACAAAATGAGCCCTTAGAACTGGCTCGCTGCGCGTGTTGTTTTGTAATGAGCCGGTACTGAGTATCAACCTCATTCTCTGAAGATGACAGTCCGGAAACAACGTAGATGAGCATAAACTAGGTGATTGGGCCAAATTGTTTACGAGGGATATAGCTAGTGTTGTTTTGGGAGAATAGAGGTGCCTTATCACAAATGTAACACATCCACACTCTAGCAGAAGGTCTCAAAGGACAGAGATCTGCCATGCAGTCTGGACAAACAAATCTAGTGTAATTGTTTTTTATTGAACTGAAAGGTCATTTAAACAGCACCAACCTTTGGTATAAGGGGATACCATGTATTTGTTTCAAGAGAATAGAATAGTGAAAACAATTGTAGACTAAGCAAAAACAATGAAAAATGGATATTACTTAAATTGCTGAATACTGTAAACAAGAATCAGGAATTTTGATGTAATTTGATATACTAGTTTTAGTCATTCCCTTCTTAGTTTGTGTGGGATGAAATGTATCATTTATCATTCTCTTTATATGTTTTTTTTTTAAATATAAAAGTGATTTAGTTGCATCATATGTATATTCAATTAATTTTGAATCTCAAGAACATTGCAGGAAGTACATTGGGGGCTTGTTTAATTTGGCTGTCTTTGTGTGATTTAGCTGTCTGCAAGATCTGTTGACGAGGGCCGTTTCTCAATGTGCGTTCTTGTCTGTACTTGTGTTCTCATGGATCAGTCGCTGGCCAAATACTGTTCCAATTCAAAGTTCACATCTAGCCAAGTAAAGTTCAAATCCTCAAATGTGTCCTTAATCCGGCCCTTTTATCGAGTATGCATCAGAAGGTGACTTGAGCAGACTTGAGAAAGACAGGTATCCCAGAATGCATCTCGCACCCAGCAAGCGTCAATAGTGGATGAAAAAAACAGTGTAATTTTAACAAACTATTGTTAATGTGTCACGAATTGTAGTTTTAAGACTTTTCATGCGAAAATGTACTTATTTAAAGATTAAATCTGTGGTTAATTCATAAAGAGAGCGCCTATTTGACTATTTTATCCAGGCTTTTTGTGAGATCCAGGCGGTCACCTGCTCGTTAACCCCGTCGAGAGCAGCCTTTCCTGGGCTAGTCCTTCTTCTGGCTCTGATGTCTCTGAGAAATTATTCGTCTTGTGTAGATCTATCGGCCGATCTTTGGTCTCATGGATCTATAATTTGTTAGACTGGTGTTTTATGACATGTTTTATTGTAGCCTAAAATATAGCTACGTATCGAGATAACCGTGTGAGAGCGAGCTGAGTGGCGCTATCAAGAACGCTGCTGTTCCATTAGCAGACTACCGGACTTGTGTACTCCCGTCATCAGGAGTTCCTTCTCCTGAGTCGATCTTGACAAGTTTGTACTACCAAAGACGCAAGTCACAAGTTTGCATACTTGGTGTTGAGAAACGGCCTAGGAGTACCACAATTCACAAGGAGATTGGAGGATAAAAAATTCTAATACAATATAAATTCACCACCAGAATCAAGCCATCACTTATTTAGTATTTAGTTAAGGCTATGCTTGAGCATATGGATTATTTAGTTAACTGTATTTTATTTATCATGTTTTTATTGACATTGAATGATATGTGCCACCCATTTATGTATATTGTTAGATACAACATATTTATATAATTAAATAAATCGTATTCTATATTAAACAAGAAAACAATATATATCATGTGATTTTTATAAAAATTTTTATCCTTGTAAAATTAACTGGATCATCTTTTTTTTATTGATTATATTACATATAGATCATCATATTAGAATTATTTCTGAAGGATCATGTGACACTGAAGACTGGAGTAATGATGCTTAAAATTTAGCTTTGCCATCACAGGAATAAATTACATTTTAAAATATATTCAAAATAGAAAAAAAAGTTATTTTTAATTGTAATACTACTTCACAATATTACTGTTTTTACAGTTTTTTGATTAGATAAATGCAGCTATGGTGAGCAAAAGAGACTACTTTCAGAAACATTAACGACCCCAAATCTTTTTATACTTTAAAATAGTGCATATACAGTAAAATCCCTCTTATCACCAACATCCACCTGTTAGAAACTGTAATATGTGAATAAATGAAGTCTGATCCAGTTTGAAAGTGGACTAATATTTGACTAATGTTACTGTGACTAATATTTTTCCCACACTAGTTGCATCTACTCACCCAAGTTTGTTGTTCAGTAATCACACACATGAATGACAGCAGATCTGATAGTCCTTCAAATCTGTTTTCCATCCCAAAAATAACACGATGATGCATTCTCACTCTCCACACACTGAATTATGTCAGGCTGTGATAGTGTATCGCAGATGGCGAGGGAGCACGATATTCGGATCACAGTGACACACAAACACAGAGTAACATTGATATCTGAGACTGAGATGGCTTTATTTGTTACTTGATGTGTTCCGAGGAGCTTTGAAAGGAATCATATTAGTGGCCGAACCTCTGAATCATAGCATAAATCTGAGCTTAATTTGTATTCACACATTCTGGAGTGATACTTCAGAAATCTGCTCAAAACACCACGTCATCCACTCGGCTGCACTTACGCCGTTCAGAAACAACTCCACAGTGTTTTGCCATGAGATCTTTTTGGAGATCTTCATAGTCACCCACACAGACAGCACTGCAACTACGATATGGCATGTTTATGAGAGAAACTCCTCCCTCTGTGGCTGTTTATGACGTAAGGTGTGCGCAGAAACACACTTTATACATCCTCTCCTCCTCTCCCACACTCATTCATCCTCTAGCTGCCTCACAGTCACTATGAGCGCAGGAGGAATCGCAGTTTGCTCTGGCAGCCTGCTGCACTCTTTAGCAGGTAGGACAAATGTGTGTTGTGTGGCAAATTTTGAATGTCATTAATTTTTTCTTGCTTTGAGGGGTGTAGAGAAATTAAATGAGCTCTTATATTTTATTTTTAGTTTGTCAGCTAAATGAAGAGTTGAAGACTTTTGTGAAGAGCAGATTTTTCATGGCTGTGAATCTTGTTTTTATCTTATATCTAAGCATCATGTGTATGCTTCTAACATTAAAGGAACTGTTTGTTGTGAAAGTGTGCACTGAAAATCCCATACATGACTTGTTTTAAAATATAAATCAGCCTTGTGGAAGTTATCTAACATAGCTTGAAGTAACCTGTACGTTTGTGTATATGTCTCAATACTTTTTTTAAAGTGCTCTTACCTTCACTAACTGGTTTATGTTATATATATATATATATATATATATATATATATATATATATATATATATATATATATATATATATATATATATATATATATATAATTTTTACATTTTATTCCTATATTTATACAAGCCTGTTCAATATTATGAGATAAAAGCATCGATCACGTCAACACCTTCACTACATGTATACAATTATGGAAAAAATATTGAATTATATTATGCATATAGAATACAAAGCCTATAGGTTTAGGACCATTTATTTTATTTTATTTTATTTTTTTTCGAGCCAAGAGGCTATGTGGAGTTTGCATGTTCTCTCTGTCTTTGTGAGTTTCCTGCGGGTCCTCCGGTTTTCCCCACAATCCAAAAACATGCAGTATAGGTGAATTGGAGACGCTAAATTGTCTGTAGGTGTGAATGTGTGTGCAAGTCCCAACACGGAAGTGACTTAAACTGCAATTCATCGACTTGCCGCTAGAGACAGGCTCCAACAGGCAGTCAAATCTGTATCTCCCCCAGGTTAAAATGCCCAACTTTACAGCAGGAAAAAAACATGTTTACAGCCTGGTACAAAAAGTGGTTTTGGTCTATATAGCTCATTTTGCCCTTCGTGACAACTGTGAGGGGGTGAATTCTTTATAACTCATCCATTTAAATTATATTAAGCCTTAAAGGGTTACTTCAGCGATTAGCATTAAGCTTTGTATCAGTAGAAACCCGGGAGTATATTCAAATTATCGTACTTTCCACCTCATATCCCCCTGAGACGAGAGAATTATGTATTTTATATCTGGAAAAAATCATCTGATGATGCAAATATCGTCATTTGCGTCATCAGAGGAATTTTTGGCCAGAGGCTAAAGACTACAGCCAGCAGGAGGCGCTATTTCCACATGTTTTCAACATCGCACTCACGGCACTCGGCTTGGGAGCTGCGGAGATTCATGTAAACGGAGCGGTGGAGATCAAAGTGAGTGTTTCAACTTTTCAAATGAATTCCTGTGAAAGTTAAGCTTCCAAAGACATGAAACTGAAAATGCGCCAGACTGAACACGCGCTGTGAATGTATGCAGCCGTGAATCCCGCGATTACCTCAGCTCATGTGATGAATGAAATCCGATCCTGCTGCGTTTGTGCCGTGACGGCCGTGACACTCAATCGGCTCACTCGCATTATATTGAACAGACACGTTCAGTTTTTAATTGTAGTGTCTCTAACTGAACTGATTTTATGAAAATGAACGCGGTGGGCAAGTGATCCAGTTATCCAGTAGCCGTGCCTGGAGTGGCCTCGTAGGGCAGCGAAGCAGTGCATTCTGGGAGTTGTTGTCTCATCATCCCCATGAGACAATTTTACATTTTCTGTCTTTTCTCAGTCTAGAAGGCATCAAATTCAAAAATAATTTCACATTTCCACTACATAAATGACCCAGTTTAAATACAGATTCATCTTCCCAGCGCTGAAGTACACCTTTAAAGTTCTGCATAATTATTAAGGGCGTGGCCACTTGAGTGAGAGGTGAATTGTCACTGTGGTCGCAAGCTTGGTGGGTATGGTTTCTGCAACCAGGCACCTCAGCTCCATCCACATCCCACCTCTTTGCCAATTTTCAGTTATCCTGGAGTGACGCACGGTGACGCACTGCTAAGATGTCATCAGCCGGCTTTAGGTTTCGAAAATGCTTTTGAGAAACCTACGGGTGACATCACGGAAATTGCGTCCATATTTTTGTACAGTCTATGATCCCAAGCCATGTAAAAGTGAGGGTTGGGGAAAGACCTGGCAACCCACCCCAGGAAAATCATTAGCAAGAAAATTCAAGGACAGTCTCTTGCATATGGCGAGTGATGGACCATATAATCACCAAGAGTTGGATACAACTGAAATGGTTAATTAAATAATGAATTAATATTTGGGGTGAAATATGACAAGGACACTCTCAATAAAATCTTTGACATTTACCAACCTGTTCTTTTGTTTTTCAGCTAACGGAACTGCAGGAAGTCAGCTGTCGACCCCACGGTCAGGCAAATCTCCCAGTCCATCTCCCACCAGTCCAGCCAGTCTGAGGAGACGAAGGGTGAGATCTGTCACTTCAAAGACTTTTCACATCTGCTGCATTGCTGCAATGCACTAAACAAACTAAAAATACCTCTTTAAACTTTCATCAAACAAAACCATCAATCACTTTCATCTTTCTGTTTGACCCTAATTGTATTTGAGGTGCTTTAATTTGCCAACATAGAATCACACCAAATTGAAGCTGAACACATCCATGCTAAATAATTCCACTTTCACCCAAAATGTTTCCTAGCAACAGCAGACAAGCATTTTGACCTGGCTGTGTGCCTGCTCCGTTTCCACTCTCTGTGATAGTCCTAATTCATATATTTTGACAACTTTCATGTTTCAACAAATCATGTTTTATTAACTGATGGTGCTCTGTTAAATTAGATCTGCTTGTTTGTTTGCTGTAGATTTAACACACTGTTAAAATTCAAATTAGCTGTATATTCTCAAAAAGCTAGTTAATTTTCACAACATTGTTAAAATGGTGGGCTCATCCTGGATTAATTGTTGTGACATATACACTACTATTTCAAAGTTTGGGGTCAGTAAGATTGTTTTATTGAGACTTTATTCAACAAGGATACATTCTTTTTTTTAATGTAGCAGTTTCCACAAATATATTAAGCAGCACGGATGTTTTTTTAACATTGATAATGATCATAAATGTTTCCTGAGCAGTAAATCAGTATATTAGAATGATTTCTGAAGGTTCATGTGACACTGAAAACTGGAGTAATGATGCTGCAAATTCAGCTTCACCAATTTAAATTATATTTCAATTAGTGCTGTCTCTTTAATCAATTTGAGCACTTGAAATCAGGAAGGTGGTAAAGAACCCCTCAAGCAAACAAAAATGTGTTTAAGAAATCATTCCTTCCAAATGCCATTACAATTCTCAACTCCGCAAGGGATTGATGTGATATGAATTGTACTTTTATATTTATGTTCTGTGAATCTGTCTGTGTCTTTTTTTAATACTGCCTGTCTAATTATTTTATGTGTTGGTGAGCCAAAGACAAATTTCCACCTCGGTGGACAATTAAGAAATACAAAATGATTAATCGTGATTAATCGCATCCAAAATAAAAGTTTGTGTTTACATAATATGTGTTTGTGCTGTGTATAATATATATATATATATATATATATATATATATATATATATATATATATATATATATATATATATATATATATAATATAATAATATAATATAATATATATACATATATATATATATATGAAATATTTGCATGTATATACTGTATATTTATATAATTTAAATTATATATATAAATATTTTTTCTTAAATATATACATGCATGTGTGTATTTATATATACACAATAATTATACACACATATAATATGTAAACACAAACTTTTATCTTGGTTGTGATTAATCTTGATTTATCGTTTGACAGCACTAATTTAAAAATATTCAGAAAGAAGACAGTTATTTTAAATTGTAATAATATTCCACAATATTACTGTTGCAGCCTTGAGATTCTTTGGAAGCGCGGTTATTGGTAAGCAGGTAATTGCGACTTTTCATTTTAACAACACCAAAACATTTTAAAAGATAATTGTTTATCTCTTTATCTCACAATTCAGACTTTTTTTTCTCACAATTGCGAGTTTTTATATCACCATTGTGAGAAAAAATGTCAGAATTGTGAGATAAAGTGTCACAATTATCTTTTAAAATGTTTTATTCCGTGGCGGAAACAAGCTTCCATAGGGATTCTTTACAAAACATTGAAAAAAATATTACCAACCCCAAACTTTTGAACGTTAGATTGTTGGTACATACCTGCTCTGCTCCAGTTTCCATAGAAACTGACCTTTTATTTCCCTCTGTAATACCTCTGCTCAGTTTAGAATGTAGGACTATGCTACAAAAATAGTGTTTTTATATAATAATTTGTTCAACAATATTCTAAATAATAACGAGAATGACTGCAGGGTCTTCACTAACCAAAAAAACAAACAAAAAAAGTTGTAAAACTGTAATCTCTCTGACAGGGTTCTCAGCACAGTGGCTCTTCTCTCTCTCTGGCCTCCACCAAGGTGTGCAGCTCCATGGATGAGGGCGACGGGCCGGGCAGTGAAGGTGAGGAACGCTGGGGAACTTTGACAAAAGTCTATAATTATCGTTTTATCAACTTCTTCATCAGAATGTTACATCCCACATCTTTTTCCTTCTAGCTGAGCTGATGGAGGATTGTCCTCAGGTTCCTGCTTCCATAGCCGAGAGGTACAAAGTCGGACGAATGATTGGCGATGGGAACTTTGCCGTGGTCCGAGAGTGCATGGAGAGATCCACAGGCAGAGAGTACGCTCTGAAGATCATTAACAAGAGCAAATGCAGGGGGAAGGTGAGACGACTTTAATATATCTCTAAATCCTATTCAGTGACAAAAATGCGTACATGATATGTGTGCGCACTTCATGCGATGTTTTCTGACATCACACATAATATTAATGCAAGGTGTCTGTGGCTCACAGGAACACATGATCCAGAATGAGGTGTCTATTCTTCGGAAAGTTAAGCATCCTAACATTGTTCTGCTGATTGAAGAAATGGACACATACAGTGAGCTCTACCTGGTCATGGAGCTGGTCAAGGTGAAATATCTGACATTTACATACAGTGTATATGTTGTATAAGTTAAGGCTCAAGACTGTGACCAAATGCTCCATTTTGAGACCTTGTGTGACAAAATGTTATTAGAGGAATGCACAGGAGCAACCACCATGTTGCCCAACTGATAAGAGCTGCCATTTCTGTTGCATATGATATGAGAAACAGCAAACTGTGTTAATCAGGGGTCTCAAACTCAAACTTTTAAAAAGTTTATCTGGGGGCGGTATCTGGGTCAGGCTAGGCCGCATATTCCACACAAAAAAAGGTGCACAACTGATCCAATCTTCTCAATCTTTATTATTAACAGTTCTTCAACATAAATGTTTCTCCTGAGCATGAACTGTTCCTCTGAATTTATAACCCTGTTCCTCTGAAATAATCTATTTGGGACTATTTGCATTAATTTGTGTCAAATATATTATTAGTCCCGAGATTCTTCGCATGAGTGATTAAATACGTAGATCCGCTATTAACATATGCATTCCCTAGTGGTCTGGTGGTAGAATTTTAGTAAAAATAAATTATTGTAAATCAATAATTGAATATTAAGAGAATGGCCATTTTGTGTGCATTTGTGTGTGTGTATTTTATTTTTTTATTTCACCGGAAAGAATATTGGCTAGTCTCTCTCCGCAAGGGCATTAAGCGATAGGTTGACGTGCTTGTGTGTGTGTGTGTGTGTGTGTGTGTGTGTGTGTGTGTGTGTGTGTGTGTGTGTGTGTGTGTGTGTGTGTGTGTGTGTGTGTGTGTGTGTGTGTGTGTGTGTGTGTGTGTGTGTGTGTGTGTGTGAGTGTGAGTGTGAGGACTGTGCACGAACCCACCTACTTTGATTTGATTGGCCATCTGAGTGCTGTTAGACCACATTCGTTTCGACTGCCTGATCAGCCCGGATCAACCTCAAATTCTGTTCCTGTCAATCACGCTTGATACTATTGGGCTCTCTCACACACACATACACACGAAGTGAGACAGCAAGCGTGGCACACGCAGTGACACAGCAAAAAGGTGCTATTCAGAACAACGCGCGGGCCGCACTAACTTTGATGTCAAGTAGGGGGCCACAAAATATGGGCTGCGAGTTTGAGACCCCTGGTGTAAATGGAACGAAAGCGGAACGAAACTGTGCTAGTTGAGCTGCACAGCACGGACTGTTTATCAACTCGGACCAATAATAGACAAACGCAGCTCAGGTTTTGAACAGGTTCACTCGTGGGCTGATCTTTGATCACGCAACATCATTTCTACACAACACTGGGAGATCCAGTGAGAAAACATTTGAATTTGCCACAAAATTAATAACATTGCTGCAAGATCTAGGGACGCATTCAAATTTGGTAAGGAATTCTTAGGTATGGACCATTACAGGTCTAACATTGCTGATGTGGAAACCAGGAGAAATATTGTGCCATGAACGAACAAGTTATAGAAGGCTTTTCAGTCCACATATCACCAACATTTATAATGGATGTAATGTAGTAAGGTTTACTGTAACCATGGTATTGTGGCAAAAATAGTTGAATGTTTTTACATGATTCATTTCAGGTTTCCTATAACCTTTTGAGAGTAAAATTCAAGCACTTTTCAAGAACTTTCAAGTGCTTCACACAACTTTTCCCAGAACATCAAAGCTCTAAATGTAAATAATTGCGTTGCAGGTCGATTTAAGGTGTGGCCCGTGTGCTCCTAAAATTTGTTCAGTAAGGGACTATTAGTGCTCCTAGTAAAAAGAAGAAAAAAAAGAAAGAAATGTAAGATTTGATTAATGCGAGATTAATCGCATCCAAAATAAAAGTTTGTGTTTACATAATATACGTATGTGTGTACTGTGTATAATTATGTATATTTGAATACACAAACATACATTAAAATATATATATATATATATATATATATATATATATATATATATATATATATATATATATATATATATATATATATATATATATTAGAAATATTTGCATGTATATACTGTATATATATATATATATATATATATATATATATATATATATATATATATAATTTATATTATATATAAAGTATTTTATATATAAATATAATTTTTTTTTTAAATATATACATGTGTGTTTATTGATATATACATAATAATGATACACAGTACACACATATATTATGTAAACACAAACTTTTTGATCCAATAAATGCAATCTTTTTATGTATATATATTTTTTAAATGTCACTTTTTTACATTGCATTAAATCTGACTGCTCAGATATTGTCCCTGAATGAGCGATGAAATTGTGTGTGCATGAACAGGGTGGCGACCTCTTTGATGCCATCACCTCCTCCAACAAATACACAGAGCGGGACGCCAGCGGGATGCTGTATAACCTGGCCAGCGCTATCAAATATCTGCACAGCCTTAACATTGTTCACCGTGACATCAAACCTGAGAATCTCCTGGTGGGTGTTAGAATATTACACAGAGAATATTGGCTCTATAATGACAGTATCACATTGTTACTTTCACAAATGCTCCTTGGAATGACACTCAGAAAGGCAGATGCTAAATGTGTTTTTTTCCTCTCGAGCGCAGGAAACCTTAAATAACCCTTCTTACACAAGCTTTAGAATAAAGATAGCTCAACTCAATACTGGGTCTAGTTTAACCATCTTATCAAACACAACACTGTGTTGAAATATATGTATATGTAATGACAATATGAAGAACACAACAGCTCTTTTTTTCTACTGTGCCCAGCACACATATTAATATCCTGTGAGTTATGTAAAGTTGTGGCTTATACATTTAATGCATGCTGTGAATTGACCGCAGAGATTCTGCACTCATAACAGAGATAAAACTGGAAACCATTTTCATCCCCTTCAATGCCTGCTAAAATATTACATTTTATTAAATTGAAATCTAATGCATTATATTTTAGTTTATTTTAAATAATTATATAATATTGTTACTTTCATTTTAAATTTAGTAGGTCATTTTAATTATGATTTTATATTTTCATGAACCTAAATAGCAAGTATTTTTATGCATTTATATGTTTAAGGTCTATGAGCACCAGGATGGGAGCAAATCTCTGAAACTGGGGGATTTTGGCTTGGCAACAGTTGTGGACGGTCCACTTTACACTATTTGTGGCACGCCAACCTATGTAGCTCCAGAGATTGTCGCAGAGACGGGGTAAATCATGTCTTCATTAGCATGGAAATATTCAAATCATATTCACAACTGAACTGAGTATTAAAAACCAAATATAAGTCAAGAATATAGTTTTCAGACTGTTTGTCATATTATGTCTTTCTCTGTACGTTACAGGTACTGCTTGAAGGTTGATATCTGGGCAGCAGGGGTCATAACATACATTCTGCTTTGTGGTTTCCCTCCTTTCCGTGGGTAAGTAAAGCCAGCATGAAACGGAAGTTGCGAGAGACTTCTTGAACAAGAACAGCTTCTTAAATAGGAAAAAATTTAGGACAGGACTTGATTTTGTCTTTAGGGAATTGATTAGATTGTTGTGGCTTGCTATTGGTTTATCTCATGCGAGTGACAGGTTGTCCCGCCCTTGCCCCGGTAAACGCATCATCGGAGAAGAGAAAAGATGCCACCGCAAGAGAGAGGGGAAGTTATTTTGATTAGAAATGATAAGGGCACATGAAAAAACACATTGTTTTTTACAATAGATAATGCAATATTCCATTAAAAAAAAGGGACTCACTTTATATTAGGTGGCCTTGACTACTATGTACTTACATATATTAATAATTTGATACAGTGGACTTAGTAAAGTGTATTGTACTTACATTTGTAAAATTACCTGCACGTAATTACATCTGTAATTAATTTCTGTAGTTGCATTTATAATTACACTGTTGACACTTCCCTTACACCTAACCCTACCCTTAAACTTACCCATCCCACCACACCTGTCCACTTTACCCCTATCCCACCTCAATATCAGCCAAAGTGTTTTGCAATACAATATAAACACAATACGTACATTGTACTTATTGTTTGATGTAAGTACATATTAGTTAAGGCCACCTAATATAAAGTGGGACCAAAATAAGAATTGTCTATTTTGATTTCATGGTGATTTTTCAATTTAGAGAACTTCACAGCTCAAATTACCGGTAAGTAAAATGCAGTTGAATTGTGATGTCTCACTCCCTCTAGTGGCCGTTTTCTTTAATTCTGTTTTGACCTGCCCATCTGCAGAGGATAGATGGTGTGAGCAGCTGTACTTTCAGTTCTTATTGCAACAGCACAATACATATTTATGAATATTCAAATAACATTGGCATATCTGTTTCTTTAGG
Source organism: Gobiocypris rarus (assembly GCA_023029165.1). NCBI lineage: Eukaryota > Metazoa > Chordata > Actinopteri > Cypriniformes > Gobionidae > Gobiocypris > Gobiocypris rarus. Next base: position 26,817,963 of record CM040911.1, on the reverse strand, counting down.
AGCACAGATGACCAGGAGGCTCTTTTTGACCATATTCTGATGGGACAGCTAGATTTCCCTCTTCCATACTGGGACAATGTATCTGACTCTGCAAAGGTTGGTGCATCAAAACTGAGTTTGAAAGTTTTGGAAAGAAAAAATGTACCTCACTCTCTTTATTTCTTAATTGTTTTTTTTCTACAGACACTTATCACCTGCATGCTCCAGGTGGAGGTTGACCAGAGATACACAGCTCTACAGGTTTTAGACCATCCCTGGGTTAATGTAAGATTTTGTTCAGTTGTGTGTGTTTTATTTATTTTAAAAGTGTATGTACCATTCTCAGACTACTGATATGCGGAGGTATGTTCCTGTTCTTTCTCAGGATGACAGAATGTGTGAGAATGCGCGCCAGTTGTCTGTGGCCGGCAAGATTAAGAAACATTTCAACACGGCCCCCAAACCCAACAGCACCACTGCAGGAGTCACTGTCATAGCAGTAAGAATCATATAAATATTGTAGCTGTTATGTTTAAATGTTATCGTTTTTATGTCTGTTCATATTATCCACATGATTTAAAGCCAATATTCTCGAATCAGTTATTGGTGCACAGGTGATGACTTTATAGGCTGCCATAACTTTAATGTGTTACTCCCATATTCCAGGAGAGTGACAAGTTTAGTGGAGTGTTATTGGCGTTAAAACATTGCATTTTTCTCTTATTCAGGCTTTTCTCACGAGAGTGACAGAAATTTTAGTGAATTTCTAGAACTAGTGTCAATAGTTTTGATGTGAAAAATTGACTTCAATTTGTTTTGAGCTTGAATAGCCATTGTCTTTTTTTGGAACATTATACTTAAATATAGTTTGATGTATTCAAACATATTCTGAAGGTTGTGCTCTTATCTCATAGCTATTCGCTGACTCATCCATCAGCTCTTCTTCTCTCATTCCTCTTCTCTCCTGGCAGACTTCATCCTTCTGCTTTCTTATTGCTGTGACATCTCCTGCTCTGATTCTGCTCTCTGCTTATATAATGACTGTCAGCACTGTTGTCCGGGACTGAATCAAATTTGGCAAATTAGATTCCTCTATTTTTATGTTTTTCATACATGTTTTTTTTATGGTTTGTAAGACAATTGCATAAAATTACTAAATTCTTGTGTAAGAATTTAAAGTTCTAAAATATAAACACTTATAATAAACTTACCATAGTGAAAACACGTTTTGGAAGGATTGATGACTAATTATTTAAATTGTGTTAAGTAAAAGTTATGTAGTGTAAAAATATTTCCTACTTTCTGTTTTATTTGATGTTTTTGTTTTGATTTTGCATGTTAGTCATGTCATTATATATACAGTCGTGGTCAAAATTGTTGGCACCCCTGGTAAATATGTTCAAATATGGCTGTAAAAAAATAAATCTGCATTGTTTATCCTTTTGATCTTATATTTAAAAAAAATCACAAAAAATCGAACCTTTCATTGAAGTAAAAGAATTGAAAATGGTGGTTGAATCACATTATGAAATAAATGCTTTTCTTCAAAACACATCGGCCACAATTGTTGGCACCTTTTTATTAAATACTTTTTGCAACCTCCTTTTCCCAAGATAACAGCTCTGAGTCTTCTCCTCTAATGCCTGATGAGTTTGGAGAAACCTGACGAGAGATCAGAGACCATTCCTCCATACAGAATCTCTCCAGATCCTTCAGATTCCCAGATCCATGTTGGTGTCTCTTCTCTTCAGTTCAGCCTCTCATTCTCTATAGTGTTCAGGTCAGGGGACGGGGATGGCCATGAAAGAAGCTTCATTTTGTGTTCAGTGACACATTTGTGCCTTGATTTTGATGTTGGTTTTGGATCTTTGTCCTGATGGAAGATCCAACCACAGCCCATTATAAGATTTCTAGCAGAGGCTGTCAGCTTTTGATTTTTTATCTGTTGGTATTTGCTAGAATCCATTTTACCATGAGTCCGAACAAGATGTCCAGGACCTCCAGCAAAAAAATAGGCCCTCAACGTTAAAGTTCCCGCTTTATTTTTAGTCGTGGGCATGGGGTACTTTTTTATCCCTGTTTGCACCAAACCTTTCTAGTAGATTTGCTGCCAAAAAGCTCTTTTTACAGTTCATCTGACCACAGAACCAGGTCCCGTTTAAAGTTACAGTCGTGTCTGACCACTGAATATGCTGGAGTTTGTTTCTGAATGAGCAAGGAGGATTTTCCTTGAATCCCTCCAAAACAACATGTGGTGATATAGGGGTTTGTTTGATTTTTTTTTTTAGGCTTTCTGACCCCAAGACTCAACTAATCTCTGTGATTCTCCATCTGTGATCCTCTGAGAGTCTTTGTCCACTCAAACTCTCCTCCTCGCTGTGCATTAGGACGATATCGACACATGTCAGATTCATAACATCTTTAGCTCATTGGATCTTCTTAATTATTTCCCTGATGGTGGAAATGGGGGTGTTCAATGCTTTAGCTATTTTCCTACAGCCACTTTCTATTTTGTGAAGCTCAACAATCTTTTTCTGCACATCAGAACTATATTCTGAGGTTTTACTCGTTGTGATGAATGATTAAGGGAATTTGGCCTTTGTGCTTCCTTATATTTATACTTCTGTGAAACAAGACGTCATATCTGGACAATTTCATGTTCATTGTCACCCTGGTGTGCTAAAAAATATAAATATTAATGGGAATATACTTCAGAGATATTTTACTCATAACATTTTTAAGGGGTGCCAACAATTGTGGCCAACGTGTTTTGGAGAAAAGCATTTATTTCATAATGTGATTTACTCCCCATTTTCAATTCTTTAACTTCAATGAAATGTTAGAATTTTGTCAATTTTTTAAATAAAAGATCAAAAGGATAAACAATGCAGATTTATTTATTACAGCCATATTTGATCATATTTATCATATGATTTATCATTTGATTTATATTTGATCATATTATATATATACAGTGTGGAAAATAAGTATTTGAACACCCTGCTATTTTGCAAGTTCTCCAACTTAGAAATCATGGAGGGGTCTGCAATTGTCATTGTAGGTGCATGTCCACTGTGAGAGACATAATCTAAAAAAAATAAATCCAGAAATCACACTATATGATTTTTTAACCATTTATTTGTATGATACAGCTGCAAATAAGTATTTCAACAACTGAGAAAATCAATGTTAATATTTAGTACAGTAGCCTTTGTTTGCAATGACAGAGGTCAAACGTTTCCTGTAGTTTTTCACCAGGTTTGCACACACACTAGAGGAGGGATTTTGGCCCACTCCTCCACACAGATCTTCTCTAGATCAGTCAGGTTTCTGGCCTGTCGCTGAGAAACACGGAGTTTGAGCTCCCTCCAAAGATTCTCTATTGGGTTTAGGTCTGGAGACAGGCTAGGCCACGCCAGAACCTTGATATGTTTCTTACAGAGCCACTCCTTGGTTATCCTGGCTGTGTGCTTCGGGTCATTGTCATGTTGGAAGACCCAGCCTCGACCCATCTTCAATGCTCTAACTAAGGGAAGGAGGTTGTTCCCCAAAATCTTGCAATACATGGCCCCGGTCATCCTCTCCTTAATACAGTGCAGTCGCCCTGTCCCATGTGCAGAAAAACACCCCCAAAGCATGATGCTACCACCCCCATGCTTCACAGTAGGGATGGTGTTCTTGGGATGGTACTCATCATTCTTTTTCCTCCAAACACGTTTAGTGGAATTATGCCCAGAAATTTATATTTTGGTCTCATCTAACCACATGACTTTCTCCCATGACTCCTCTGGATCATCCAAATGGTAATTGGCAAACTTAAGACCGGCCTGGACATGTGCTGGTTTAAGCAGGGGAATCTTCCATGCCATGCATGATTTCAAACCATGACGTCTTAGTGTATTACCAACAGTAACCTTGGAAACGGGGGTAGCAGCTCTTTACAGGTCACTGACCAGCGCCTCCCGTGTAGTTCTGGGCTGATTTGTCACCTTTCTTAGGATCATTGAGCCCACTGAGGTGAGATCTTGCATGGAGCCCCAGTCCGAGGGAGATTGACAGCCATGTTTAGCTTCTTCCATTTTCTAATGATTGCTCCAACAGTGGACCATTTTTCACCAAGCTGCTTGGCAATTTCCCCGTAGCCCTTTCCAGCCTTGTGGAGGTATACAATTTTGTCTCTATAGTGTCTTTGGACAGCTCTTTGGTCTTGGCCATGTTAGTAGTTGGATTCTTACTGATTGTATGGGGTGGACAGGTGTCTTTATGCAGCTAACAACCTCAAACAGGTGCATCTAATTTAGGATAATATATGGAGTGGAGGTGGACATTTTAAAGGCAGACTAACAGGTCTTTGAGGGTCAGAATTCTAGCTTATAGACAGGTGTTCAAATACTTATTTGCAACTGTATCATAAAAATAAATAGTTAAAAAATCATATATTGTGATTTCTGGATTTCATAATTTTTTAGATTATGTCTCTCACAGTGGACATGCACCTATGATGACAATTTCAGACCTCTCCATGATTTCCAAGTGGGAGAACTTGCAAAATAGCAGGGTGTTCAAATACTTTTTTTTCCTCACTGTATATATACAGTGTGTATGTGTGTGTGTATATACATATATATATATATATACACACACACACAGATCAAGGGATAACATTATGATATGAACATAATAATCATTGCGATTCACTTATTATTATCTCTTCATCACGGCACCTGTTAGTGGGTGGGATATATTAGGCAGCAAGTGAATATATATATATATATATATATATATATATATATATATATATATATATATATATATATATATATATATATATATATATATATATATATATATATATATATATATATATATATATATATATATATATATATATATATGAATGAATGAAGTCTATGCTCACCAAGGCTGCATTTATTTCAAAAATACAGTATAAACTGTAATATTATGAAATATTACAATTTAAATGTTTTTCTATTTGAATATATTTTAAAATGTAATTTATTCCTGTGATGAAAAACTGAATTTTCAGCATCATTACTCCAGTTTTCAGTGTCACATGATCCTTCAAAGTAAAAAAATTAAAAAATTCTTATTAATGTTGAAATCACTTGCACATGCTGCTTAATATTTTTGTTGAAACCGTGATTTATTGAAACTGTCTGTCTTACTGGCCCCAATATATATTAACATTTTGCATTTGTTTGCACATTGCTTTGCATGTTTACCGTTTCATTAGCTTCATATACAGTTGTTTTTAATACTGAGTGTTTGTATAGAACTGGTGAAACATTATAAACACTTGGTTTACTCATTGCTACTGTTTTGTAAAACTCTCAATATCACACCTTTATTGAACAGCACTTCACGGCTCAAAGCTTGTGCTGTTTTACACGGTGAAAGTAAAAATCTAATCTATTGAGTTCCACTCATTTCTCTCTGCTCAGCCGGACGAGGGGTTTACCATCAAGCGTTCAGGGTCTTTGGACTGCTACCCACACCCAGGGATGTATTGGATAAGGTATGCCCACAGAGCGGCTCTAACCGCCAGTGTTTCCATGGCAACGTGCTGGCAGTCTCCATAGTCCCTTTCCTTCCACACTCGGCCTCTTGCTATAAAGTGGGGTGATGCTCTGCTTTTTTGCCATTTATGCTTCTCAGCTCATACTCTGCGTATCGCTTTTGCTTTCTGGTGGTGCTTTGCTGAATTCAGTTTGTCAGTGCTTTACTTTTCCCTTTCTTTGCTATGTGTTACTGATCTAACTAAGAAGCTTGTACAATTGAAGTGTACACTCACAGTACCTAACACGCATGACACTGCTGGTTATTATTCACACACTAGTTTGAATGTGCGGTCCTGTGCTGGATATAGAACGCACATGTATATTTTGATTAGTTAGGTCTGTGGGAAAAAAAAGAAAAAAAGCAGATTTACTTTAATTGTTGCATTAAATTAACCAAGAAAGATTTACAGATACTGTTTATATATTTACATCAATACATAATGTTATATATTCCATTCAAAGGTTTGGGGTCAGTAAAATAAAAGGAAAAAAAAGAAGAAAAAAAATTTTATTCAGCAAGAATGCTTTACATTGAACAAAAAGGACACTAAAGTCTGTTACATTGTTACAGAAAATGATATTTCAGTATCCTAAAACAATAAGTAACTAGTACTGTATCATGGTTTCCACAAAAATGCTATGAAACACAACTGTTTTTAACATTAGTAATAATGACTGAAGACTGGAGTAATGATTTGGAGACAGCTTTGTCATCCCAAGAATACATTACATTTTAAAATATATTAAAAAAGTTAAATTAAAAAAGTTATTTTAATATTCCACAATATTTAGGCTACTGTTTTTTGATCAAATAAATGTACATTGAGACTTAAAAAATCTTACCAACCCCAACCTGTGGAGCAGTAGTGTGTATGTACGTAGCCTACATATAATTTATATATTTAATTAAACAAAGCAATAAAAAATGCTGGAAATAAAATGAGCCTTTTTATTAATCAGATGCGAGATAAAGAGTTCACTATGCTTGGTGCACTATATCTAACCACCACATTTGCTTGTTTTTACACTTTAACCACAGTTCAGTGTTAATTAAGAGACACAGATTTTGATTAAGCTGTCTTGGAAAGTCACTGTTTAATCTCTGCACCTATCCGAACTCTCCCCCGTTGATTCCTGAGCAGACATTAACAATCCCATGCTTCCGTGTTCCCCAGACCACCCCTCTTGATAAGGAGAGGCAGGTTTTCAGACGAAGACGTCACCAGGATGTGAAAGCCGCTACTGCCCGCAGCACCCAGAGCACCTTCCCCTGCAGCCCCGCCACCGTCCCGACCCTCTCTCCGGCGGACTTCACTTCAGAGTCGGAGGACATTTCCCCCAGCTCGGCCGAGACGGTCCGCTCACCGACATCGCCGTTTTAAGCCCACAAAGGCAGAAATGAATGGAAAATGACCTTTAAGTAAAAGGTAAATTGACTTGTGAATGGCAAAGGATGACAGATTTTGAAATCGAACGTTTTGTTACATGGAAGCGGCGTGATTAACTAGGAGCGGATGGGCTGGTTTTCTCTGTTCAAATTCTGTGAGGCACACCTGAACAGGTGTAAAAATAATCTCATGCTTTTAGCAGTTTTTCATCACAAAGGAGAACGTTTTCATTGTTTGAGAGTTTTCTCTTCATTGTAACTACATGTTTGGTGCTACATGAGGTTTTGTTTGTAGACCATGGCTGCATCCGAAATCGCATACTTCCCTACTATATAGTAGACGAAAAACTGTATTCACAGTACTCAAAAAAGAGTAGGCAAAAGTTCCCGGATGACCGACTTCTTCAGGTGAGAATCAGATGCATGTGATGGACACTTTACTATCCAATGAGGCCACGGGAGAGGATTTGTGATGCAACTGATGCTGGTTGATCCTGATCACTCTGTCAGGGTTTATTCTGCGATAACAACCGGCTGGGTGTACATTAATCACGCTTATTACACAGCTACTTACAAAATATTGTCTTGAGTTTAAATATTGTATTAGCTCTTACGCAAAGCTTCTGTGAAGAAAAACAGTTCCAAACTGCTTTAAGATTGTATTTATTGCTGAAGATTTGTTTTAATCATTAATGTTGAAATTAATTCTGAAAAGAGATAGCTCATCCGGGTACTACGAGTTGTCTTGACCGAGTTAATTTTCACACCCTAAAATGAAAATTAGCCCTTGATTTACTCACACTCAAGTCGTCCTAGGTGTGTATGACATTCTTCTTTTAGACGGATACAATTAGAGTTATATTTAAAAAGCTGTCCGTCAAATAGCGCGCTCCACGCGGCTCTGGGGGGTTAATAAAAGCCCTCTGAAGCGAATCGATGCATTTGGGTAAGAAAAATATTAATTTTAAAACCTTCATAAAGTAAAGTTTTGGCCGATCGCCTTCCATGAAAAAAGTGTTGAAAGGGCCTCTTGCAGTTCAAAATGCTTACGCACATCTGACGAGCGTAACTGGTAGCGTAAGCCTTTTGAACAGCAGAGGCTCTTTCAACACTTTTCTCATAAGTTGAATATGGAAGGCTATTGGCTGAAACTTTACTTTACAAAGTTTTAAGTATGGATATTTTTTCGTACACAAACTCATCGCTTTGCTTCAGAATGCCTTTATTAACCCTCCAGAACCGCGTAGAGCACGTTATTTGACGAAGAGATACATTTTTATGGACTTCAAAAACAGAACAACAATTGCTGCCATTATAACGCTTGGATTAGGCAGGATTTTTATATAACTTTCTTTTTTTTTTTTTAAAGAAGAATGTCATATACACCTAGGATGACTTCCATTGTAACCCGTGGTGGTTGTGTTTTTCAGTCACAAGATGGCGCCAGACAGTCAACGACAGCAGAGTGACACGTTAAGCATATAAGTAGTACCGGTCAAGATAACTCGTAGTACCCGGATGAGTGGTCTGTTATTCACTTTGCGGTTGTTATCTGGGAATAACATTCTGCTGGAATGCACGACCAATCAGAATCAAGTATTCCACAGAGCCGTGTAATAAAATTTGGTTAAACAGTTAAATTATTGATTTTGAAGGAATTGTAATCAGGTGCTAAAGAGAGTACCTATTAAATGCAATTTGAACCAATGGAATCGCTTTGGGTCCTAAAGGAGACACAATTTGTCACTACAAGATTACGTTAATTTTTTCACACATTCTATTTAGAATATACTTCTTTAGCGGGTGCAAAGTAAATACTTATTCATAATAAGTACCTACTCAAAAGAGTATGTGATTTCGGACGCAGCACATATGTCACGACCTGCCTTCGAATCTTCCCTAATACAGTAATCCGCCTCTCTTTAACGCCCTCTAGTGTTGGATAGAGAGTAATGCAGCCAAACCTACCGCTCTGTTTCAAGTGTTCACACACACACGGCCATCTGTTTGATGCCCTCCGATGTCTTAGCATCTCCTCTTTCAGTAAAAAAATCTTGTATGTGGGTTTTTACCTTTTGTATGAACTTTATATATTTTAAATATTTTAGGTTTATAAATTTTATTTTAACCTGATAACTATTTGCATACTTCAGCATTTCTGAGAAACATGTTGATTTCTGTCTGTCGGTTAGACATTAGAATGTTCTTTATAAAATGTGATGAAGCTTTTTTGATGTATGCGGCTGTAGAAATGCTTGTTTGAACTTAATATTTGGTGCTGGTTTAACATGTATGACGTTGAATGACTAGAAACTTGTCAGTCCAACCATAGATATATAGATGCCTCATTAGCGGCTGTTGTTTTTATGGGCCACTATACGTAAGTTGCCCGCCATATTGGAACAGTCAAAGGTGGTCTATGAACATTCGAGAGCAAGATGACTGAGCGTCTGTAACGCATGTATGAATATTTATATCTGCGTCTAAACTAATACAGTACAAAAAGATGAAGGCATCAGCTAACACAGCATTACCATAGTAAAACTAAAAACATAAAAAGTACCTTAGTAAAAACCTGTAATATTGAGTTAATACATATAAAAACACAAGCCAACACATTCTCAACTATGAAAGGTAATCACATTTCTTTGTGAATCCCACAACTCTTTCAGTTTTTATTATAAAACATTTTCCCAGAACATTTGAGTTAGACTATAGTTTATAAGAGCACAATTATGAGCATAATGAGGCTGTAAAAGCGTGCTGAGCTTCCCATTTCAGTGTGATGGCGCGTATTCTCCTCGATAGCCTCTGTACTCCCATTTAGCCACTTGTTAGCAACCACCTATTTCAAAACACGTAACAGCTTAAAAAATCATGAGTGGGATAATACTGATGTATTTTATGTTGTAGAATAAAATGTGAAAGTGTTTTGAGCTTGTATTCACCACATACCTTATTTCAGCCATTTAAACAATACCCATTAAAAAAACATTGACTTTTGGAAATGGAAGTGCTAAAATACTAACTCACTTACGCATTTTGGCCACAAAGTGATGTCGTTCCTGCACCACTCTGTTGATTCTAACCGTGATTGACGACACTGACTGTTCCAATATGGTGGTGTGCTGACACGTCTGGGGCAGTCGAATGTGGCGTCTATGTTTACATATCTATGAGTCCAACTGCTGCTGCTATAATAATCTCTTCGTCAGTACGTTCGGATCTGTCAGTATCACTCTTCATGAAGATAAATAGATAATACAGCCTCTTCTCGGAATTTCAGATCAGAGCGTACGCTAATTTTCCATTTGTCGAGAGAACAGAATGTACGATTTATTTAAAAAGTGTAGCAGAAATCAAAGACGCGCTGAATCTACGCTAGTGATTTTAAAGAGTACGTTTGTACTAAGATTGTACATATTTGTCTTTTTTAAGTTGAATGTAATAATGTAGTCAAATTAGTTTAGTTTGTTTGCCTTTTGAACTGAACTGACTAGCAAAAGGTCCATTTTAATTTGAATGTATCGTTTGTTGTTTTTGAAATATGACACCATAGAATGATCGGAAGCATTTTATGTGGTGGAGACATGAACTTTTTACCTTAAGATTGTAAAATACAATTTAAAAAGATTATCGTTTTTTTTTTATGAAAGGGATGCATAACTAGCATAACAGCACATTTTAATACATCAAGCCATGTATTCATAACTGTCCAAATTCCAACATAGGGACCCGTTATATATTAAGTATCTTAAACTACTGTACTAACAGTTAGTCATTTGATATAATTGAACCCCTAATTCCAATTCCAATTACCAGTCTCCCACCTCACTAGCAGCAAAAGTGTTTTGCACATTACAACATGAACACAATAAGAATATTTATTGGGCAGTATATACAGTAACAATATTATTCTGCTGTAAATACTTAAGAGGTTAATATAAAATGGGACCCAACATAGTAACTGGCTGCAGTTTAGACATTTATATTCATTCCTTTTGTGATTTTCTTGTAAAGGAGTCTTGCATGTGTTCTGAGTATGAGTGATAATCATTTTAATATCCTTTTACTGTACCGTCATTACATGTTGACCCCATCCACAAGCAACTAGTCTCAGTGAAGATCAGTCATGGTTATGTTTGTTGCTTCTCAATATTTAACATTGTTAAACTGCTTATGGAAGCCTCCAGCATGTAAAGGCTTCCGGTGACACCGTGAAGGGGTGAATGAAAAGCACAAAGGATAAAAGAGTAGATCTTTAAGGTATAGCATGTATTTGCTTTTTATAATTAAAAATGTATCTGGTGTATTTGCTCGTCAAAATTAGACTAGAAAACAATCTGTGATCAACCAATTTTTGAATAGGACGTAGATCAAGTCATTATAATAAATGAAATAATCTAGCTCATATGCAAAATTCAGTGCACAAGCATTGATTACACGTTGTATATTTGTATAGATGTATATCCATCGCTTGTCCATTGTCTCTCCCATCGAATGTCATTTAGGCTTGACTTCCTGGAAGAAGAGTCTTTGCTTCCAAGTAGCATTGAACGGTGGTGCATTCAGCAACAAGCCAAACCTGTGAATAAATGATTCCTCAAGCAGAAACCTGTTTTTTTATGTCTATTTCAATTTACTGAAATTGATCATGTATTTTATTTTGTTATGCATGTTCTCTGCAATCATAACGAAACAGATTAAAGCTATGGTAGGCAATTTTGTTCTACTGGTTGAAACTCTTCATATCATGATAGCAAACAATAGTAGAAGTGGCCTAAATATTAAAACATGTTTACATGGGTGATAACTATAATTGCAGCAGGTACATTTGGTGGCCTAAGTCATTCCCCTGCTTTTTTCTAAATGTTATATTTTTATTATTTGTTACTCATTGTCATGAATCACAAGATGTTACAGGCCATAACAATATAATATTTTCTGTAAAAAGTGTCTTATATAGCTGAAAAGCAAATTTCTTATCCAAATTAATCAGTGTATTTTGTCCATCAGAATATTTTATTCTACTTTTCTCTTGGTAATATTTAATTTATTTTATTTATAAAAGCCCTAAATAGTAATTTTCCTAATCCTACAACATTTAATTGTTTAAAAATAACTTTTATCTTATAAAATGTGTGTACATTAATCTTGTAGATTCTGTTACGGTACCATACTTTGCCTTTAAATTGGTGGCATTATCTCCCACAGCAAAGATACAGGAAATGATGTCACTTTCCCTCACTGATAAGATCTGTGGGGCGTTGGGGTGTGCCATTGACTGGCCCTCACGTTCCCCAGATCTAAATCTAATTGAGAACCTCTGGGACATTATGTATTGAAGCATTCAATAGCAAAACAGACTGCCCAGGAGCTCTCACTGATGCCCTGATCCCGGTCTGGGAGGAGATCCCCCAGGACATCATCCGCCATCTCATCAGGAGCATGCTCAGACATTGTTGTGAGTGCATACAGGCATGTGGGGGCCACACACACACTACTGACTTGCATTATGACTTGCTGTGATCAGCCTGTAACTTCAGTTTTTTACACTGATTTTTGGTATGATTGTGAATCCAGACCTCACTCCGTTGATGATTTTGGTGTCCATTGACTGTATAGAGATTTTCAAATTTAATATTTCATTAATTGAGATCCATTGTGTGATTTAAATGTTCCCTTAATTTGTTTGAGCAGTGTATTTCCTTAACTCTGCTGTCATCACGTCATCAGTGCGTTCCATAAGGCTATGCAGAGTTGTGGCGGGTCACAGAGGTCCACAAACAGCAGCCTTTTACATTTCCCCCTGAACCAAAACAACACGCTTATGCTGCATTCATGCAATGTTGTAGCCGCAATTACAAGACAGCAACCCATGGCGTTCTACCCGGAACTGTTCACATCCTCAGACTCTGATTTATGCATTTCTATGTGAACAATGTCAACTTCTACATGAATCTGCAGCAGTCAGGTGGTACAAGTAATTGTTGTTGATGTAACCCGGGTAACCCTGGCCACCAGTTTAAAAGTTAAATTTTTTTTTTAAAGCTAAGGGAGAGCGAAAAATATGTGTTTTAGAAGAACATGAGAATCACCCAATCACTGATTGTGCTGCAGTGACAAGACACTTGAATAGGCCAATAGCAGCAGCGCATCAAGTTCTCGCTGGCGCCTCGGTCAGACTCAGTGCGAGCTAGTGATGGGAAGTTCGGTTCTTTTCGCGAACCGGTTCTTTCGGACAGTTCGTTTCAAAGAACCGGATCAAAAAACCGGTTCACGGTTCTTTTGCTCAAAGCGTGATGACGTCATTTCTCTGCGTAATGGACGTCAAGTCTATCGCGGGCTGGATAAACAAACACTTTACACATTAAAATATATAAAGTCAGTAATCATAATATCAATCAGATAAAATATCATCATAATCTGTTAAGTTTATTACAATTCGTTTTACATCTAAAGCATCCAAACAGGCAGTGATGTGCAAAGGAGGATGTTTCACAGTTCTAAAATCAATAAATTAGTCTTCATCAGTGCAGAAACCATGATCCACTTACTATGTTTTGTAATTAAATAAATACGGCCAGATTTTCCACATTCATGTCCTCAGAGTCGTTTCACAGACGCGCGCTCATATCAGTTGATGTTTGTTCGGTTCAGAGATGCCTGCAGTCAGTCAGTCGTTTGACGCATGCTCAGTCAGTATCAGCTCATCGGTTCTCAAATCGGACATGTCCGAAATAAACAGTTCTCGGTTCAGTGTACTGGTGATTCGAAAACCGCTGCAACCGGTTGCAACCGATTCTTGACTCAAGAACGAACGAGAATGAAACTGAGATTCGAGAACCGCGAGAGCGATTCAAAAGGAGTCTTAATTGCTTAGCTGTAGTTTGAGGCTACATCATTTTTATATTTAGCCTATATCACCTTGTTTAGAAATTAAATACACTGATCATGCAAATAATGGCTTTATGAAACAAATGTTTAGTTTTGTAGTTGTACAAACTAATGCACATTTTACTGTAATGCTTTTAGACAACATTAATATAGAAACATATATTTGTATAACAATTTCTGAACATCAGATAGTTTGATCCATGTAGGCTACACATACAGTGTGTGTAAGTGCACTTTTATGTGTATTGTGAACACTTTAATATATTTTTATTAAAACATTGTTTATTTATTACAAACCCAATTTGTGAATGTGTCATCATTAACTATAATTACTGTAGGCCTACAGGTATTTCATAAATTATTATGATCCCTATAACACTTCCCGATGCTCAACAAAACTTAACATGCTTTTCGTTCTCTCTTGAAAAATTACACGCATGCTCAGTCAGTATCAGCTCGTCGGTTCTCAAATCGGACATGTCCGAAATAAACAGTTCTCGGTTCAGTGTACTGGTGATCCGATAACCGTTGCAACCGAGTCTTGACTCGAGAACGAGAACTGTGACAGGCCGTGCACGTTCGTTCGTGTACGCTGCACGCATGCTCAGTTCTGTTCGCTGGCGTGCTCATCATAATCAATTCTCTCTTACAGTAGTTAATTATTGTTGGAGTAACTAAATAACTCTGGGATGTTGGTTTGTTTCAAGTCAGAGGGACAGTCAGACAGGTCAAAAAGTGAGTAACTTTATAAATTTGTGGATTAGTGCTGCGAACTGTTTCGAACGATTCAGTCCGATTTGGTGAACTGGTTCGACCGGTTCACTAAAAAGAACCAGTTCAAAGAACGATTCGTTCGCGAACCGGACATCACTAGTGCGAGCAGCAGAAGAGAGAGAGAGAGGAAGCCGTTTTGTTATATTTAGGTCACTTTTCTTTTTAAAATAAAAGCGCAGTGTTTCTGGAGATCTCCAGAAACACTGCGCGATTATTTTAGAAAGAAAAGTGAGCTAAATATAACGAAAGGATTGAGTGGATGCGATAACTTTGAGAAGCTGTCGCAGAAGTGAGAAGAGGATGAGGCATAATTAGAAATAGAGGCTGTTGCAGACCCATCATGGAGCATCAAAGCATCGTGAATGAACTTCTTTTTCATTTATATTCTTGCCTTGGTGAATCATATCTCAAATATGAATTTGAGATATGAAAGAAAAGTGTTGCATATTCGGCAGCGAACCGTGTGTTCCTCCTGAGTGATATTGCATATTTCACAGTGCAAGCCAGAGCTAATTGTTGCACGTGTGCTAAAGCTAATCACATGTGAAAATGCTAAGAGTTGATGAAGTGTGACAAAGGGTGATATTTAAGTGCCAATGTGTTCAATAAGAGTTGAAATGTTGTGTTAATGTGTTAATTCTTTAAAGTACATGCATGTCATTTTGTTTTTAAGAGTTTGAATTGAAAATTGTTTCTGCTTTGTGTTTTTACCGAAAATATTAGTGCATGTTCCTCAAATCGCAAACTTTTTCATAGATTATTTCGGAAAGATAATGAAGTTTCAATGTTAAGCAGTCTGCAACAGTTCGCATTTTCAAAACATTTTTTTGTATAATATGAGTTATCGTCTGAGTTGTTTTGCCTGATTGATTACAGGCATTCAGATAAATAGGTAAGAACACAGACCAAACAATGAGTCAATAACTTGTGCTCCTTTATATGCTAGTGTATTATTAAATAGTTTTGCCCTAATAAAGTGTTTAAAAGCTAGCCTGGTGTGAGTCATCCTGAATTTCTTGTTAATTATTGCCAGTGTCTCTGTACATACCTGAGGAAAAGGTTATATTAGACTTGTAGTCATCATAATTAACATTGCAATTATTACTTGATAATATAATACAGTGCATAAATAAAGTTTTAAAGCATTGTTCTGATGGATGCCCAGCCTTTTTGGACATAGGCCAGAGGTTACTATTTTTAAATCTTCATTTTGCTTTTGTGATGCCTATATTCATCATCATGTTACTGTTTCAGACTGGATGTAAGAGCTGAAGTCAGTAGCGGGCAGTGTGTGATCTGGACATACTTGGGGACTGTTTTCTCTTTTGCAGTCTGTAACTTTTTTGGGTTAAAAATTATCCAAAATCAACTTTTGAGCAATTACATAACCAGCCAGTGTTCAATCTGCTTAGCTCGATTTACAACGGTAAGCTTGTAATAATGTTTTTAATTCCAGTGGTACTGGTGGATCTTCGCGTCATTGCGTCACATCTGTAGCTACACATCAATAAGAAGTCCCGGCTAGGCTATATCGCGTGTGAGGATGTTAGAGGTGGAGATTTATAGTCTTTTCTCACAGTGCATGATATAATTAAACTTATCAGTTTGATAGCGGATCCAGAAAGGTTGAAACCTCAATCAGTGACAGTGACATCTGGAGATTCGCCTGTTTTAAAATGCAAAAGAAAAAAGAATGGCTACAGAAAAAAAGAGACTTCAACCGAGCCAAAACAAGGATAAAAAGGGCTTTTGAAAGGTGGCGTTAACGCCGTGCTTAGAAGGGGTTCAAAACGGATGCAGAGACAGTTTTTTTTCTGCTGAACAGGTCAGACATTTCAGTGGTTATTATGTAACAGTAGCACACTTCGCTTAATTCATACAGTAAAAGTTACAGTACTTCCTTTGTTGTGCATTTCTCTTTTTGCTACGTGCATTATGGTAAATAGACATTATTTTGTGCTAGATGGAGCAGTTAATCTCTACTCCACATTAATTTGTTGATGACGATTAGAAATGAGACTGCACATAAATGGAAACTGAACTACAGGTCACATTAGTTTCGAATCAGTGTTTGGGAAAGTTACTTTGAAAAGGAATGCATTATTGTGTTAATCCCTTAAAAAGTAACTTATTGAGTTACTTAGTTACTTTTTTAAGAAAAGTAATGCGTTACGTTACTTTTGCATTACTTTTTCTCACATGGACTTGGCTTGTTTTTTTTTTAGAACAAAATGGTTCTATTTTTTTGCAAATGTAAAGACCTCTTCATACCAAAATTGAAATAAGGCTGAGGCAAAAATACAAATTCACAGCTCTGCTCTGCTGTGCTGCCATTCTGGATAATGGAAGAATAGGACGCAGGAGAAAAAAGTTTTACCAATAATAAAAAATAAAATCTAGTAATTTTTGCTCGTGGTTTAACTGAATCATTAAAGGTCAGCAGCAAATTGGTCAATAAAGTTAGATTAAATGCATAGAAATATTTGTTTTATTTAACATTTAATTACTGGAGGTTTGCATTTGACTGATTTTATTGTTTTTGAGGAATTCTCAATCATTATGCAAGTGAGATGAATAAATGCTCAAATTTAGTCTAGAACTACAATAACTATCATGTTCACACACTACGCCTTTACACTTACTCTCAATTTCATTGGGACAGGAAAGCTGTCAGTCAAATAAATGTGAAAAAGTAACTCAGATATTTTGTTGTAAATTTGAAAAGTAATGTGTTACTTTACTAGTTACTTGAAAAAGTAATCTTTTACACGTAACTCAAGTTGTAATGCATTACCCCCAACACTGGTTCTAATACACATTACGTGTAGTCACGCAATGCTGATGCTATTAATATTAACAATTTGAAAACAAAGTATAATTTGCACAGTATGATAAGATTTAATCATCATGATTTATTGCAATTGCTTTTCCCACGTAGGCCTAGTTGGTCAGCACAAAAGTGGATGTTAGCTGCTTACTTGTTCAGATGACATTCTTATGATGGTCATACGTTCAGACAGTAGAATCTGTGATTCTGAATGACAGTATCCACACGGGGCGGTGACTGACAGCCCTTCTCATGACAGACGCGCATTGACATTCTCCTCAAAACATTGTTTCATACGCGCTGTGCGGTGCCGAGGCACAGCTCACGTAGAGTTGATCATTCCGCGAATAACTGCAGTTGCAGATTTCAAACAGAGATGGCGACAAAGGGGAAAAACTACGGACTGCAGCTTTAACATTGAAACTTCATTATCTTTTTCTAAATAATCTGAAACGAGTTGTGATTTGAGGACCTTGCACAAATATTTTCAGTTCCATTCATACGCCCACAACAAGGAAACACATTCGGTATATATTTTATTCTTTTATTGTACAAAGTGTAAGAAAGTTGATTCCCAAACGAGTTGAACTGTTCTTACTGCTGAAAATTCCGATGAGAGTTATTTTACAAATACTGCATTATTGTTTAATGCAAACTGCTTGCATTTGCACACTTCAGGCAAAGAACAAAAAAGACAGAATATTTCCTTCTTCAAACTCTACTAAATCGCAAACAAGCCTCTGTGATGATTGCTCACCTACCTACCTGCTTTCTCCTCTCAGTAGTCACATCTTCCATCTGATCCATCGGCCCATATCGAACTTTATACAAGTGTGACACGTCAGACCCGTTACATGCTACATTTGCATTCATTTTTATTATAATGTTATGTGATTTTGAGAAACAAGGTAATTTAACGCCGTTTCTTGTGACGCTTTATGTGTTTTGGAGGAGGTGTGGCTTTGGAGACGTTCTGATGGGAGGGTGGGATCTTTCAAAGCTAGCTTCCTATGGCTAGCCTCTCCAAAATCGCAAGAATCGTCGCTGCAGCCTGAAGCACGATGACGTAATGGATCAGATCCAACACGTACTGGACGCGCATGCACGGTGGTTTCATTCACTTTTTGATGACGTTTTCCCTTGAATGTGTACTGGTTGTACCTTGAGGATTAAAATTACAGACAATTAGGTTACTTGACTCCTTTTTGCTTCCACTCAAAAGCAAGTATGACCAGAATATGTTACAATTTTAACTGTTTTGCATGTATGTAGAGAGAAACTAGGATAACTTCAGCATCACGATGACTTATTCATCAATAATTAGTCTATTATTTATCAGTACTACTACTACACAGGTTAGAACATCATCTATATACAATATTCACCATACATGTCACTTAAGTCCAGCGCATACGCATTATAACTAGACTCGCACTTGCATTATAACTATACGCACTCGCCATAACGAACCACCATCCAGTACGTATTGGATCTGATCCAGCTACGTCATCGTGCTACAGGCTGCAGCGAGGAGTGTCTCCAAAATCGCCTTAAAGCAGCACTAGGTAGGTTTTTCTCGGGCCCCCTACAGGTGGGAAACAGTATTGTCCTCTACAACTGTCGTAAACTCTGTCATCACGTGAATTTGTTGACATGACAACCATGATAGCCCTGAACACTGCAGGAGGAGTTCACATGCACGTGTTCTGCTTGTCGCGTGTGAAATGTCTTCATCCCAGGTACAGTGGCATATGTTTCATCATGTCATATGAATATCATTTCATGGGTTTTATTTTTTTCAAACGCCAAATGAATGTGCCAATTTCGCGATGCTCACGTTTACAAGCCAGGGTCATTATAGTATCCTAGTCTATTGGTTACCGTTTTACAGAATCTATATGATTGATACTTCAATTCAATGTTTGAGTGGTAGGTAATAACCATATATCGTCAATATTATAATATCAAGCTACCATAGATGAATCTGCAAATTTGAAAAATCTATTTGCATTATAGTCTGAGGCAAGACAAATAAACAAATATCACAGACATGTTAGGTATCCTAAAATATGATTTTGTACGCATGACAGCCAAGTCAGCATCGGTCGGGCACCCCTCCTCTTCCTTCAGCTCACGCCAACGAGCAAACGCTGCTCAATGTTGATCCTCGTCCTGCCTTTAATCCGATCACTTTCTCATTTCCTCTTTTTGCTTTCCTCCGACAAAACCTTTGCTTTCTTATTTTTCTGTGCTGCTTCGGTCATGTCTATAACATCCGGCAAACAAACGATAGTTGGGCTCGCACGTCCGAATTTAAGGAAGTGGGGGTGGTGGTGGAAGTGACTTATATGCCGTAAAGCAGTCGGATTTTGTAGTTCTTTTTGTTCTCGGGTTACTACCCGAAACCCGAAGTTTAAAAGTACGATTAAAAACGATACAGACCCGTCAGATCTGGCAGAAGTGTCATTCAACCTATTGTAAGTCGATGTATCATCACAAGAGTCTTGAAAATATATTATGAAGGTTGAAAAGTTACCTAGTGCTGCTTTAAAATAATGGAAAATATTTTATTCTTAAAAGCACATGTAGCACACTAACACCATTTGTATGCACTAATGCAAGGGAACAGCACTCAATGCAGTACTTTTCTCATCTTTTATTATAAATAAAAAGTAGGTTAATACATTTCATCACAATGATTCACTAGGACATACCGAACAGTTTGAACTAAAAAGAAACTAACTTAATCATATCTGCTGAATTAGCAGGCACCATTACTTGCAACGTCAAAGTTCCTGATGGAAACTGTTCACATCAAATAAATCTTTTGAAATCTGAGGCATTTCAACATAAATATGACATTTAAGGTAAACTCATTTAAGGTTTTAAAAATAACCATTGCTCAGTATATCAAATCTAAATTGCTATTCTTGTAAATAAAATGTTAACTATGGCACCATATTTATTGTGTGGATTGGCAAAAAAACTCAACGCTTTGTCTTCTTACAGCAGAATATTTCACATATTTGCACTAAAACAATTAAAAATAGTTTTTTTGATCCATAAACTCTGAGTAATAGCTTTGATTTACATTATGCAATAGAATTAAAGATGCGCAAACGTCATACATAATGTATTGCTTACAGCAGGGGTTTTACAATGTCATTTTCTGTTTGCAAGTGCAATTCTGAGAGATCTTGATGGCAGTAGACAATTTAAGACAGTAAAGGAATATAACAATGTTTAGCGTACCCTCGTCATCCTCAAAATACTTTGAAAAACAAAGAAAAACAACAGATATTTCCAAAGATGAGATGTACAAGGCTTGGTGTATTTGAATGTAAAATTACAGCAAAACAGCAAAACAGCAAAAAAAAAAAAAAAGAAATAAGTTAAAAGTGTAAATACTGGTTTAAAAACCTCACTGTTGTCTTTTCACATCTGTAAAAGCATATATATAATTTTAAAATTGCAAAATAATTCGAATGATCCAGCACCATCAGCGTCAACCCTCATTTAGTGCTTGACACATCGAGTATTCCTGGACTGCACATGATACCAAACAATGTCTTTAATGCTGCATCCATCAAGAAGTCCAGATACAAATCTGGTTTGAAATCAAATACATCCACAATAGACAAACCATTCATCCTCACATGAGGAGAATGACTGAACGAACATTACAGGACGTCACATTGAAACAAAAGAGCTTCTCTCTCTTTTTTTTTCTTCTCTTTGTAATCATATAAAAACACAGGACAAACATAATTAAATTGCAGAACAGTTTCGAAAGCAGCCTCAGAGACAAGTTTGAAAGAAAGTATAGCATTTACACACATGAGCTCAGCATCAGAGAGAGGACATTTCATCATGTATTGTTCATGTAGCTTTTCTTTCCCAAGGGCCTGTAGAAAGAAACCTGGAGAAAGTGAAATATGCTGGAAGCCAGTAGAAAATAAACCTCATAAAAATATTGTTATTGGTTCTCTATGCAAAGTGTTACTGTCAGTTAAAATGACGGGACTATGTGTAAAGAGGCTATTGTTGGCTCAGATGACATTTTGATCAAATAATTTGTGATGTAAAACTATGCTGGCCTCCATCTGTGCTCTCTCGATTCATCTATTAATCGCTCCTGTGCATGTTTGAGACGTGTACACATCTGCTCAAGCAGCTGAGATTCCTTAAACTGCTGTGACTTCTCCAACTAGCCTTGTGTTACTTCTTTTATTCTGTATGTTTTCTGTTGCTACGTCACCTCCCGTAATGGCAGGTTACCGACCGAGGCGGCAGCTGCCCGTCATTGGCTGATCGCTCTCAGTACCTGTTCTGATGCTCAAAGTGCCAGCGATTAAAATCAATGTTGAAAGCCACGATGCTACCAGACGCCATGCCCGTGATCAGAGTCCTGGAAACACAGGAGACGACGTCAGGTTTAAACCAGTTTAGGATTTGCTTTATGTCTCTGTGTAGTAAAAGTATAAAGTTAAGTGAAACCTCTGATCATGTGACAGGTCCATGGCTCGGATGCCGGCGTCGCAGCCAGGGTAGACGTACAGTTGCTTGAAGTCACAGGCCTGCCACACCTCCACCACCCCGTTATCTCCTCCAGTCACTAGATTCTGCCCATCGCTGCTCAGGATGACGGCCTGAGTGTATGAAATTGCATATCACATATAGCTTATTAATGGTACACTATGTAACTTTTTATTGGTTAAAAAAAAAACATTTAAATATTGAATCATCATCATACAACATCAATCCTTCTTCCAGAACATGTTTTTTATTACATTTATTCACTATGAGACACGTAGGTCGGAATCACAAACACTGTAAGTCATGTCATTTCCTGTTTGTGCCACATGTTTAGCGTATCCTTCTGTTAGCAATGAGGGATTCACATATGATACGTGTGTATGATAAATGACAGAGAAGATTTCAGAATTAGACACACATTCTAACTTTAATCAAGGATGGTAAGAATGCAAGGGCTCTGGACACTGCTTTGGACACGACTAGCCTAGCAAACCCTGTACGTTGTTCGCTTCCGCAGCAGGACAACTGGGTGACGGTATAGTCGCAGGACAATTCCGTTCCGATTAGAACATCAAACAGGAAATTACGCATATGCGTCATTTGCCCATGCGTGTCTCGTCATATCCGTAAATAGAGAAAAGTTACTCCATGTCTGGTGTGGGAATGGCGTAGGTTAGATGTCACAATGAACGAGAAAGGTTGACATAGTGCAACTAAATCTCACACCTTCTAGGTTAAAAAAAATATGTGAGTCTGCTGGCAAAAACAGAATGCGACAGACCTCGTAATAAAACAAGAACAAACATTAGCTTGGCTTTTCGGAGATGCGAGAGCTGAGGGATTTGAAATGTTGTAAAAGTGACGCTGAGATGGCATTTATACTACTCAAAAGGTGAGTAAGGTGTTTTATCGAATAGACAAACTGCCATATGTATCTCTATCAGAGTTCAATGTAAAGCATTATCTATAGTGAAGGGTCATTTCCTTATGGTTCTAGTAGTTACAGTTACTAGAACGTTTTTTTTAATTTTTTATATATATTATTACCAATATACCACTGGTCAAAAGTTTGGGTTCAGTTTGATGATTTTTCATATAAAGTAATACTTTATGCATGAAATTGATAAAACGTGACAGTAAAGAGCTGTATTATGTCACAAAAGATATTCTATATAAAAGAAATGATGTTCTTTTCCACTTTCTATTCATCAAAGAATCCTGAGGGAAAAAGTATCTCCTTTTCAAGAAAAATATTAAACAGCACAACTGTTTTTAACATTGATGATGTTAATAATAGGAATTGTTTCTTCAGCAGCAAATCATATTAGAATGATTTATGAAGCATCATGTGACACTGAAGACTGGAGTAATGATGCTGAAAATTCAGCTTTGACACGACAGGAATAAATTACATTTTAATATATTCAAATAGAAAACAATTATTTGTAATATATTCAAATAATATTTCACAATAATACTTTTTTTGTCAGACCAAATAAATGCAGACTTGGTGAGAATAAGGCTCTTTAAAAACATTTCAAGAGTTTGGAGTTGGTAAGATTTTACTATATTCTATATAAAAGCAAATTATTTGTATGAAATATTATCACATAATGTTTTAATGTTTCCCAATTATTTAATTAGATAATAAATTATTAAACACTTTTTATAATTAATAAATACATATACTATATAGAAAAAAGGTTGAGAACCACTGATATAGATAATGTGATGTTTATAATATATTCAACTGAGATATTATAATTTATTTCAACAACAATAATAATATTGAACTAATTAAATGATTTATGAACATCAAACTATAGGAGTAAATTTAGCAGGTACGATCTCTTTTACCAAAACATTCCGAAATTATTATATTTATCCAATTAAAATGTAAAATCTTGTCATGTTGAACAAGCAGTAATGCAATTTTGGTTGCACTTTATTTTACAGTATGTGTACTTACAGTTATAAGATAACTACATGAGTTAAGGTTAGGTTTAGGGGTAGGTTCAGGGTTAATATTTAGTTATTGTAATTGCTATAAGTATGTACATGTGGATAAAGTGCTACCGCAATTTCTGCCATACGGCATTACTGGACCACTGAGGCTTTGCTATAGAAATCTAAATGATTCATTTTACACTAGCATGTTTATTATCAATGTAACCAGACCAACATGTGCATGATAAAGCAAAGAGTTGAGAACATACACGCGTGGAGTCGTTGACCTCCATCTGGGCCAGCAGCTTGCCGTTGATGCTGAAGTTGCAGAACTGCCCCCTGTCATAGTAGATGATGCAGTGGCCCTCACTGGACACTGAGATCAGGCGGGGAAGCACACAGCTCTCAGGGCCCTCGAGAGCCCTCAGAAGGTCCCCTGTGATGGTGTGGACCAGACACGGCCCCTCTGACAAACACACATGTCTGATGAGTGACGCTCAATTACACACTGCCTCATATTATTTCATATCCCACAATGCTCTTCGCACTCACCTTTTGCTCCACTGATGACAATTCCCAGCTCAGCACAAACTGACACACACACCACCTCATAATCATGACCGGTCAGAACCGCACGGGGAGCTGGGTAATCACCTGCAAATGAGCACAGGAAACACACAGTAGTAAACAGAAATATAACAACATTAACTGTAATGGAGTCGACACATGCAGCAGATCCATGATTCTAAGACCACGGGCTAAAATTAAACACAAAATTTGAGGATTTTGAAATATAACATTTAAAGTAAATACATAAAAATGTAGTGGTCTTAGACTTTTAGGACTTTGTATTTAGGATTTTGAAATATACAATTAAAATAATAACAGAAGTAATAATATATTACAAAAAATAAACTGAATTATAAATACATTAAAATATAAATACAAAAACAAGCAGTTTTATTAGTCATCTTAAACTTTAAGGACATATATATATATATATATATATATATATATATATATATATATATATATATATATATATATATATATATATATATATATACAATCTTTAAAATGTTTTTTTAAGATAATAAAAAATACATAATAATAAATAAGCAAAACCCTAAATACATACAAGCATATTCAATGGTCAAATATTTTTAGGATTTTGACTTTATGATTTAAATGAATTTAAAATTATGAATAAATTATAGTGATTATAATAATAGATTACAATAATAAACTGAATTTGATATATACACATTAAAACAAATACAAAAATAGAAGCAATTATATTTGTTGTCTTAAACTTTTAGGATTTTGGCTTAAATAGGATTTAGAAATATACAATTAAAATAAGCAAAACCATATACATAAAATAATAGAAGCTTCAGTGGTCAAATACTTATGATTTTGAATTATAAAATTACAATGATAAATAGTAGTAATAATAATAATAGATTACAATAAATAAACTGAATTATATTTACATTAAAATATACATACAAAAATAGAAGCATTTTTATTAGTTGTCTTTTAGGATTTTGACAAATAGTATTTAGAAATATAGACTTAAAAAAAGATAATAACAACAATAAATAATGATGATAATAATAATTTTAATAAATAAGCTAAAACATAAATACATCATTAGTGGTCAAAGACCTAATATTTTGACTCTGATTTTGAATTATAAAATTAAAGTGATAAATAAATAAACAAATAAAAAGAAGCACAGAAAAAACACTTTTGCAAGAAAAAGCAAGGATTTTGAAATATAAAATAATAATAGATTACAAAATTCAAATGACGATGATAAAACAAGTACACAAATAATTTAAATTACAAATAAATTAATAAAGTAAATACAAATGAATTCAAAATATAAATGGAAAAAATAGAAGCACCCCCACTAGATCCTGCAGACCAGATAATTCAAATGATTTTTTAAAACTGCTATTAAAGCAACTGGATTAGTTTTAGCCGATTCTTACAGTGCATATGACCAAAACCAATGAATCTGGTTAATTCCACCCAGTACACTACACGATATAGCTAACTCATTCAAGGAAACCACAATAAAGCAGGTCAGGTGCCCTAGAGAACATCTGCTCAAGGAGGCGTCCCCTCCAAATGATCACCGGCAGTGGCCCAACAGCCTCTGGACTCCATACATTGTCACATGATGGATGAGGGGGAGGAAAGAGGTGATATGAGGTCATTTAAAGACACCTGTGGTACACGTCAGCAGCGGCTGGGTGACTCGCTCAGCTGCCATGAAAGGGCTCATTTTGGAAAAAGTGAAAAACTCATTTCAAATCTGCCAAGATGTGATATAAACTGCATCGCCATCCCTATCGCATCTACATTTTCCTTGTTATAAGATCCACTGCCTCAATTTGCAAAGCAGTTCATTTGAGAAATAACAGGTAGAATCATTACACAGCTCGCCCTCTAGGGTCTGTACCCATCACGCTTGAACACACTCTTATATTTGTGCACACTGCAGTAAGTTAGAGAAGCAATTCAACCGTAAGGAAAACGGGGCCAGTGGTGTAATTAGCTTGATTTGTGCAGTGAGGAAGCAAAACAGTAATTATTAGCCGGGGATCAACATTATGTTTCTGGATGGATTAAACATTGCTTTTGGAGAAGGTGTGTGTGTGTGTGTGTGTGTGTGTGTGTGTGTGTGTGTGTGTGTGTGTGTGTGTGTGTGTGTGTGTGTGTGTGTGTGTGTGTGGACTGGTAAGAATGTCCCCACAAAGATGGCAATATCCGAAATCCTTGTCCTTGTGGGGACATTTTTTGGTCCCCATGAGGAAAACATCTTATAAATCACACTAAGTGATGTTTTTTGGAAAAGTAAAAATGCAGAATGTCTCCTGTGATGGGTAGGTTTAGGGGCAGGGGCAGTGTAGGGGGATAGAAAATATAGTTTATACGGTATAAAAACCATTACGCCTATGGAATGTCCCCATAAAACATGGAGAAACAACGTGTGTGTGTGTGTGTGTGTGTGTGTGTGTGTGTGTGTGTGTGTGTGTGTTTTAAAGGATTAGTTCATCCAAAATTTGTCATAATTTACTTGTGTGTACAGTATGTCATCCCAAATACATTTGACTCTCTTCTGTGGCACACAAAAGCAGAAATTTAAATAATGTAATGGTCACACAATGAATGAGAAATTAAGCTTTCAAGCATCAAAAAGGATGCAAAAGCACCATAAAAGTTGCAAATAATAGCAAAAAAGCATCATGATATAAAAGTAGTCCATGCATTTTACATGCCAGATTATAAATCTGAAATATCATTCAATAGCATTGAGTGATGAACAAACCAAAACACTACCATTCAAAATTTGGGCTCTGCAAGATTTTTTGTTTTGCTCACAGAGACTGCATTTATTTGATCAAAACATTTATTTGAGAATACAATAAAAATAGTAATATTGCAAAATATGATTACAGTTCCTGTGAAGGCAAAGCTGAATTTTCAGTATCATTACTTCAGCCTCATGATCATTCAGATCCTTTATAAATGTCTTTACTATCGCTTTTGATCAGTTTAAATGAGAGAACGCAAAAGCATTAACACATATATATATTTATTTTTTTTCCATCACCATCCTTTAGGGGCTCCGTAGTTTACATGGACAAATCATTCAAATCGGGTTTGTTAACGATTTGTTCATGAATCAGACATCTCTACTTGAATGCGGCAAGAAGCTGTAAGTAAATCAGACTTAAATTTTGGTCTGTTTATTATAGGGCTTCATTAGACCTCTGGACTACATTTATAGTGCTTTTATGTCCTTTATGAAGCCTGAAAAAGCCAATCCCGATTCATTGCAATTGCATGCTAAAAGCGACAAATGCAAATCTCTACAGAAGACAGAAAATCAATACCATTTTGAACGCTCAAAATACTTGATTGGTTTGAGTAGTGCAGACTTAAATTAAGCCAAGTCAAGTCACCTTTATTTATATAGCGCTTTTTACAATGAAGATTGTTTCAAAGCAGCTTCACAATGGTAACAGGAAAATAATGCAACTGAATTTAATAGAAAACAATATAATTAAATATTTAGAAATTAAACAAATGAGTTCAGTTAAATTAACTGTTATGAATATTTAGTACTTTTTCTTTTGAGTTCACAGCACTGACATATTTCAAGTAAGCTGAGCTTTCATTGTTTTGAGTTGTGTGAACTTACGTTTTTAACGGAAATGGGTGGGATTTTTTTATTTCCCAGCATCCTTTTTCCATGGCACTCGAAAGGGAGAGTAAATGCTAAAATTAAGTGTTATAATGTTTTGTTTTTGTTCAAGATTAATGGCAAGGGAGATTTAGTAGTGATTAATGTTTTGTTATACTAATTTAGAAGAGTTTCTGTTAGTGGGTTTTGGAGAGCTAAAATCATGGTGACGAGTGGTGCACGCTGCATGGTTTGAGAGCGGGTAAGCTGCATGTTTTAAGTTGCTATACTCGTTCAGTAAGTGCTTCATGCTATTGTTAACATATTAGCAAATTGGTATTTTCTGAATTAGTTTGTTATATCTATAGCAAAATATTTATGTTGAGATAACCTAAACATTTTAAGTTAAATGTATAAATTAGTGTACTCAAATAGTTCAAGTTAAGAACAATAAAAATGTATGAGTACAAAATGCAAATCTTACTTAAACATTGAGTTTCTTAACTTCTGACAGCTTATTAGAGTTTGCCTTCTGAACTCATTTGATTTGCATTAACTCAAAATAAAAAGGTTCATTAACTAAATATTTTATGTTTATTGCTATTAAAATGTATGAGTTAGCTAACTCAGTACTTCAAAGTTAGGAGTAATTAACATGTGAATATACAAACTCAAAACTTGATGGTTCTGCTTAGTTAAAATTGCGAGTTAGCCCAACGACAAGCTTTGTTCGGTTACGGTAGCCGTCGGCAGCGCTTTCGTTTTGTTTTTAGACCACAAAATCAACAATGTCACTAAAGAAGTGTGTTTCTGGCTGTGAGGGAAAGATAACCTTGTTCAGCTTCCCAAATAAGCCAGTGTTAAGGAAAAAGTGGATGCAGTTTGTGTTTCTAGAGCATCAACTGAGTTCTGCAAGTGTGTTTGTTTGTTCACGGTCACGAGTCGAAACCTCAGGCGGTGAGTGAAACTGCATCAAATGTCTGTCTTGTTGGCAATCGGCGCATAAGTGCGTATAATGTAAACAACACAAACGTATAGTGATAGGAAGTTATCCAGAGATAATACCATGATGGATTTGTGTGATGGATGGTGTGTGTGTTCGTGACTCTTTAGCTCTGCCCACTGCACGCCTGCACGAGCTCAGCTGTTTTCAGAAAGAATCAGTACATTCTTTTATAAATATGATAAACTCTTGGGAAATATGAAGGATGCAATACCACTCTATAGGTACTCAAGACTAATATGAGACTGGCAGAAACTGTGCGTGTTATGTACCCTTTAATAAATTATAAAAGTTCTTCTCGTATAGTAAAATCCTGAGTTTAAGTGTCCACATTGTATGTTCTAATTGGTGTATTGTGCAGGTTTGTATTGAGTTTTTTTCTAATAAAATTGTACAGGGAGAACTCACGAATACAGGTTCATCCCATTAAATGCCTGAGATCTTTTCAATTTTTAATTACCATTAAGTTCATTACCTTTCACATAATTAAGACACATGCCATTACTTTGCATGCAGAACACTGTTAAATGAACCCAGGAATCAATAGAATGACTGCTCCAAATGCAGATGTTTTCTTTTTTCAAGTTGGCGAACAATCAAAGGTTACTCAGTCCTTGATCAATACGGTCCCGTGTTCACCGAGTTCTCCACGGGGGCCCGTCTGGCAGCTGTCAGTGATCTGGGTGGGGACGTGTGTCAGCACTGGATCCCTCGGGAGATCCCAGATCACCTTCACCACAAAAGATTGAATCAGTCCCTTCTAAACCCTCACGCTAAACCCCAGCGGTGCAGCAACACAATTAAGAGGTGTAAATTGGAGAACGGCTGCTGGGGTCGTGAAGCACCGGGGCCTTGATTGAGCCGGACGGGATTTTAATCATTGCACATTTAAGACACACTTCGGCTTTCACGGGCAACTGTGAAATCAATTTCTACACCATGTCGGAGTGCCGCGGGGGCTGGTACTCGGATATCTGCTGAATATTCATGGAAGTTCCTGTCCCGACACCCTCCATTGAGAAACAGATGAAAAAAAAGTGCAGTGAGAAGCTTGATGAGGCACAGCTGAACTTATCATTGACACAAAAACACACTCTGATGAGGGTTTGTTTTTCTTTACTTCCTGCTACACTGATATCATCTTAACAACCTCAAAGAAGTCTGGAATATATAATGAGGGAACATTTTTAAAAAGCCTGTGTTTTTATAAAAATGAGTCTGCATTCCACTTTAGATCACCAGAGAATTATGGAGTCGTGCAACTTTTGCCTCGGGACTTATATAGTGTATGCGTACAAATGCATAGAATCAAGACATTTTTAACTTAACATTAACCTAATTTAGGAATGCTATAAGCTGTTCATTATAAGTTTGTGATAACTGCAATAACTAATGACATTTTATGAATTATGATTATGAATTAAGGTGCATTTACTAATGAACCTTATTGTAAAGTGCTATCAAAGATAGTTCTGAAATACACAACTAGAGGGCACTGTTCATTTCCTAGAGAACATGCTCAAAACATTCATCCATTAGATGCCATTTTAAAATTCACTGCTCTAGAAACATTAGGTTATTTTTGTGCATGTAATGAAATGTAAATGTAAATATCAATAATGACAAAGTATTAATTATTATTAATAATAATATTAAGTCAAGTCACCTTTATTTATATAGCGCTTTTTACAATACAGATAATTCCAAAGCAGCTTTACAGTGATAGCAGGAAAATAATGCAGTGAAATTACAGTATTAATACTATTATTATTATAATTATTATTATTAAGCTGTTCCAAAAAAACAAAACAATTACACACAAACAGTGTTCATTAGTGTTACTCAGAAATGACTCTGTAATTACATTATCATATTGCATGTGACATAATGACACCAGATTGAGGTTGGTGTTGGCTTGATAAAGTTACCTTTGTTAGGTTTATTCCTCATTAAATATAGAAATAGTTCTTTGTTCATAATTCCCACCAGTTTTAAGCACACAGACCATTAGTCGCCTTTGTGAGGGCACACAGTGAGCAGTTGTGTGTGAATATCATGGGAGTTTTGTTTCCTCTGCTTTGAAAACAGGAGCGAGGCTGTACCTCGCTAATTGGAGGCAGTCGAGCCGAAATCCTTAATTAACTGTCTGAGCATCACTGAAGTTAATTAGAGAACACGCTCAGCTAAACCACAGCTCATGACAACACGCAGGGAAGACAATACATCTAATACACACACCAATAGTGCAAATGCATAGATTTCTTGCAAAACACATACAAAAGCAAGCTCAGACGTGCAAGCTTGTTTTTCTTGTTAACGTGTTTGCAGCTCATGTTACAAAAAAAAAGAAAAAAAAGAAAGAAAATGCTTTCTGGTTTCAGTAGTGAGGAAACCTGGAACAATTATGAGCTGTAATGCATTCATTAGTTGTGCAATAATCGCTTTTGTTACTACAGTGATTAATATAAAAATTGAAAAAATGATTATAATATAATAATTTATAATAATAGATAAAATTATAATAATAGATTTCCCAGAATGTGAGCTTTTATAATATCCTCCATATTTTTAATGTAACATCTAATTCTAAAGGGGTTAGTTCACCCAAAAATTAATCTGTCATAAATTTCTCACCCTCATGCTGTTCATCTTCATAACACAAATGAAGATATTTCTGATGAAATCTGAGAGCTCTCTAACCTCTCCATAGACAGCAATATAATGAACACTTTCAAAGCTCAGAAAGGTAGTTAAGACATTGTTAAAATAGTCCATGTGACTCCAGTGGTTCAACCTTAATATTATGAAGCGATGAGAAAACTTTTTGTGCGCAAAAACTTTTGTCGTCTCTTGTCGTCCGTGCCAGTCTCCTATGCTGTTGACGTAGTAAATACAGTGCAGCGCTTTCGAATCGCTACGTCAGAACGCCGGCTTACCATTGGCCGGCACTGTTCACGTGAGCACCTCGACACATGCATGTGATGCTGACGCAGGAGCTAGCCAATGGTGAGCCGCCGTTCTGCTGTAGAACTCGGAAGTGCTGCACTGTTTACACCACGTCAACTGCGTATGAGACTGGCACAGAAGAGAAGAGATTATTGAATAAAGTCAATATTTTGTTTGTTTTTTGTGCAAAAAAAAGTATTCTCAAGGCTTTATAACAATAAGGTTGAACTACTGTAGTCACATGGACTATTTTAATGATGTCTTTCCTACCTTTCTAGGACTTGAAAGTGGTAATTAAATGACTGTCTATGGAGAGGTCAGAGCTCTCATTTCATCAGAAATATCTTCATTTGTGTTCCAAAGATGAACAAATGTCTTACCGGTATGGAACATGAGGGTGAGGAATTAATGACAGAATTTTCATTTTTGGATGAACTAACCCTTTAATGTCTCTTGTTGGATGATTGTATAACGCAGTATGCTTTAAATTGATGTAATTGCCCTTAAGTTCAGTTGTTACTCACTGTTGTTAGGGTTGTCTCCTATGATATGGTGCCGCCCACTCCAGTACCAGAGCAGCAGAGTGGCATCTCTGGATCCCGACACAATGTAGCAGTCGCCTCCGATGTAAGACTCTGAGCGTGCCAGACATGTGACCACGTCCCAGTGACCAAACACTATCTGAGTGAGCTTGCCTGCAAACAAACACACAGACAATTCAAAGCACAAATATGTTGGTCAGACCAATAAACATGAATATATTGGCCACTTATTTCAATGTAATCAAAGTGAATGAAGACTGGAGATGCCTGTAAAATTACGAAAAAGAACCATAAATGTATCACAAAATTGCACTATAAGTCTTCTAATAACATTTCATGAGAGTTCAAGAGAGAAATAAGATTTTTGTCATGACAACTCTCAGAGTATTTGGCATGGTTATGTTGATATGTTTGGTCTACGCTGCTGCTGTTGGTTATTGTTTCTGTAAGGGACTTGCAACTGCCAATACATACACAACATGCTTTTGTGAACAGGTAAGACATGCTGCTGCTGTACAATATAACATACATTAATTACCCATAGCAGATCAATGCAGGTGGAGCTGGGGAAGGAGGAGGGTTTCTGAAAGCAACCTGCAACTGCTACAGAAAATGCTGACTAGTATTTGAAGGTTGAGCAGCGAGCTCATTGGCTACTGATACAGCAGGAACCAATCAGCTGTGCCCTATAGAAATCAAGGTGTAGCTTGATGACGCCTTGATTTCGCTGAGCTTTTATTATGCCGCAGACATCCACTTCCGCTTCTTCCGTTCATGCGTATGTGGGGTAACGCATCGCTGTTTTATCATAAGTTATGTTACGTTTGCTCGGCGGCTACTATGAGACACTTGTTGCACACTGCAGTGAGCTAGATCAATATAGGCATGGTAAAATATGTTACTCGTAAATTAAGAAAACAAGATTTAAACAATAAGACTAACTGTGTTGAGCTATAACAATGATTTGTTTTCTGTTAAAAAAAGTATCCAAACAGTTGCTCACCTGTCTAATGAAACACACAATATATCAAAGCTACTTTGGTGTTTCCATGGTTTCTACAAAATCAACCCAGAAATTGAGGGTAACGCGGGTATGATGTCATTGAAGGTCTATGTCCTGGTTAAAATTGCGTATTTCTCTGGATTTAAACTAGTGGTGGGCATAGATTTTTTTTAAAATCTAGATTAATCTCACTGTGATCTTGAAATTAATCTAGATTAATCTAGATAAAAATGGCTCATTTGAATTCTGCCGAAGGCATTCAGAATTATTTGTGCTACCCAAATAATGACTGGTGCTTTCACACTTGGTTCAATTGCTCCCTGGACCCATTTTATATTATTTGGGTCGAAACCGGGGTGCTTTTGCATCATCAAAGCAGCAGCTGTTTACCCCGTTACTTGGTAACGACGTCAAGCGAGTAGGTGGCAGAATGAATAGCGTTGTTTACCTAACTTTTATATTTTTGTTTTTGAACCGTTGATTTTGTTACCAAAGCTTCAGTAGGTTATGGCACTTGCGTCTATCTACCGCGAATGTACTGCAGATGCTCTAAAGAACGCTGTCGACGAGCACAAATGAGATCTACAGCTCTCCGCTTACAGTACGTCAGTCACGCCATCAGGACTCGAGAAGCGGTTGCGTGCGCGCACCGAGTTCGGAAGACAGTGTTCACGCTTGATGTGGTAATTTCATAGCATACACAGTTACACGCAGGTTCGAAGACTCGTTCTCGCTCCCTACAGTGCAATTCGGCTAGATAGCTATACATCCGCGCTAAAATATCACGGTGAAAGTCATCATAGCTTGCGTAGTATAGACCCAGCTCCCAACCCAACTTTGAGAATAGATTAACAGCGATATTTTTTTTATCGCCCAATAAGAGTCTCACGTTAACGCAGCACGTTGGCAAGGCAAGGCAAGGCAAGGCAAGTTTATTTATATAGCACATTTCATACACAATGGCAATTCAAAGTGCTTTACATGAAAATGAAATTAAAATAGTGATAAGAATTAAGAATACCACGTGTAAGACTTAAAAATAAAACAGGATAATTAAAAACAGTTGTAAAGAGAATTTTTAAAATAAGAAGACAATAGAAATATATAGTTGTAAAGATATTTAAAAAGAATAAAATTATTACAGTGTATATATAGATAAAAATAAAATAAAAATAAAAATTAAGATGATGCATAGATTAGAATAGGTGCAATCAGTCGGACGACAGTGGCACAGTGCTCATTCAGTAAAGGCACAGCTGAACAGATGTGTTTTGAGTCTAGATTTGAATGTGGCTACTGTTGGAGCACATCTGATCTCTTCTGGAAGCTGGTTCCAGCTACGGCTGGCACAATAGCTGAACGCAGACTCTCCTTTCTTTGAGTGAACTCTTGGTATTTCTAGCTGACTTGATCCTGATGATCTGAGTGATCTGATGGGTTTGTATTTAATCAGCATATCTGCAATGTATTGAGGTCCTAGGTCATTGAGTGATTTATAAACAAGTAATAATATTTTAAAATTGATCCTAAATGTAACTGGAAGCCAGTGTAAAGACCTGAGGACTGGCGTGATATGGTCATATTTTCTTGTTCTGCTCAGAATCCTGGCCGCAGCATTCTGTATGAGCTGCAGCTGTCTAATGGTCTTTTGGGAAGGCCGGTTAGAAGACCATTACAATAGTCCACCCTGCTGGTGATGAAAGCATGAACGAGTTTCTCTAAGTCTTGCCTGGAAACAAAGCATCTAATTCTTGCAATATTTTTCAGATGATAGTAAGCTGATTTAGTTATTGCTTTGACATGACTATTGAAACTCAGGTCTGACTCCAAAATCACACCAAGATTCCTGACTTGATTTTTTGTTATTAGACCTTTGTCTCAAGATATGCTCACCTTGAGAATTTCATCTTCGCTTTCCAAATGTAATGATTTCAGTTTTGTTTTTGTTTAACTGGAGATAGTTTTGGCTCATCCAACTGTTAATTTCATCAATGCATTTGCACAGGAGTCAATGGGGCTATAGTCATTAGGTGATAGTGCTAAGTAGATCTGGGTGTCAGCATAGCTGTGGTAAGCCATTTGGTTCTCTCTCATTATTTGGCTCAGTGGCAGCATGTACAGGTTGAATAGGAGTGGTGCTAGAATTGACCCTTGTGGGACTCGCAAGTCATGGATGTCCAGTCAGACTTATGGTCACCTATACTCACATAATAACCTCTTCCTTCTAAGTACGACCTGAACCATTTAAGGACCATCCCAGAAAGTCCGACCCAGTTTTCCAGCCTGTCAAGAAGTATGTTATGGTCAACAGTGTCGAATGCGGCACTGAGGTCGAGTAGCACCAGAATTGATGTTTTGCCTGTATCTGTATTGAGGCGAATATCATTTATGATCTTTATGAGCGCTGTTTCTGTGCTGTGATGTGGTCGGAAACCAGATTGAAAATTGTCAAAGTATCCGCTTGAGCTTAAGAATTTGTTCAGCTGACTGAAGACAACTTTTTCAATGATCTTGCCTATGAAGGGAGATTTGAGATTGGTCGGTAGTTGTTCAATATGGAGTTATCCAGATTTCTCTTTTTCAGAAGAGGCTTAACTACTGCGGTTTTAAGGAGTTTGGAAAATTCCCATTGAGAAGTGATGAGTTTACCACTTCTAGCAGATCTGCTTCTAAACAGTTAAACACACTTTTGAAAAAGAAGTGGGGAGTGTGTCAAGGAGGCAGGTTGATGTTTTAAGGTGCTGCACCGCTTTCTTCTAAAATTTTATAATCAATTGCTTCAAAATCAGACATAGTAACTTTCCGAGGTTGTGGTCTGATCTGACTGACCCCAAAGCAACTCACGGATGTGCTGATCGCCTTCCTGATATTATTTATTTTCTCTGAGAAGAAGGAAGCAAACTCACTGCATTTGCTGTCAGAGAGCATTTCACTGGGAATGTGACTCGGGGTTTGTCAGTCTCTACAGTAGCAAAAGAGTGCGCGTGTTGTTTATGTTTCTGTTTATAATATTTGAGAAGAAGGTCTGTCTAGCCTTGCCTAGTTCCACATTGAAATCATGAAGGCTGTCTTTATAGATGTTATAATGGATTATAAGTTTTGTCTTCCGCCACATGCGCTCAGATTTCCTGCATTGTCTTTTCATTATTTGCACTGCCGTTGAGTTTCTCCAAGGTGCTTTCTGTCTTCCACTCTTTTCTTGACTTTCTCAGGAGCAATATTATCAATTACACTCTTAACTTTTGAGTTAAAGGAGTCAAGGAGAGAATCAACAGAGTCTGCAGATATGCTTGGTGTTAGAGATATAGCCTTCATAAATAGCTCACTAGTGTTCTCATTTAAGCTTCTCTTTGACAGCGACAGATCTAGCTTCAATGGCAGGAGAGATTGAAATATCAAAGAAAATACAGAAATGATCAGACAATGCTACATCTTTAACAACAATTGATGAAATGTTTAGACCCTTGCTGATAAGTAAGTCTAGAGTGTGTCCACGATTGTGTGTGGACCATGTACATGCTGTGTCAAATCAAAAGTGTTAATAACAGTCATGAGCTCTTTGTTGTACTGGATTCAGCATTGTCTATGTGAATGTTAAAATCCCCAGCAATGGCAAAACAATCAAACTCTGAGGAGATTATTGATAACAGCTCTGTAAAGTCCTCAGTAAAGGATGGAGAGTATTTTGGAGGCCTGTAAACAATGATAAGCAGGATGCGTGGAGCACCTTTTAACACAATACCCAGATATTCAAAAGACAGATAGTCACCAAATGACACTTGCTTACATTGATAGACATCTTTAAAAGAGCAGCAATACCCCACCTCTTCTAAACGCTCTGGACATACTCATAAAAGTAAAGTTAGGAGGGGCTGTTTCATTGAGGACTGTTGCACTGCAGTTTTCTTCAAGCCAAGTTTCATTTAGAAGCAAAAATCTAGGTTGTTTGTGGTTATTAAGTCATTGACTAGAAATGATTTGTTCTTAAGTGAACGGATATTTAAAAGTGCTAACTTAACAGTATTAATTTTTTCCCCACAGTAATCTTAGTTTGACATGTAATAGGCAGCAGATTAGATGGGTTTGCTATACGGTCTGAGAAGGTCTTACACTTTCTATCACGTAACAGAACTGAAATAGAGAAAGAGACAGGCACACTGGGTTCCCGCTCGCTCTGTAAACATTTGATAAAGTTACTGTTATCATGGCGGGACCCAACACACATCACTGAGAGCTGGTATCAGTTGTTTTGGGTTCACCTACAACAGATGGAGGAGGGTGTTGGCCCTGGCGTTGTGACCGAAGAAATCTCACAGGAGGAGGCTGAGAGCGAGCTGGGCCCACAGGCTTTGATGGTTGTGGGGCTCGACGCTCTTGGTTGATATCTGGGGCTCGCAGAAATCGAGTGTGATAGTCTGGTTCCAGCATAGACCATTTGCTCCATTCTCTCTGAGAAGCTCAGAAGCGGGATGCTGGTGAGAGGGATAACATGTCTGGTGAGGGTGGCTGTTGTTCTGGTGTTATCGGAGGCTGAATTATGTTATCATCCATTTCATGGAGTGACTTAGACATTTCATGCAGTTTCCTGTTCAGACTAGTCATAAAGCGTAACAGTTCACTAGTCTGACCCCCTTAGAGCCCACCCTTTCGTGCACCTCCACAGTATGGGCAGAGATGTTACTGTTCAGTCCTCAATCTGTGTTAGTTCTAATATGTCACAGTCTGTCTGTGGTGAGCACTGTGGGCGGGACTCAGATGGGAGTGTGTCCGTGAGCAGTGGCTGTTGTGGCTGCGTGATGTTATCAGTGTCCTTGTGGAGTGTGACATGTCCATTCAGATGCTGAAATGAAGTCCTGTAGTCGTCCATAGTCTGTTCAGGTGTGTGTGTGCCATTCAGGTCGAGTGAGTTAGCACACACAGCTGAGGGATGGTGTAGGGAAAAGTGAATATTGTCCTTTAGCACTCTTGCACCAAGTTTGTTTGGGTGAAGGCCATTTGATGTAAACAATTGTCTCTGGCTCCAGAATAGATTAAAGTTGTCGATGAAGTTCACTCCCTTTATGTTGCAGGTTTTTGCAGCCATGTATTAAGCCCAAGTAACCGTGGAAAACCTATTTGTTCCTCTTGCTGGAAGTGGTCCACTGATGAACGGTTGAACTTTTAGTTTTCTAAGTGTTTCAAAAGTACATTGAAATCCTCTTAATGAGTTCTGACTGCTCTCTGAATATCGATTTTCCCACATGAATGACAAGTCGATTTGCAGTCTTATGTTTCATCAGAATGTTCTGAATTTCCTGTTTACGCCAGAAACTGTAGCTTGGAAGGCAGCATGTAGTTGTATCCCTGCTGCTAATGTTTCTGACTGTGGAGTCCCCACTATCAGAGTCCTGGGCTCGGCTCTGAGCTGAGTGCCGCTGTCTGCTCGACCTTGAGCGCCTGTTGGTATCAGTGTTAGCTGCTGGCTGATACGATCTGTGTTCGCTTACATTCATCACATTTGGGGATTCATCACCCACATTCATTAATACTTCAAATCTGTTTTCAAGTTGTATAGTTGGTGGTAGGAAATCAGCGCTTTGCAATCCTTGTGTCTGGGG
This sequence comes from Gobiocypris rarus, assembly GCA_023029165.1. Taxonomy (NCBI): domain Eukaryota; kingdom Metazoa; phylum Chordata; class Actinopteri; order Cypriniformes; family Gobionidae; genus Gobiocypris; species Gobiocypris rarus. The sequence continues at coordinate 26,778,748 of CM040911.1, read as the reverse complement.
TAGAGCATGCTAATGTTGCAGTATGTGACGCCGTGACAATCTGATGTCTCGGGTCCCTTTGGGTCTTGCTCCCTGTTTGTGCCATCGATTAGTGTGTTGATCAGTTATTTGTTTCCTGTTGGGTAGCACTATGTTTATGGGACTCACCGGCAGTGTGCTGAGGGCGTTCATTTTGAAGCTCTGTGTGATTCGCCTGGTTCGGTGGTTCCGCAAATAACTTTGTTTCAAGAACTGCAATCCTCTGTAAAAGTCTGTGGCAGTTTGTGCAGCAAGTAGATTCTAGAGGAGGCATTTTCTTATCCTTTTGAATGTAGGCAGCTGTGTTTTCCTTCTCCGAATGTAAGCTGATGGCAGTGGGAGGCTGGTTGGATGAAATATTCGCTTTTTTGTAGTAATCCAGTCACCAGAGTTTCAAATTTTATCATTGAAGTCAAGCTTTGTTGTTTGAGCACTGTGCTGATTTACAGAAGTTGAAATTACGAAATTACGAGATAAAATATAGAAGCGATAGAGCAAAGCGCGGAGCAGTAAGCAAGAGCGTCGAACAGTAGCAAAGCAGGAAGCGATTGATGTTATTGGCGTTAACGCCGATAACGGTCCACCACTAATTTAAACATTCTTGGAAACATTTGGAATAATGTAAGTGCAAGTCAACAAAATATATGACACTTTTCTAGTGGTTTTTGGATATTTAAATCCAAAAATCTTACATATTGTGCCTTTAAAGATCGTATAGATTCAGAAGTATAACATACAAAATATTATGGACTACTTTCAGGATACTTTTATGTAAGGTGAGTAAATGATGACAAAATGTTACATATTGGGTGAACTATTAATGTCTAATGAGTGTCTCTTACCTGTGTCTGACGAGTAAACGCGGAAACTCTTGTCCCAGAAACCGCACACCAGGATGTAGCGGTTATCTGCAGTCACCACAAAACATTGAGTGTTGATCTGAATGCTCTGGTCAACCAGGTCAGTGATTTGTCGCTTGTTTGTGCCTGTGTTGTTCGCTGGAATAGACATGTTTACAGAGTTTTGAAATCATTCAATTAAATAATTACTTACAGTATAATAAAGCCTAATTTATTACAATCGTCAAGAGATTCAATACACATAACTGTTCTAGAATTTGTGGTCGGTACAATGTTTTGAAAGAAGTCTCCCATGTTCACCCAGGCTGCATTTATTTGATCATTAATTCAGTAAAAACTGATATTGTGAAATATTATTAGAATTCAAACTGTTGGAGCAGCCATTACTTCAGTGATTCACTTCAATCTTTTCCTTAGGATTCTATGATGAATAGATGTTAAAAAGTATAGCATTTATTTGAAAAAGAAATCATGTTTAACATAAAAAATATCTTTATTGTCTGTTATCCCACAATCCTGTACTTTAAAAAAAATTAAATAAAGAGGGCGGCTGAAAGTTGAGGTTGGTGGTCAGTTAATAAACAAATGAAATGAAAATTTTTGACCAAAGTTTTCCACTTCTGATGTCATTTCTAGCGATTAATTACTATTGAAGTTTATGTATTTGTTTAGTTTTCACAAAAGCTCGGTACCTTTGTGCGCAAAAACTGCCTGCAGTGTCATTGACTGATAGGGCAGCGACAAGTTAGCTTCCTAAGATTTCGGATGCAACCACTATATAACAAACATGTTGCAAAAATGATTGTTTTCTAACAAGTCTTCCAAACACTCCCCACATCTACTATTGGTTAGAGAAACAGATAGCCCCACCCCTAACTCATGTTATCATTTAATCAATGTTGCTGTGTCGATTTAGGAATACTCATCAAAACGGAGCAATGTTTTTAAAGCACCACAGAGCCACTTTTCAGAGAAATAAACCAACTGCTCGAATGGATCACTTCATTTAGTTAAGGTAGGGACAGACGAAAGTATTTAACAACAACAACAACAAAAAAAGTCAAACCTACCAATCAGCGAGTCCATCTCAATGGGGAGGTGATGGGCCTGCTCTAGTGAATATCCTGGAGCTCCTCGAAGACCTGTCTCACACACACAGAGACAGTAAAAAAAGTCAAAAACACACTTTTCAGTATCTCGCTCCCATTACTCTCAATCTGCAAAACAATTTCATCCTAAGTAATTTTGTCTTGTTTTCCAGCAAAAATATCTAAACATTCTTAAATCAAGATACATTTACTTGAGAAGCAAAACTACTTTAAGTGTTGTTTTCTGAAAAAAGTGACTTTATGCTTTAAAAAAAAAAAAAAAAAAAAGATCTGCCAATTGGGTAAGAAAAAGAAACTTAAAGGGAATTTATTTTTCTTGTATTAAAGGGGACCTATTATGCCCTTTTTTTACAAGATGTAATATAAGTCTCAGGTGTCCTCATGTGTCTGAAGTTTCAGCTAAAAACACCACACAGATCATTTATTTTACCATGTTGTAAAAGCTCATTTTTGAATGAAAGGGAAAACATGCTGTTTTCGTGCATGTCTCTTTAAATGTAAATGAGCTGCTGCTCCCTGCCTGTAGCTCATCCCTCAGATAATTTGCCAAAATTAAAACATTTGTTTATCCAGTCACATGACATTGCAGTTCTTCATCATCATGAAAGTTTATTATTGCATGCCTTTTAAAAGCCATATCAGTCTAAACTTCTGATATATGGTTTTCTGAGCACACACATCCGAAGCACGTGCACAGAAAGCTGGATGTGATATGGCGCGTCCTGTGAGTATTAAACTGTCAAATACACACAAGGTTATGTCAAACAAAGTGGATTTTTACCATTCTAGGGTGGTTCTGTACACGCACTGCCAACACATTAACGTCTAAATTCTGCATAATGGGCCCCCTTTAATCATAAAATGGCAACTTTTTGATTCATTTTTCATCTTGATTTAAGAATGTTTAAATATTTGTACTGCAAAACAAGATGAAAATACTTTTTTTGCAGCACCCTCACAAATGTCCGCACGCAAACACCTGCCCTGCCACCACTGTCAAGTCCACTTCCTGACCCCATCCCATTTGACATGGGGCCCACCAGCCAGATCTCCATGGTGCTTATTGATTTCTCTCCCTCTCTTGTGTCAGGCAGGCCAGAGCTATAGCACCCCTGAGGCAGGCCTACAAGGCAGAGATCGTCATTTTGAGCTCAATGTGGTGGCCTTATTATTTCGGGGTACCGACACACACACACACACACACACACACACACACACACACACACACACACACACACACACACACACACACACACACACACACACACACACACACACACACACACACGTCTGGAGAGGGCTGGTCCTGCAGCTGCAGCCATTAGTAGTGTGAGAGAGCGAGGTTGCCACATTTGGTCCTGACATCACTATGTGTTGCCGTGACAGCTGGGGAGGTGTTAGGCGAAAGGAGAGGCCGTGATAGGCTAATTTAGCCCGTCGCCACGGCACCCGACCTCTGACCTGCAGGTGAGGGGGGCTCCGGGGGAAAGGCTAGTTGGGTAATGTTGTTCACACATGGCCAAGTGGTAACATGTGGAGTAGCTGGTTTTTTGTTGGGGTGTGAGTGTGTGTGTGTGTATTTTTTAAGGAAATTAAGCCATTAGCTGGTTAGTTAGTAGTATATACTGTAGTATGCACAAAAGATTCACACTCACCCACTGTGTTATGCCAGCGGTTGACGGCGAAGAGCCGGCTGCAGGTGATGGTGACCACGGCGGGGAGGGTCAGGTGGGGCAGAGTGTTGGCGGCCACATGAGTGACGGGAGAGTTGGAGGGAAACTTCAGCACCATGATGACATCCTGTTGCATCTGATCCTTAAACATGAGCGGACTCTGCGGAAGGAAACACTATTGAACAGAGAAAGCAAAGGAAGAGAAGGATGGAAAAGAGGGAGGGAAGGGAAAGATATGAGGAGAGGTTGTTAGCAAAGAGGAAAGTGGTAAAAAAAAAAAAAGTTGGGACACAGAGGAAAGACTGTGTGTGGTAGTTTAGGAGGAGAGTCATGGAGAAGGGGCCTTTAAAGGAAGAAGTTGAGGCAAAAAATATTTATTTACTTATTTTACTTTTTTATTTTTGCATGCTGTTATTCACCCACACACACATATATTATAAATATGTAGATTATTTATTTATTTGATCATAATACAGTAAAAATAGTAACAATGTGAAATCAAAATTTTTGCTTTTTTTTTTTTGAGAAAAGAACAGCATTTATTTTAAATAGAATAGTTTTGTAACAGTGTTTAAGTGTTTTAATGCAAAAATCATCATCTTCCTAGCATTATTCGCCCTCATTTGGAGGGTCTGCTTCACCTTGATTTGGCACAGGTTTTACGCCGGATACCCTTCCTGACACAACCCAGGGAAACATTCACACTCACACGCAATCCTACAACTTGACTGTGGGGGAAACCGGAGCACCCGGAGAAACCCACACTGACACGGGCAGAACATGTACTGACCCCAAAAATATATAACAGTAAATACTGACCCCATAAATATATAGTAAAAATAGTAAAATATATAATAAAATGATATAGCCTAGATAAAAAAAAAACGCACTTTAAAAAGATGCTACAGTAGTGTAAATGTGCTATCTGGGAGTTTGTGGGTTTCACTCTGATTGGAGATACATAATATTCAAAGTATTTAATTATGGACATCTTTGGCAACGACAAACTCAAATCAGTAGGCTGCACATATTTACTTTGGAATATAAACACGCATTAATTATAAATCTTGTATCGACAGCATTACAGCATTCACTTTGTAAACTTCAGTGTGATTGTTATGACAGATGCTTGATCGAGATGGGAATGATTAGGATTCAGGTGTGAGGACTTAAAAGGCCAGTAGGGAGCACTGTTCTCCCGACACAGCTGTCTCCGTGATGGAGTTGTGTGCTCATGTAAGTATTCCAGGTCTGTATGTCGTGTATTTGTTAGGGCTCTGTGGAGGTTGTTGTACAGAGGACCAGTGACTACCTGGAAGTAGCAGTGCTTGACTTTGGCACAAACGTAGTTACCAAAATTACAAGCTAATAAATTATAATGAAGTAACTACACACACACACGTCTGGTTCACTATCTTTATGGGGACTCTCCATAGGTGTAATGGTTTTTATACCTTACAAACTGTACATTCTATCCCCCTACACTGCCCCTGCCCGTAAACCTACCCATCACACACACACACACACACACACACACACACACACACACACACACACACACACACACACACACACACACACACACACACACACACACACACACACACACACACACACACACACACACTGCCCCTGCCCCTAAACCTACCAATCACAGGAAACATTCTGCATTTTTACTTTCTCAAAAAAAACCCATCCTGTGTGATTTAAAGCCTTTTGAAAGGTGGGGACCACTGGCTGGTCCCCACAGTGTTGGTGATCTCAGGTTTTATTATTCTTATGGGGACATTTGGTCCCCACAATGTAATATAAACAAGGACACACACACACACACACACACACTCCAAAGGAACAACACTACATTAGAAACAGTGATTAAGTGTTCTGTCCCTAGAAAAACTTGATTATTTTACAGAAAAATACATTATATTGCAGGTAATGTAGTTATAATAGTAGTGTCACTATATTTTGTGACTGATCAGTGATCACACAAACGCAGATTTTTCTGAACTACAACATGGCCGCAAAAGTTCTGGGCATATGGAAGTGAGACTGTTGTGTTGGGTGTTGGGAAGCGGTCCGAAGGTCAGGCGTCACTGCCCTTGTTCGAAATAATAACTTCCCTACTGCCGGGCAGAAAAAAAAACAAACAAAAAAAACACAACAAACACACACACACACCGATTTTATTACACACACTCTCACACACGCTGTTCTCACCAGGTGCATGGCGGAGCTACGGGGAGGATGTGGCTCGATGAGCAACTGAGATGGCGTCTGTCCAACACTTTGGATCTGAGCCTCGGTGGCCTGCAGCAAAAGAGAGAGAAAGATACAGAGGAAAAGATAGACGGAGAGAGGGAGCAGAGAGAGAGAGAGAGAGCGGCCTGTCAGTATCGATACGCATCAAAGTGATGGGTCAATGCGTTACTTGACAATGCAAGCAAATCCCCCCATACACCCCCCCACACACACCCCCAGCCTTGCCTTGGAGGGGTGGTGGTGGAGGGGTTGGTTAGTGACTATGAGTGGGTGAGTTCCAAAACCCACCCCAAACTTCCCCCACCCTGCCCCCTTCAAAGCCTGCAGAGTCATCCAAGTGTTAGTATGGAAGAGACAAGCCTTTCCTTATTAACATGCTTCAGTTAACCGTTCCCATTTCCAGGAGCAGGGTCCACGTACACCCCCACCCACCCACCCTTCGGCGAGCAGACGTTAACCTGGACTGACGCACAGCCAGGACTGCGGCAGAACCCTCCTCTCAGATCTTATTGTGCCGGAGACAAAGGGCAAAAGAGCTCACACACACACTATAAATGTATATATATATATATATATATATATATATATATATATACACACAAAAGTCATAGAAGAGACATTTATAATGTCACAAATAATTATGTTTAAAATAAATTCTGTTCTTTTGAACGTTCTACTCATTAAAGAATTCTGAAAAATTCTTTCACAATAATTCGTATCACAATTTCCCCAAAAATATTAAGCAGCCCAACTGTTTTCAACACTGAAAATAAAGACATGTTCTTCAAATCAGCATATTAGAATGATTTCTGAAGGATCATGTGCCAGTGACGTAAGAATAAATTAAATTTTTAAAATACATTGAAATATTTTTTATTTCACAATATTATTGTTTAACTGTATTTTTGATAAATAAATGCAGCCTTGGTGAGAAAAAAGACACTCTTATTTGAAAAATGTTTTAACGGTAGTGTACTTTTGGGAAGTTGACACGTGTTATAACATGCTATAATCCATCTAAAATCATTTTAACCAAGGTAGTTGCCTAATCACTATAAAGTTTACCTGACCTAATGTTACAATTACACAAATATTTATGTTTCTTTTTGCCTGTTATGTGATTTGAGCGATGACTGAACATAAGATGAAGGGTCAACATCATAGATGCACAGAAAGCCATTCATTTTTCAGTCCTCACACATCCCTCATGTTATGTAACGCTGACAGACGCATGTCGCTGTGTGTTGGTTATTGATAGAGTGTATGTTTGTGGTTGTTTGTGTTTGTGTGTGGAGCCCAGGAGATGTGGAGAGTTGCGCGTGTGCCACTGTGCACGGTAGCATTGACAGACACCTACAAGCTCCCCTCGGCTGTTCTGAGGCTCTGATCCCATCAATCTTTCCTTCCCGTGTGGAGCGCCTCCCATAGTCTAACAGAACAGCTCTCCCTCAGTGCTCTGAAGCCTGGACTCGAGTGTCAGATCAAACGTCTGCGTTGTCCATGTCACCACACCGTCCAGGTCTGCATGTTAATCATGTCACATGACCTACACGCTTAGAGTTCTTAACTCACTACATGTTTACGTAGATTGAAATTTGGAGAAAAATGTGATGTTATACAGTATGACTTCTCACTTTTACGGTTTCTTTTAAAATAGTTGGTTCTCCTTGAAATACTTAAAATAGGAACAACAGATCATCAAACTTAAACGATCTTATCTTAACCTGACCCTGGTGGCAACATTTGACACAAGCAGACCTCTCACGACTCAAAAGCAATCACATTTGGCAACAATTAAATGTCAGTCTGTGCTGTTTTACGACGCTGTCTGTCAAATAATAATGCGCTCACATTATAGCTATTTTAGGTTAGACTCAGGAACAGGGGTCACAATGTCTGCTCAAATAATGTAATCTGATCTGAAGATCTGAGAGAAACAGGCAGCCATGTGGAAAGTATCACTATATTTCTGCCATCCAAAAGTGAAGAAAAAAAAAAAAAAGAAAACGAGAAGAAAAATTCCTTCTAGAAGTCCAGAAATATGTATATACGTAAATGCATAATCCATATTTAAAGGAACACTCCACCGTTTTTAGAAATGGGGGTTATTCAATATCTTTCCTACATTTAGATATGCGGGCAAATGCATTTTTGTCTCAGTGCATGCATTGTTTTAGTTTGGCAGGGTCGCCGCTAGCTTAGCTTAGCATAATGAATGGAATCCTATGTTGCCAGCTAGCATGTTTGTAAAAGTAAAAGAGTAAAAGTGATCCAAAAAAAGCCCACCTAAATACTTCTTGTGGCCTGCTTTTACAACGAATTACGAATACAAATAGTGATGCAGATTAAGACTAGGCGATTTCCGAGGCAGATATTAACTTATATTATGGGGAAGCACAGGCGAAGCACTGCTACTTGACGCTGCTGACGAAAGACGCTGCGCTCATCTGGGAGAAGTGCCCATAAAAGCAATTCTGCGCTTTATGAAGTCATACAGGGCCATACTTTTAAAAAAAAATCAGAAACTTATTTGAATCCTGTATTTGGCACAGAAATACTTGTTTTTTTAAATGTTGGCCATGTTTAGCATGAGAATCCAACTCTTTAACAGTGTCAGAATGCCTTAAATAGCATTAGACATCCTGCATTTTAGCAACTACCTTGTTATATATCCAGTTCTAGCAGACTGTGTCTAGCCAAAGCTCAAGCTAAGGTTATGTGAGAGGCACGTCCTTTAAAATCATCTCAATGTTGTGAACTGACCCACAATGTCAACCGGTTGAATCATCTCAGCTCTGGAGAAAAAACACACTTTATCACAAACAGAAATCAGTAACTCATAACTGGCAGTTCATTACTATAATCCACTTTAAGCCCCAGCTCTTTACGACAGATAAGAAACACCTCTTGCATAAGCTGTATGGTGATTGTCTCCCTCTGAGCTATAAGCCGCCATGCTTAGATGGACACAAAACATCCATCATAACCTGTGGCATGTCAATCACAGCTTCATCTTTGGGTCAGGTTAGATGTGCAAGTATGTCAAAATCTGATGTTTACTTCAGGTTCATTGAGAAGCATAAGGATATTTAGGTGTGAGTTTAGTAATGGCATGTATAGAGTTAAAAAAATAGCTTAAATGTAAAAGGCATTTTATATGTTCAGTTTATGTGGAATAAAGTGTCTTAAAGGAATATTTCACCTAAAAATAAAAATGTTGCCGTCACTTACTCACCCTCGAGTTGCTCCAAACCTGTATGAGTTTCTTTCTTCTGCTGAACACAAAAGAAGATAATTTAAAGAATGTCATAACCAGATAGATGACGGCACCCATTGACTTCCATAGTATTTTTTTTTCCTACTATGGAAGTCAACGGGTGCTGTCAGCAGTCTGATTACTGACATTCTTTAAAATATCTTCTTTTGTGTTCAACAGATAAAAGAAAATCATACAGGTTTGGAGCAACTCGAGGGTGAGTAAATGATGACAGAATTTTTGGGTGAACTAACGATCCCTTTAAAGGAACACTCCGCCGCTTTTAGAAATAGGGCTTATTCAATATCTTTCCTACATTTAGATATGCGGGCAAATGCATTTTTGTCTCAGTGCATGCATTGTTTTAGTTTGGCAGGGTCGCCGCTAGCTTAGCTTAGCATAATGAATGGAATCCTATGTTGCCAGCTAGCATGTCCCGAGTAAAAGTGATCCAAAAAATGTAAAAACCCACCTAATTACTTCTTGTGGCCTGCGTATTCACAACGAGTACAAATAGCGCTGCAGATTAAGACTAGGTGATTTCCTAGGCAGATATTAACTTGGGACTATATTATGGGGAAGCACAGGCGAAGCACTGCTACTTATCACGCAAGATATCACGCAACACATGGAATCCCCAAACTATTTCATGTGTTGCGTGACAATGATAATATGTCATTTTTCAATTCAACAAATGTATTCGGTCATGTTGCTAAATCATTTGCTTTAAAAGTTTGGCCATCTGAATAAATCATTCATAGACTTCAATAATGATAATTAGAAAATATCAGTATAATATTTCAGACTTGGAAGTAGGGTGTATATATCAGTTTTTTTCAAACACAGGAGACAAATGCATCTTTTCTTACATAGACACTCATTTGAAATATTCTGCTAATTTATGAATGCATAATTTAATGCTTATTAGTGATGGATAATTCACAAGCAGTGCACTCAGACTGTGTATTATGTGTACATGCAATACAAATCTGTAACAAAAGATTGCTGGCATGTACTTCATCCTTAAACGCTGTTTTTCCTGTGACACAACCCTGCCAACTAGCGCCCTGTGTCTCCATCATCAACCACTGCCATTTTGATTTGACTCTGGAACGAGTTATGACCCTTAACTCCAGAGTTTGACATTTTAAGGCCGTAATTGCAGTGCTTAATGTCAGAGCTGTGGATTCACCTGTCAGTGGGGAATGAATCAATAGCCTGAAGGTGACGGTCACATTTCAGAGCGAGATGCCATGAGACTCTTTCAGAAACACTAGTGAATTTAGCATACTTGAGGTCAATATGTTTTGTCCATGAGGTTATTCCTTTAATGTTTTTAGGTTGAGGGGTATTGGCTAACTATAAAGCAAAAATAAACAAATTCCTTCACGCATTTAAGAAGTCAAGTTGAGCTCAGCTTCCCTCTGCATTTAAGTGTCTGCATGCCAGTTGCCAGGTGCTTGGATGACATAAAAAGCAATATAGACTTTATTAATATACTGCATGGAACATAAAGGCTTCTCAAACTCCAGAACTGACAAATAAAAGCCATTTTTCTGGTACTTCCGAGGCTAACAAACCTTGCTGTCAGCTACCATTGCTCTCAGAGTGCTGGACTGCTTGTGAAGAACGCGGCCACATGAAAGAAACATAATTGCTATTGTCTGGGATTTAGAGCTGAATGATGAAAAGCAAAGATTTCTCCATATTGTTTGATAATTAGCCCCCCTGTTCCGTGAGTAATTTGCATAGTGGTCACTTGACAAATAAAGGCAGTCCTGGAAGTGACAGTATATAAATGACTTGTTTTGCAGACAGCAGATGGTGGGTATCACAGGGAGCGGGAGAGATAGAGGGAATGAGAGAGAGAAAAAGAGGAGGAAGGGAGGGAGGAAAAGGGGAACACACTGCTACAAACACGCTGCCTACCAGCTGCTGCTGTTGAATTGGAATCATATCCACAAACACAATTAAGTCTTCTTCCAAACTTCCAGCAGTCAATAAAGACTATTGTGTGGAAAATCAATAACATTGATTTACATCGTAATTGCTTGATGAATTCAATTTTAGTCGATAACCAGAAAAGAAAGAAATACTACTATACTTGTATTATTTCATGTCAAAAGAGTGTTTTAAAATGAATCGACTAAAACTATTAAACAAATGCCCTCGATAATTAAAATAAAGCTGAAATAAAATACACATTTTAGTAACTAGCTGAAATAACTTGGCAATAAAATAAAAATAGAACAAAATTACTAAAACTCAAACCAAATTAAACATAAAAAGTTGATTCAAAATATTAATAAATACTAAAATAGCATATAATACTAAAATAGCACTGGTTTATGCACCATTTATGCTATGAACATGAATGATAACTCGAATCATGTGGCTTGATGTGGAAAAGAGTGCTGCTACTTTTCTATTTGATCAGATTTACAATTTTTGCCATGTGGATGATAAAACAGGCAGAACATTTCAATAGATTTACAATAGATTTACATCGATTGACACTTTAGCAACCATACAGCAACACATCGGCAAGCCACCACATTCTGGCAAAAAAAAAAAAAAAAACACATTTCCGTGATGCCTAATTTGGCACAGATATTACCAGATGTACTTTTAAGCAAAGTATTTATTCGTATCTAAAGTGTTACGGTTACCACTCATTCAGAGTAGAAGATGCAAAGCACGTGAGTAAGCAGTTTGAGTTTCTCTTTCCCAGAGGACATATTTGCATGGCAAAATCTGAATGACACATACTGACAGTCTCTCAAAGATATTCAACTGACACTGGGCTCATTCATGCTTGAACTGCGGTTGACGAATGCTGATATTGCGAATCTTACGCCATCATTTTTAAACCTGTTGCATCTGACTTTAAAAAAAATGGTTAACCTGCAAATATATCAATTTAAAAAAAACATCCCATGTCTCTTTAGCTATATAATGCTAGCATAGACACAGTAGTCTATCTAATGGTGACATTTATAAAGCATTTTACCCATAGGGTGAAACAACTTCAGGGTAAGGCTAAGGAAATACGCTTCCCCTTGAAAAACACATTTGAATAGATTTCCATGAAATCGTTTTAGGTTACTTGCCGCCGCATCACCTACACATCCCAGCATAAACACTCCTGATGAACTATTTGTTATTAAAGCATCCACATTTCTCATGGTAGAATACGGGACGGGAAGAACAAAGAAGCTAATTACAAACAACAGGACAAATACGATAGAGTTACAAATGAAGTTTTTTAGGTACAGTAGGTTTGTTTAACATTTATTTAACATCTTTTGTTGTTTGATTAATATTAAAGCCCCTTTAAAGGCAATTCTTAGATTTGTTTCTAAACACATTTTAAATGTTAGAAATGTATTGATGAAACACATTACAAAGACAAAGATTAAAAGTTATTTCAGATTCAGAAGTTAGACCGTTAAACAGTTTTTCACCATTGCTGTGTTCCGGATTTTTTGGACGGGGCTAAAACGGTGGCTCGATGACACACTGGAGCCACTGAGCATATGCCCCCCCCCAACACTATCATAACTGTTGATGACGAGCTGGAGCCACCGAGCCTGGCTACTCCCATAACACGATCATAACTAGATTTTGTGAACAGCCACATTGATGGAGAGCTGCGGCTCACCACCAACACCTACCTCCACAGTGACTTTACACCAGGTAGTTTTTCAAAATTTCACAGGCGACAACTGGGATTCACTGATAATCCGCTGCAGAATGGAGCCGAACCATCTACGTATCTCCCGCGCGGGCCTTCATCCTCCCGTCCCGCCGACATCTGGTGCAGTCGTGAGCTGTACGTGAGTGTTGTCTCGTGTGCTTACGGCAGCTTTCCCGCGAGTGGGTGTGGTTTCGGCGCAGACAGCGGACGCACCCCCAGCGTTTGAGAGCAGAGAATGCTGCTTATTTTTTCAAGATTTTGATAAGCCATTGTATGTACTTGGCAGATATTTTTATAATTCAAATTTGGCTGGGTGGTTAATAACACATTTATCTGTGGTGTAAGAAACTCTGAACACATGTTTAATTTTGACTTTACAGGGACTTTAATGACACATACATTTTAGGCTGCTGTCACTTTAAGACTGAATGCTTGAATCTAACATAGCTATTGACAGATATCCGGTTTTCACCAAGCAGTTTCAAGCCATAACCAACTGTATGTTCGTGAGATGCTCACATGATGATTTAATCTGATTTCGGATTGGTGTTGTCTGAGAGACCACTTTCGAGTCTGTCATTCTGCGATATACAACATTGAGTTATTGTTCACAACTTACTATGCATAATGACTTGATAAACTCTTTTTTAAGTCCCTTTGACACTTCTTTGAAATCTTCGCGTCTGACTTGATCTCCTCCGCACTCTCTAATAGCCCCGCCTTCACTAACGGCAAGTTAATCGATAACGAATTGTGATTGGATGGTTATTTTGTAATACAAAATATACAATGACGAGACTTTGCGACCTTGTGATTAGCTATTCTGTCCCGGAAAATTTTTACTTTATAGCTACTAAAAAGCTGTCAATCATCTTAGTTCATTGCGATCTCACAAGGTTCCCTTATAATATATAAGGAATCTGATTGCACAATGAATCTCTAATATTTACATAATTGTTTGTTATAATGAGAGGATTTTATGAAGGTATTTTTGGTGCAAAACAACTGAACACATGTGAGAGTGGATTTTGTATGCACGTATGCACACATGTGTATCAATACATTTTGAAGTCACTGAGAAAAATCTTCTAGGAGTTGTTAACTTGTAGATTTTCTTTTCTCTCCTACAAACACAACACAACAGTTACACCTTCACACATTCTTCACTGCAGGTGCACAAATCCTATTCTACCATTCACACATCAAGAAACTCATACGCTCACATTTCTGCTCCAGTTGCTGCAGTGAATATGGTGCAAAACGCATTCACACACCCGTATCAAAAATGTGAAGTCACTGACAAATTTTGCACATCTGCAAATTAATACATGAATCCATGCAAAGAGAGTTGCACACTTGTAGAATATTTGATCACTAATACATTACTTTTCTTGCATATTTTTCTAACACAATCACAAACCACAGGTTCCGCGCGCTCTCACTTTTGCACCATATACTACGTGAAATGTGGAGCAAAAGTGATTGGTGCATCAGTGAGGCAGCGGCAGGCCCTGTGACTGTTCAGAGAGCAGAGAATTTCGGCCAATCAGAAGAGCTTGTTTGTACAAAGGGACCGTCTGCAAAGTGCAAAACCCGAAAAGCGTTACTACAAAATAGGCAATAACAATGTTACACATTGCAGTGTCTACAAATTCAGTTTATTCATCAGTGCTCTCCTACTGGTCATACTACAACACTTAGTTTGATAAAATATCTATTTGCATAATTTATGAAATTATAAAATTATATTAAATAAAATAATAAAATAAAATCAATACCTTCAATGTTATTAGAAAAAATATTCAATAACTTCACTGTTATACAGTGTAATGCCATCGAAATCAGTAAGCAATTATCATACAACAACTGTACTTTAGCTTGGTACCAACATCATAGGTGTAAAGAATAAGCCTCCTTAGCCATGTGCTATTACTTTTAGCACTTTTACTTTATGTGTGAACTGAATTTGGTGACAGTACAGTGCATTTCAGTGAATTTAGCTGAATACTTTTCATAATAAAAATATACATAAAATCAGGGTTTGCTCCTCTCAGACGGTCCCAGACTTGTCTCTCAGCGCCTGCTCATAGATCTAGGCTGAATCCGAAATCGCCCCCTATACCCTCAAATATGGCACTATTTTGAGGGGACAGCCATTTGTAGTGGTGTCCGATACTAGTGGATATATTCGAGTGCACTCATTCAATCCCATGCACCGCAATAACGATTGTAGCCTACAGTCGATGTACACACAGCGGCTGTCCGACTTCACGCACTCGTTTTCATTCACTCCTTCAAGTGCACTGTATTAGTGGACTAAAGTAGGGAATAGTGAATGAGGGTTTAGGGGACGATTTCGGTTTTAGACCTAGTTATATTATAAGGCTCGGTTTGAGGAAAATTAGGTTGCAGCCCGTTGTTTACATTCAAGAGGTGTCATTTGTGTTTTAACAATGTTTAGCTCACGAGATATTGTTCCAGGAAGTCTGAATCTGTTAATATATTAGCAATTTTATATATCTTATACAGGCCTATAAGCAATTTAAAATATCCAAGAAAAGTAATGTATTTGTGATCAAATATTCTACAAGTGTGCAACTCTCTCTGCATGGTTTCACATATTCATTTGCGGATGTGCAAAATTTGTCCGTGACTTCACATTTTTTTGATACGGGTGTGTGAATGCGTTTTGCACCATATTCACTGCAGCAACTGGAGCAAAAATGTGAGCATATGAGTTTCTTGATGTGTGAATGGTAGAATAGGATTTGTGCACCTGCAGTGAAGAATGTGTGAAGGTGTAACTGTTGTGTTGTGTTTGTAGGAGAGAAAAAAAATCTAAACTCCTAAAAGATTTTTCTCAGTGACTTCAACATTTATTGATACACATGTGTGCATACGCGCTACAGCTACAAAATCCACTCTCACATGTATTCAGTTGTTTTGCACCAAAAATACCTTCATAGGATTTGCGAGCATGCAGAAATCAGAATCCACTCAGTATTTGTTCAGTGCCAACTTATGATTGGCCATTATGTTCAAGAACTCAACATATATGTTCGTGATTGGCTACATTGCTCAATGCTGCACAACACATTGTAAATAGAAATGTTCACCAGAGCGCAAACACCGATACGCACTGGAACGTTTGCCAAATATGTTTCGCCAATATGCCATTATTACAGAGAAAAGGCACCCATAACTGCTGATCAGTTTTCTTCTCTTTTCAGACGCAGCAGCAAACAACCGTTTGAGTGAGAATATTCCACGCTAGTCTTAAGACCGTGGACAGTGGAAGATACTGTAAGCCTTGCTGTACCTTACATGCATTCTTACCTATGATTTTACCCTTTACTGGCACAGTCCAATTATTAAAATGGAGGGGGGGAAGATGTTAGTCACAAATTCCAGAAACCTGTTTGCTATTGTCATGGCAACGCAGCGGTGGCGACCTACCTCGCGCATTGGGGGATCACTGGCGAGGCTGTCGAGGTTGACGGAGCCCTCGTAGGTCAGGTGGTGAAAGACGTTGAGGGCGCGTGCCGCCTCTGGCCCACGTTGTTTGTAGCCAAAAATAAGGTCAATCCACTGGTGCAGCTGACACGACACAAACTCGCTTTCCAGAGCCTGTCAAAGAGAGCGGGGCAATTAGAGGTGAAAGGTACACGTACACAACATGAACACAAACACACACAGACGTACAAAAGCACAGACAAAAATACACTCTGGGCGCTTCTTCAGAAGACTGCAGAATACCAACATAAAAGACCAAAACGTAAATAAATAAACGTGTTCTCCATATTTTAACAGCTGTCTTTCAATAAAATATGATAGATGTAACTCTTGAAGCTAAATGATCTTAGTTCAGAATCATTACTCCAGTCTTCAGTGTCACATGATCCTTCTGAAATCATTCTAGTGATGATTTTGTGCTCAAGAAACTATTATTATTATCAGTGTTGAAAACAGTTGTGCTGCATAATATTTTGTGGAGAAACTAATGCATTTTTTCAGGATTCTTTAATGAATACAAAGTTCAAAAGAACAGCCTTTATTTTGAAACAGATATATTTTGTAACATTATAAATGTATTTACGGTCACTTTCACTTATCACTTATTTAAAGCATCCTTGTTGAATAATAGCATTCATTTATTTTATTTTGGTAACACTTTCTATGAAGCCCATGCTTATAATGAATTATAGCCCTATTTATACTTATTTATAAGTAGTATCATTCTATATTTATTAAGACCCATACTGCTTTATAAGAACAATTATAGTTACATTTATATTATTTTTTAATAATTATAAGTTATGCATTTGCTTTTTCAATGTGCATGCTCATAATCTATTATACACTGATTTATCAGTATTAATTAGTCAGTTATATGGTTCTACGAATATTTATAAAGATGCAGGTATCATTATAGTTATAATGATTTTATAGTTATTCAGATTTCTGTCAAAGTGAATATATTAATATTCACTGAATTACTATAGTCATTGTAACAATATTAGGTCATAATGGTATGTATGCCGGACTCCACTAGACCCCTGAAGGTGTGCTGTGGTATCTGGCACCAATATGTTAGCAGCAGATCCTTTAAGTTCTGTAAGTTGTGAGGTGGGGCCTCCATGGATCGGACTTGTTTGTTCAGCACATCCCACAGATGCTCGATTGGATTGAGATTTGGGGCCAACAGAACATTCCCAAAGCATCACACTGCCTCCGCCAGCTTGCCTTCTTTCAATAGTGCAAAATGTTCACTTGCTGCCTCTTATATCCCACCCACTAACAGGTGCCGTGATGAAGAGATAATCAGTGTTATTCACTTCACCTGTCAGTGGTCATAATGCCTGATCTGTGTGTGTGTATATATATATATATATATATATATATATATGTTTGGGTCTACATAATATATGTGTGTACTGTGTACAATTGTTATGTATATTTGAACACACACATATTAAATAAATATTTGCATGAGTATACTGTATATATCACTTATATATCCATATAATATTTTATGTATAAATATAAAAAAATCTTAAATGTATACATAAATGTATGTATGTGTATTTATATATACATAATATTTTACACACACATATATTATGTAAACACAATCTTTTATTTTGGATGCGATTAATCACTTAAATTGGGCTATAATTCATTATGAGCATGGTTTAAAAAAAGTGTTACCAATTTTTCCCTAAAATACTGGTCAGTTATGAATTCAAAGCAGCATTCTATTCCAACAGGGGTCTAGATACTGCCTGCTACAGAAAGGTAATACTTAAAGATTCACAGAAGTGCTTTATTATAGGTATCAAACCCCATCGAAATACTGTCATACTGAGATAACAAAGGGAAAAAAAAGAAAGATCGAACTAATAACACAGAATGGCACACAAATACACTTTTTTTTTCATCTCACACAAACACACCCAGGGACCCGCAGCTGGAATTTACACACTCACTCTCACATCAGAAATAACAGCTATTACCAACAGAGCAAGCCGTGGAGCGCAGGGGCTGAGTTACCCCCAGGGCATGTCATTACAATCGAAAGTGACACATGCAAAGATGGGAACACTAAGTGAAAGAAAGAGAGGAATAAATGGCAGAGAGAGAGGGAGAGAGAGAAAGGGAGCACAAAGACAAGGATGGAAAGAGGGGATTAAATGAGACAGAGAGAAAGAGAGCAGCAGAGAGAGAAAATGAAAGGACAAGATCTGAGGACAAAACCAAGCCGTAGCCTGTTTAAAAATGTATGTGCTATTCAACTAACCTAAAATCCCATGAAAAACACTAGTCATTCCAACAAACCAGAATTAAATGCTACCCACAAAATGAAATTAATATTTATTGAAACGTTCATAATCATTTCTGCGTGCTCAGTGTATGACCCAAATATGAAAATTGTCATGTTGTTCTAAACCCGTATGATTCGATTTTCCTAAAACACAAAAATATATTTGACAGAATGTCCTCCAAATATGGCTGGATAAATATTCAAACATGGTGCGTGCGTCAAGATGTCTGGAGTCAATGATATTAAATCTGCTTCAAATGAGATTTGAGATCTATTGGTGCAACAACAGGAAGGTTTTCTACAAATATCAATCTGTTCCTCACTTCCTCATTTTATGGTACTTTGGTGATATTTTTGTCATAAGCAAAGCATAACTTACTTATATACAAAATGATCAGACTGTTCAATTACATGACTTTCAATGAAAATACTCAAAATTTCATAAAATTAATTTAAATTCTTATTCAGAACTAGCTAGATTAAAACAAATGAATTGCTTAAAAAACGTAGGGGAGCGCAGATCACAACCTTAAGCGGGGTTAGTAGTAACATGCATGATTTAACACTTTCCACACTGCCAGGATGACGAAACTTAGTGTATTTACTAGTTGCATTATCAACATTATTTCGAGAAAAAATTGCACCAAAATGAAAAGAAAATCTTTGGAAGATATCACTGAACATGTATTTAACCATAGCAAAAGTACATTTCTTAAGTTTATTTTTCATCTCTGTTTTTTGTGTTTATTTAAAATAAGACAAATCTGATATTATTGTAATCTTATATCTGTTATTTAACAGATCGTTCTTTAATGTTGATCTAACCAGCAGAAGACAAGAGCCGCGATTTAAATCCCAGTTGTGCAGGTGGGGTGCGTTGTAACACTGCGTTACAATGAGCCCCTGTTAGAACTGCGCTTTTATATTCTATACTTTTATGAATTCTTTTGAGAAACCATGAGAAAAGGGAGAATAATGACAATGTTCAGTCAATGTCAATGTTCAGAAATGATTCATTATTATTCTGTTTTGAACTATGCTGTATAGCTGTATCAGCGACGTGTTTGTTGTCGAACTCAAAAATGAGTGTATTTTTTATGAAAAAAAATGGCATTATTTTATTTAAAAAATTGAATAATTGTATCTTCTTGACAAAATATTTTAGTGCGTCATGGATATTTTTTTGATTATATCAGATTATATAAGATGTCATATGGTCATGTTACAATGTGCCCCCTCACATGTTATGTACCCCCCCAAAAGTGCTAAGTTAATGAAACTGAATCGGAACTGTTAAGAGGAATCAGAAATGTTATGGAAAAGAGCACACAGGACTTTCTACTAAACATTGTTTTTACAGTATGTGTACTTACAGCATTCTTATCTACGAAAGTAATGGGTAAAATAAGGCCACTACATGGGTTAAGGTTAGGTTTGAGGGTAGGTTCAGGGTTAGTACCTAGTTATTACTCAGTTAGTGTAATCACTATAAGTACATAGTACATGTGGAACAGGACTGTGAATAAAGAGCTCAGAATGTAAATCATGAACAAACTCATGCTTTAAAACCCAGAGCGGAGATATCTGGTCTTATCCAGAATACTCACACCAGCTTTTGTTAAAATTACAAAGACACCATCAAAATCAATGATTTTGATGCACTATACAAATGTCGAAATTCTGAGTTTCCAGGAAGAGGAACCGAACTGTGAGACGTTAACACATTTTGCATCATTTAAGGCTCATGTCAAGTAGTCATGTCAAATAGTATCTGAAGTGTTTTGACTTACCTAAGCCCTTTCTTTAAGAAAAACTTGCTTGTGTGATCTTTGGATATGTGCATGTGTATGTGTGAGTGCGAGTGTCTGAATAGTTGAACGTGTTAAACCAGGAGAAAAAAAAAAATGAGGCCAGAGGAAAGGTCACCTCCACAAGACACACACACACACCACAGCACTGTCACTGCAGCTGAAAAGGTCAAGTGTGTTTCCTGTAGTGCACATAGACATTTTTCCTCGGGTAGCATGGCCCACAACACACCTCTAATACTTTGAGTTGGCAGCAGTTTTGATACACAATCAGTAGCTTTAAATGCATAAACACACACAATCTCAAATTACACACCCTGCAGCATATACAGTTCCCGTGCTTCGCTGTTGTTCACTCCTTTTTTATGAGTATATGTGCTAGATAGAGCCATTATAAAAGGCAGTACACAATTACGACCCCACCACAGTCTAGAGGGATTGGTGGACAGGACACACACACACACACACACACACACACACACACACACACACACACACACACACACACATATATTCGTGAGGTCCTGTCTGATGTGAGCCAAATCATGATTGATGAGGCCGGCATTAGGGTAACATTATAAGGGGACAGTGGCCGAGCCTGTCCTCCGCTACATCATTCAGGTCAGCGGTAGATTGCATTAGTATCGAGCAGTGCACTACATTACGACCTTCATTGAGGTAAAGCAGCACGCATAAGCCAGCAGAGGACCAGGATGCTGTATCATATGAACGAATAAGTGTGATCTCAGGGGAAAAGATGGAAGGAAATGGATTACAGATTAAATACTGGACTAAGAGTTAAAGATAGCAGATTCTGTTCAGATATTACACCAGTTGATGTAATATCTTCAGCAGAGATACGACATCAGTAGGCCTACATGAGACTGCTCTTCTGTCTGTCTGTCTGTCTGTCTATCTATCGAGTGTGCGTGTGTGTGTGTGTGTGTGTGTTTTGAAAGAAATTAATACTTTCTTCAGATAGGATGCATTAAAATTATCAAAAGTGACAGTACAGACTTCTAGATGTCTATTTTAAATAAATGCTGTTTTTATTAACTTTCTATTCATTAAAGAATAATGCAAAAAAAATTGTTCATGGTTTCTACAAAAAAATATTAAACAACATAATTAGAATATTAGCTATTAGAATGATTTCTGAAGGATCATGTGACACTGAAGACTGGAGAAATGATGCTGAAAAATGTCAGAAGGGGACAACTAGGAACATTGCCTTGGGCTTTGAGATGAGAAGGGCTCACTAAGGTCCTCTATGCTATCTGTATATGACAGAATCCTGTAGGTGCAAATTCTGTTCTGGCCTAGACATTATCCATGTTTATTTTACACAGGATGTCTACAGACAAAGAAAGTTGTAGTTAGGTAGCGAGTTTGACTTACCATCCTGTTGATCCTGACAAAGTCCTCTGGTTTCTTTGCCCAAGCTGGTAGTTCTACATCACAAACAGGGACACTGTCATCCCTGTCACCCAGACAGTATCCATTACTGTTCACAAACATCTCTGGCAGGTAGTAGAACTCAGGGATCAACTCCTATGAGGTGGAGAGGAAGAGGACAGGTGGGAGAGAAAAAGTAAAAGCAGCTCAAATCCAAACATTTCCAAAGTAGATGTATTCATATTGTATAGGGATACAGGGAATAGGGGAGTTAATGCACATGCAAAAATACCAATGCTTTCATTGCATGTTTTGTAGTTCAATTAATCAAAATGTTGGCAATGTTTCAGGCGGCCATGAAAAGTGACCCCAGGAGACCAGTGAAGGACCATCATAGTACATTTAAAAACACTCGGAGAGTGTGGGAATGCGGCAAACACACGAAGATGGGGGAGGGTGAAAATACAAAGGAAACATGACAGAACTTTATTTACACTATATTGCCAAAAGTTTTGGGACACCTGCCTTTACATGTATATAAACTTTAATGGCATCCCATTGTTAATCTGTAGGGTTTAATATGGAGTTTGCCCACCCTTTGCTGCTATAACAGCTGTAAACTCTTCTGGGAAGGCTATCCACAAGGTATAGGAGTGTGTTTATGAGAATTTTTGACTATTCTTCTAGAAGCGCATTTGTGAGGTCAGGCACTGATGTTGGACAAGAAGGCCTGACTCATAGTTTCCGCTCTAATTCCTCCCAAAGGTGCTCTATCGGGTTGAGGTCAGGACTCTGTGCAGGCCAGTCAAGTTCCTCCACACCAAACTCGCTCATCCATGTCTTTGTGGACATTGCTTTGTGCACTGTTGCGCAGTCATGTTGGAACAGGAAGGGGCCATCCCCAAACTGTTCCCACAAAGTTGGGAGCATGAAATTGTCCAAAATGTCTTGGTGTGCTGAAGCATTAAGAGTTCCTTCACTGAAACTAATGGGACAAGCCCAACCCCTGAAAAACAACCCCACACCATAATCCCTCCTCCACCAAACTTTACACTTGGCACAATGCACTCAGGAAAGTATTGTTCTCCTGGCAACCGCCAAACCCAGACTCATCCATCGGATTACCAGAGTGATGAATCAGAGAAGCGTGATTCATCACTCCAGAGAACACATCGCTACTGCACTAGAGTCCTGTGTTGGCGTGATTTACACCACTGCATCCGATGTTTCCATTGCACTTGGTGTTGTAAGGCTTGGATGCAGCTGCTCGGCCACTGAAACCCATGAAGCAACAATCCATCGCTTCTCTATCCATCATTGTGTTAAACCTGCCAATAGCGTGCCAGGTGGATAAGCCGGTTTGTGATTGGTCCCTGCAAAATTGTAACAGAAGCAGGATAGAAATATGTACAGTGTTCTTTACCGCAACTGCTTCCACTTTGTTATAATAATACCACTAATGATTGACCGTTGAATATTTAGTTGTGACGGACTTTCCTGGATGGACTTAGGGTTAGGTTAGGTTATTGCACAGGTGGCAACCTTTCACGGTACCACACTTGAATTCACTGATATCCTGAGAGTGACCCCTTCTTTCACAAATGTTTGTAGAAGCAGTCTGCATACCAGGTGCTTAATTTTATACAACTGTGGCTATTTTTGGCAACATAGTGTATGTTTCAAGTGATCTGATGGATGGATCTGCTGTGTTAGATGAGGTACACTGAGGCAGATTTGGTTTTATTGGGATTTTGGAAGAGTAGCTATTAATCAGAATGATAATGGGAAACATAATGTTTAATGTAACGAACACAGATTTTTAAAAGTGATTACACTCATTAAATGGTGACAAATGTGTTTGCTGACTACAGCAAAAACTGGACTACAGCAAAAACTGAACGTATATGGATGACTGGATTGATAAAAAAAAAGCAATATTGTTTTCTCTTTTGAAGGTGTTACAATGTAATTCTGGATTATTATGGCCTATTTTAGTTGTGCTTCTAAAAGTTAAAATATACAAATAAAAACTTTAAGTGGAGGTGAACGCAGTCATTATTCATTTTTTAAATTCATTTTTACATGCTTCCTTGAACCTGATAGTCGCTTATCCGTTAAAGCTGCCACATTCCCAATCTTTCTCCGTTCTCAATGCCATATCAGTGCAAATTACCCATAATTCCCTGTGAGAGACGCCTCTGTACATTGGGGCATGTGCACATGAGGAATGTGACCTCCTCCCCATTTAGTGTCACTCAAAAGCTCTTGCCTTTGAAGAACCTTTAAAACCATTTAAAATCATTTAAGACCTCATTCTGCCCGCACACATCTGAACCTGACAGGTTGAATGTTTTCTACTCAATGCTGCTGTTTTGGATTCAAGTTGCTGTTATACACCGTCTGTTGAAATGAGCTGGTTAACTTTGTCCCTTTGGTGTGTATAAGAGACTTCTTTAAAGCACCGTAAAACAAGAGGACTTTCACATAAAGGGTCACTAGAAACAGTATGACTATACAATAAAACACAGCTTGCTTTTGGTGTAGGGTCAGGACTTAAAAATGCACTCTCTTTTATGAGCGTTAACTTAAGTCCCAATATTTCATCAGTCCTTCAGGACGTCTCAAATATCTCTTACAGCTCAAAAATGCTAACATCATGTCCACTCTGTGAGCAACCAATAGACTGTCTGCACCAGAGATTTGAAGTTGCATGACACGTCATATTTGAATATTCACAAATGCAGACCAATTAATAAATTTGAGGTTTCACCTTAGCAAGCAAAGCAAATAAAATAAAATTAGGATTATTATATATATTTTTAATGAATTAAATGTTATAAACATTATATTATTTGACATAAATATTATAAAACAACATTATTTTAATAAAATTATACTATATACTACATAGTAATATGTGAATCTTGCAGCTGTAGCAATATTAATATTATAAAATATGTGCTGTTCTAAAATATTATATTTATAAATTACATTTTAATTTAGATTTACAAAATACAAGACAGCCAGAGACTATACACATCATTAGCTGCCTTTGACAATATTTATACATATACAGTATATAAAATAAAATATATTGCAAAAACATATTACATGATGATATTTGTCAATAATATTTTATATCAGATAGATGGGGCCAAAGTAGCTCTGCAGAGAATCCAAAACAGAAACGAGAAGTCTGTCACCTAAAGTTGCATCCCAATGGACGATTCCAGTGTAGACAAGCAATCTAGTTTTGAAATATTTTGTGAATGTAAAATGTTAAGGAGATTCTTGATCATCACACAACGACGGTATTAAATAGTATTAAATGACGGTATTGCAATGACTCCAAAATTAAAGTTAATGCTAGTTGAAACTTAACAACCACTGACAACAACCAAAATTGGGCCGAGCTCTGTCTCCACAGGAGGATTGGTTTATACATTTTGCAGACAGTTACTCAGTTGCAAACAGTTTGGGCTCTCGTCATCAACCCGCTTCCACGTCCTCAACCCGCTTCGCTCGTGAGCCAATAATTCCTCTACAGCCTCATAATGGGCTGACAAGTCAATCACACTCACACTCTTCAGCTTTACACCGTTCGCCCTAATGACACCCTCCTGGAGAGCTGTCACCGGGCACCACTGCCTCATCCCACTCTCTCAGACAGAGCTCCGCCAACAGATTATTGAGAAAATGTTGACGATTGGAGCGAAAGTTACTCTTTTGCTCTTAGCAGGAGGTGAGCTGATGACTAGCTGGATGTCTTTTGACAATGTTAATCTATATTTTTTATATATATATGAATAAAGAGCTCAGATGCAAAAGCCTCTAAAAGCCACTTCGGTAAAAAAAAGAGATATTGATACTGACTGAATCCCAGCCTCATCCCATTCAGATGCTTAGGTAGAAACCTATACATAGAAGCCTGACAAAAAAAAAAAAAAAAACGTAAGACAGACTTAGAGGCCTTAGCATCTGAAGTCTTTATTTATATATACACACACACACACACACACACACACACACACACACACACACACACACACACACACACACACACACACACACACACACACAATGTGCCTGGAAAGTATTCACAGCGCTTCACTTTTTCCACATTTTGTTATGTTACAGCCTTATTTCAAAATTGATTAAATTCATTATTTTCCTTAAAATTCTACAAACAATCAGTTTTTTTTACTGAGGAGTGGCTTCCATCTGGCCACTCTACCATACAGGTCTGATGGGTGGAGTGCTGCAGAGATGGTTGTTCATTCTGGAAGATTGTCCTCTCTCCACAGAGAAATGCTGGAGCTCTGTCAGAGGGACCTTCAAGGCCCTTCTCCCCCGATCGCTCAGTTTCTGTACCCTTCTCCAGATCTGTGCCTCAATACAATCCTGTCTCGGAGGTCTACAGAAAATTCCTTGGACGTCATGGCTTGGTTTGTGCTCTGACATGCACTGTTAACTGCTTGACCTTATATAGACAGGTGTGTGCCTTTCCAAATCATGTCCAATCAACTGAATTCACCACATGTGGACTCCAATCAAGTTGTAGAAACATCTCAAGGATGATCAGTGGAAACAGGATGCACATGAGCTCAATTTCCAGTGTGTCATAGCTGTGAATACTTATGTACATTTATTTTTAATAAATGTGCAATGATTTTAAACTTCTTTCACATTGTCATTATATATATATATATATATATATATATATATATATATATATATATATATATATATATATATATATATATACATATATATATATACACACACACACACAGAAAAATATGATATTCACCATTAATGACCTTTAAAGGACTTGGCCTGTGCTGAGGCAGTGGTCTATGAAAAGGGCCAGTGAACTTTGATTTGCTCTTTTAATGCTGTAATTTAGCTGTTTCCTGCTGCATGGGATCATTACAGAGAGAATTGTGGGTAATGAATAAGTTCAGGGTGAAGTGATGCAGAATAAACCTCTAAAGGCCACTGCAGTGTTACTAAAGGACATAAAAGCAATAACAAAAACGAAATATCTAAATAAATTGTACAATTATTATGCACAATTAAAACTAAATAGCTAAATAACTTTAAATAATGTCAAATTTAAAAAATGGAATATCACAGTTTTTCACATGGACACTAAAAATAAATAAAGTATTGTTTTTTTTGATAGTTGTTCAAACCAAAAATTCACTTTTAACACCACACACAAGTTTTACATATCTTACAAACATCTGATGGTCTGTATTATTGCTATAAGCTCAATTATTTTAATAATCAGGCCACTCAAATAGTATAGGAATACATAGCAAGGTAATACTGTACAAAGCTAGTTGTTTATGATACAAATCATGCAGCTCATACATAATAAAAATCAACGCCTGCTACATAAGAAAATACAAAAAAATCCCTATTTTCTATCCTAACAGACTGCTGACCATTAAATGTGTTTAACATGATCCATGCAGACACCGTAAGGGTTCCGAGAGGCCCGTATTTGCTAACATATCTAGTGTTTCGCTGTACAGCCGCTCTCTTGCCGTGCATATCGCCTGCACCTCGTGTTGTTGGATGCTGTTCCCCAGCCCGGGGTAGTAAAAAGCCCTGCCTTTACATAAAAGACTACATTTTAAATAGCTTTTGTCATTAATGCTTTATTAATTGCCTGGGGCGAAGCTAACCCGTCACTGAGTGTGTTGGAAAAGTATGACACTTTTAGGTCAGCTTGAGTGCGCTTGCTGAGCCACAGCGCGGGGCTGAAAGGGAACGGAGGCAACAGGGAACAACCATTATGGTGATGAAGTGATGGCGCTCTGAAATATGTGCATGTTGAACGATGTTTTACTTGTGGAAAAATTTCACAAAAATCGCACATATGGATTGAGCTGATGCTGGTCGGAAGCTACATGAACTAAGCGTTGTTGCAAATCGAAACAATGCAATCTTTAGGGAACTGGATGACAGAAATTGTGGTTGATTGATTGGACTAAAAAGGGAAACTCTTCAAGGAATTGTTTATTTAATTCCTCACAGTTAGCAATGCAGCTAACAATGTTGTCCCTATATCATCACAACAGTCAGGCACTAATGACTAGTTTCTGACAGCAACAAGCCTGTTTAGACATTACAATGTACAAAAACTGATATCTGATTACCTTCACATCTGCAGTATCACGCTGGCAGTGCCTCCACGAGCGGGCGATACCGGAGAAAGTGCGGTTTGGGTGATCAAACTTGTTGCTGTTGGCATTTAGGAAGAATGTGGTGAAAGGCTCCTGCAATTGAGCAGACACAAAACAACACTGTCACTTTTATTGACCCAAATAATCTCAAAAACATCTTTCCTAATGTGTGAAATAACTGTGGCGGTATCACATGATTCTGACTGCTAATTAGGCGCTTGTTTAGAAAAATCTGCACTGTTTTGCATAGAGCTAATGCTATTCAGAGCCCAAAACATCAGCGGAATAAAAAAGTAAATTCATCTGCATTCATATTTATGGTAATTGGATTCAATCTCGTGATGGAGACCTTCTCCATTGCTCTGGGAAACGTTCCGTTTGCACAAACATCTCAATGTAGGGACTCATCTGTCAGATTATGAAGAGTTTGTGGAGGGTTTTTTTTTTGTCCTCTCATTTTCTATAACAGTGCCTGAGGCCGAGTTAATTATATGGCCTGTTGACTGAGGAGCCCAGCTCTGGCTCTAATTGGCAGATTCAGGGTCATCAGTCTGGGCTGGCAGTATGAGGAGTTGACATGGAGATGCTGGATCAGCCAGAGGAAAAGATGATGGTGTCTACAGTCTCAGTCAAGCCTGGTGAGAGAGCTGCCAGGGGAACCTTCCAAATCATCATCATCAACGCAATGGGCCACCTGGGAAAAGCCAATTACTAAGTTCTCATTATGTGTTTTAATTTTTTTTTCTCTCAAAGATGGATAGAGCGAGTCCTCATTAAAAGAGGTTTGATTAAACAGCAATCTTTTAAAATGTACAAAATGATACATTTTAATGCCTTTCCAATCAAATTACACCCAAATACACACGGTTTGAACTGTATTTATCATAAAATCTGATGCAAAAATCAAGTATGCACTGCTCATCAAAATACTCTGCATGACTGAGCTCTAGCAGAAAATGTTTATGCAGTGAAAAAATGGCATTATGTAACAAAACACAATTGTTTATCATTGTAGACTAGTGATATGATGTAACAAATGTGAAAAAACTAAAGCATCAGGAGATACTCAAACCCAATCTCCTCTCAACCTCAGAAACAACTTCATTTTCTTTGCTGATCTAGGCTTCTTTTTTTTGTACCAGTCCATTCGTCCCAGATCAGCGATTGGAGACCCAGGGCAAGTGAGGACGTTAGCAGGAGACAATGATGGACATGTTTCCCAGCGCTCCGCATGCTGTCTGAGAGGCATAAAGCTGTCACGTACCAGCCTGTAAATCATTACGCAGAGGTTTTTGACTTCTCTTTCACATATGCCTGTTTACCAGCCTGTGAAATCCACTCACCGGCTCTCTGTGGCGGAACATCAAGCTCGCGGATTGAGATGTAGGGGTTGATTCACTTGTGCGGTGGAAGGACGCGCTAACATGCGCTTTGACTGACGGTGATTTGATCCACTAACTGGGCTTGGGGCTCGTATTGGAATGTTTTATGTATACACAGACTCTTGACAGCATCCTTTCTAAAGTAATGGCAAGAATGCATGATGCATTTTGAAAAATATAATATTGGCTAATATCAAATTTCTTTATACGATTTTTCATGGGGTCATGATATATGAGAGATTTAATGTAATTCAAATCTTCAGATCCAATACAAATGGGTATTTGCGTTGTAATCACTGGAATATTTATGAAGGGGGGATGCAATTGTACTGCCTCCCTTCGAAAACTGATCTGTATGATATAACATTCACAGAGGGCATAATACAAGCCAGAAGCAGCTCGGCTTGGTTAACTATCCAGTAAAAACTGGGTACTTCCCAGATGTTGAAGATATCAAATTCCTTGCATCCATCCAATCAACGAGACTTACCATTCGGACAAGCCAGTGGAGGGTGGAGGCTGCGGTGGAATAGTGAGTTGTGTAGTGGCAGGGTGGAGTTTCCTCATCCCAGGATTCATAGCGGTCGGCGTAGAACACAGCACGCTTCGGGTTCAGCGCTCCAATTGGCTGAGGAAACACACAGATAAAAAAATAAAAATCAGGAAGTTTGTCTATATCGACATGCATTTAACAGGTCAACACTGCATTATTTTTGTTCTGTGTGCTTATGTAAGAAACATGAGCAATATTAAGGACATTTTCATTTTTAAAAGTCTTTTGATTGATTTAAATTACATACTGTACAGTAAGCACACACACACACGAAAAACAAACCATTCCGCACAAACTGTTACGCTGACAGAAGCCACGTTGTTCTCATTCCATGCACTTTCTATACACGAACGATAACCAACCGTCACATAAAAAAGACTTATGATGCACATTACATCTGTGGAGCTTAGAGCTTTGCGTGCAACGGTGTGTGTGTGTGTGTGTGTATCCTCATGAATGTTTGATGGAGGAGGCTGAGCAGAACTCCTTGAGGAGAAACTAGTGGATTTTTCTGGAGGTTTGTCTGTCACGCAGTATTACTATCCTATGTACTCATAGTTTGAGGACCTTGAGAATTCGCTCTGGGTAAATTTGTGCCTGCTGGTGCACTGGATTTAGAAATGCAGGGCATATAAACAAGTACACATTAGTAAACAACATACAGTAAACTTGAATCTTTCAGCATGGCTCCATCGTGTCGTTACTGTTATGTGTTAAGCAGTGTTGGGGGTAACGCATTAAAAGAAGTGTAATTTACATAATCAGATTACTTTTATCAAATAACTAGTAAAGTAACGCATTACTTTTAAATTTACAAAAAAATATACTTAATAATTAACTAAATAGTTACTTTTAAGATAAGTAATGAGCACTCGTCACCATGACACCCCCAACCCCAACATAACAGAAACTCTTCTAACCTAACAAAACAAAATCTCCACCTTAACATTAATCTGGCACACACAAAAAAAAACATTATCTAACACTTAATTTGAACATTTACTCTGTTTTAAGTGTCATGGCAAAGCATGCTGGGATATAGAAATCTCAGCCCAGTTTCAGTTAAATTTAAGTTTGTCTAAATTAAAAGAAACAAGTTCATACAAACTCAAAACAATGAAGTAATTCAGATTACTTAAAATGTGTAATTTGTGTGAATTTAAAATAAAAATAAAAGTTCTAAATACTCATTAAAGCTCATTTGATTGAACTAATTTGTTTAATTTGAGTTGGCGTTACTCAAATCAATTATTTTGAGCGTTAGTGTTTACAGTGAGATTAAATGTGAGCTTACTTGCACAAAAACAGATTTAGTATTCACCAAAAGGAATAAAAACAGTGAAATGCAAACTCAGAATATTCAAAAAACCGGCAATAATTAAATGTTAAATTACACAAATATACAGTACTTTATGTATTTAATCTCACTTTAGCAACCAATGTCTTTGGTGCTGACCTTCGATGATACAATTCAACCATACCAGTGAGAAAAAATGACTTTAGATAAACATCACATTTATGGTCCTTTTTTTTTCTGCAGTAGGAGTGTTAACTCTCTTAGTGTGTCCTATATTCTACTGCAATCCAGAAAGTCAGCACATCTGAAAGGTTTGTTTGAGCTGCACCTTATACTGTACAAACATGAATTTGCATTTCCTTCAGCCTGAGGCTTATTCATTTCACCTTTGGTTTGAAAGGTCCTTATATTTGCCAAAAATATGAAAAAAAAAAAAAATATGAAAAAAACAAAAAAAAAACAAGAACAAGCAAGCCCTACCCAGGGGGGAAAAGTAATTCAAAAGTAACGTAATTCATTACTTTCCATAAAAAGTAACTAGTTACTTTTTTATGAAGTAACACAATATTGTAATGCATTACTTTGAAAAATAACTCACCTCAACACTGGTGTTAATATGCTCAATTGGTTTAAAGAATTTTATTTTTATTTTTTTTCATTTACCCACTCTCTTGTTTTTCCAAACCTGTATGACTTTATTTCTTGTGTGGCACAAAGGGAGAAATTTTGAAGAATTGTATTAGTGATTTTCTGAATGAACTAGTGACATGCAGAATTAATCATCCAGGCTGAATTTTTGAAATGATTCATTGAAATTATTTAGCTCAAAAGAATGATTCGTTCTCAAATCGAACATTATTACTTATGTCATGAACACTCCAAGTTTTGATAGAATAACAACTTAAGAAAGTTGTTTTGTTCGCCTATAAACTCTATCTATATGCAGTTAGCTGTCCCATGTCTGTTTCTATGTGTTTATGTGTGTGTAAAGCAAGCTGAAAGGCCTCCGATAAAGACAGAGAGTAATCTGGCCTGGCTTAACCCTGTCTGACCTGATTTACACCCTGTATGTCCACACTGCTCTGCCTTGACCATCCTTCTGCTGTTAAACCACTCCAGAAAATCCTGCACAATGTCTAGAGTAAACACTCATACTGGCATTTATTCTGCCCTGGAATTTTCTCTCCCTCCCTTTCACTCTCTTTTACACACATACGGATGTTGATAAACCTGTCATCATACAACATAAACAATTTGTAACAGTCTCTCTTCTCTAAATCCTGTAATGGCTGAAAGTCAAACTTAGACGGTGGATGTATCCAACTACATCATAAGCACTATTCGGACTGTAATTGTTTCTCAGGGTAACATCTGTAAAAGAACATCTGCATGGATCCCCATGATGAAAACATCTTAATATTGTATTAGTATTGCTCATTGCATGCAAACACATAAAACATAAGCACCAACAGCACTTTGTAATGGTCAAAAAAGATTTTCAGAATATATTTTGGGCCAAATCCTCCAAGTAAAGTCAGAAATTATGAAATAAAAGTATCAGTGTTAAACTGTACAGTATACTAAAGCTTTTATAATTTTTTTTTATTTTGTTTTTTGTTATTATATTTTCCATTTTCATTTCATTTCAGTTAAGTTGAAAGTAACTTACTATATATATATATATATATATATATATATATATATATATATATATATATATATATATATATATATATATATATATATATATATATATATATATATATATATATATATATATATATATTGTATGTACTGTATAAATATGAAGGAATTTTCAGTATTGCTGTTTCACCTTTATTTTTTTTAAATTACACATTGCATTAGGTTGTGTTTTAAGGGTTGATGGAACTTTTCATAAAATTACTGGAAAAGTCCTGTCAGAAAAGGACCAGTACATTTTCTGCTTTTGGTTTGTTGTTGCTTTTTACAGTGTAAGGTTTAGTTATTTTGTTGTGTTTTTGTCATTTTTATTCATTCTTTATTAAAAAATAATAATAATAATAATAATAATAATAATAATAATATATAAAACATATATAAATATATATATATAATATATATATATATATATATATAAATAAATAAATAATATTTATATATATATATATATATATATATATATATATATATATAAATATATGTTTCAGTTAATGTTTATTTCAAGAAACTAATTTTTTTTTTATATAAAAGTTTTAATTATAATTACCCTGATATATAAAAACGTTCCCATTTTATATTAGGTGGCCTTAACAAGGTGGTACTTACATCAAAAAGTAAAAAAAAAAATTGTGTTCATATTTTTTTTCTGATATTGTGGTGGAATACGAGTTAAGTGGTTTAAATGTTAGTACATAGTAGTTAAGACCACCTAATATAAAGTGGGTTTATAAAAACTAGATAGAAATATAAAAGGATTCAGTCAAAACAAAAAGGTAATTGGATGCAAAAAGTATTAATCATTAAAGCCCGAAAACATCTGTTTTCATAAATATGTGTACATACTTACGATCATCTGGTCTCATTTTGTTACATTAAAAGCATTAATGACTAAATTATTTAATTTTGCCACTGGCGACTTCAAGCTTATTCATTGTTTTGTCAGAGCTTGTTGCAAATTGGGATTTTGTCCAAGTAAAATATTTCTTTAGAATAGCTCATGACACCCAGTCAAGTTTTTCAGACTCCTGATTTTTAACAAAATAAGTAGTCATCATTCCATTAAGAAACTTTTAGATTGGAGCAAATTGGCCTCCAGTTTTTTAATCAACGGGCGACACAGGTTTTTGGGCAGTCAATATTAATATACTACGTGTTATTGACGAGAAGGACAGCGCCGGCCCTAGAGGGAGATCAATACTCCCTGAGATCTCAAAGAGTCGAGTGTGAGCGTGGGAGAGCGTTGCTTGTTTAGAGCAGTGTGGGAAATTTGTCTAGACTCAAAGCATGGCATAAATAACAGAGCAATGTCATAACAAATATCTCAAGGAGCTGAGCTATATCTGCCATTTTCAAATAAAAGGAAACAACACTACACGGTTTAATGCAGATGATAATGACCACAAACAAATTCGTAATTTGCTCTTTTTTTCCAGAACGATTTGAGACTACTTGGATCACGTCTTCGCAAAGTAACTTTTTCTTTTCTTCCCTCACTTCAAAACCGTTCCTCAATCCTGCTGCCTTTCATTCCCTTCCTTTTTAATGACCATCCACGCCGATGTTAGCACGGTTGGGGCGAATGAAAGAGAAGTTTATGGAGATCTGCTGAGATTTATGAGCTGATAATGACCTGCCATGTGACGTCTAGGGCTGACCGTGATTGGGTGAGCAGCCACAGGAAGTCTAGCACACTGTAAAAACCTTCTTAGTGGGGCCGGCGCTGGCTGCAAGATGAGTCCATCTCATAGCAGCAAAAAGACCCACTTAACCAGGGAAATATTGTGCTTGGCATGACAAGGAGTGTTTGCCCCGTTCAGCACAGCAGCTGTGGAACAGACAGGCAACACAAATGTTTTGCAGTGCCGAGGCAAATAGCAACAAAACTGTCCATCATTTGTATATATATATATATATATATATATATATATATATATATATATATATATATATATATATATATATATATATATATATATATATATATATATATATATATTCATTTAAAGAGTTTAGAGTTGTTTAAAACTGAACTATGAGAGTAAAAGCTATGCTAAGGTACATAT
Organism: Gobiocypris rarus; assembly: GCA_023029165.1. Classification (NCBI taxonomy): domain Eukaryota; kingdom Metazoa; phylum Chordata; class Actinopteri; order Cypriniformes; family Gobionidae; genus Gobiocypris; species Gobiocypris rarus. The sequence goes on along the minus strand of CM040911.1, from coordinate 26,743,659 downwards.
TGTAGTCCCCATGTAGTCAATAATTGTATCCGTTGAAACTCATATATAATCACCAAAATTACATTTGATTATATTACATTTGAACGTTTTTCTGTGAGAAAAAAAAAACTTGAATATACAGTGGGTATGGAAAGTATTCAGACCCCCTTGAATTTTTCACTCTTTGTTATATTGGAGCCATTTGCTAAAATATTTTAAGTTCTTTTTTTCTCATTAATGTACACACAGCTCCCCATATTGACAGAAAAACACAGAATTGTTGACATTTTGCAGATTTATTAAAAAAGAAAAACTGAAATATCACATGGTCTAAGTATTCAGAGCCTTTGCTCAGTATTTAGTAGAAGCACCCTTTTGACCTAATACAGCCATGAGTCTTTTTGGGAATGCAATAAGTTTTTCACACCTGGATTTGGGGATCCTCTGCCATTCCTCCTTGCAGATCCTCTCCAGTTCTGTCAAGTTAGATGGTAAACGTTGGTGGACAGCCATTTTCAGGTCTCTCCAGAGATGCTCAATTTGGTTTAAATCAGGGCTCTGGCTGGGCCATTCAAGAACAGACACAGAGTTGTTGCGAAGCAACTCCATTATTTTAGCTGTGTGCATTGTCTTGTTGGAAGGTGAACCTTCGGCCCAGTCTGAGGTCTTGAGCACTCTGGAGAAGGTTTTCGTCCAGGATATCCCTGTACTTGGTCGCATTCATCTTTCCCTCGATTGCAACCAGTCGTCTTGTCCCTGCAGCTGAAAAACACCCCCACAGCATGATGCTGCCACCACCATGCTTCACTGTTGGGACTGTATTGGACAGGTGATGAGCAGTGCCTGGTTTTCTCCACACATACCACTTAGAATTAAAGCCACAAAGTTCTATCTTGGTCTCATCAGACCAGATAATCTTATTTATCACCATCTTAGCAAACTCCATGCAGGCTTTCATGTGTCTTGCACTGAGGAGAGGCTTCTGCCGGGCCACTCTGCCATAAAGCCCCAACTGGTGGAGGGCTGCAGTGTTGGTTGGGTTCTTCTTTACCACTCTCACCAAGGCTCTTCTCCCCCGATAGCTAAGTTTGGCCAGACGGTCAGCTCTAGGAAGGGTTCTGGTCATCCTAAACGTCTTCCATTTAATGATTATGGAGGCCACTGTGCTCTTAGGAACCTTAAGTGCAGAATAATTTTGTAATCTCGGCCAGATCTGTGCCTTGCCACAAATCTGTCTCTAAGCTCTTCAGGCAGTTCCTTTGACCTCATAATTCTCTAATGAAGGTGTAGAACCATCTCAAGGATGAGCAGAAGAAATGGACAGCACCTGAGTTAAACATATGAGAGTCACAGCTGAATACTTTCCGTACCCCCTGTAACTCTACACCTTTGCTTCATTTAGTATATATGGAACAATGAATATGCAAATAAGCCCCACCCCCATTCACTCACACCAGCTCAGAGACCCACTCGCTCAACTTATACTCAAGTTACTGTAGTAAACGCTGCACAATGGTATCTCGCTTTACAAAGACGAACACATAACGGTAATTAATATGATTAGCCGTTTGCTTGATTACGTTATCAAACAGCTAATAATGTGTTGCTAATGTTACACAAACCATGCTCATGCTCAGTCTGCCTTCTAAAAACCAGCATCCTTACAAACGCTTTAAACATCATAGAATGTCAGTGGAGAAAGGCATATAGTTCATCATAACATCGTAATATACATAATTCACCCACTATATTGCAAAATGTACCTGATTTTTCATATCAACAGAAAAGAATACCATGATAACCTGGCTTCTCTTGAGACTCCCCTGCTTCAGAGCGGTCATTGTTAATGATATGCTAAAGCCTGTGCACGTTGACATGATTGGATACTAATGAGAACATTTTTAAGGAGATTTTAAGGAGAAAATACTCAGCAATGGTGTTGACTTAGGAATATGGTTTGTCTTAAAAGCATATTAAAAACATCACATAGACAACAATCAGGCATAACATTATGACTACCGACAGGTGAAGTGAATAACACTGATTATCTCTTCCTCACGGCACCTGTTAGTGGGTGGGATATAAGAGGCAGCAAGTGAACATTTTGACCTCAAAGTTGATGTGTTAGAAGCAGGAAAAATGGGCAAGTGTAAGGAATTGAGTGAATTTGACATGGGCCAGATGACTGGGTCAGAGCATCTCCAAAACTGCAGCTCTTTTGGGGTGTTCCCGGTCTGCAGTGGTCAGTATCTATCAAAAGTGGTCCAAGGAAGGAACAGTGGTGAACCGGCGACAGGGTCATGTGTGGCCAAGGCTCATTGATGCACGTGGGAAGCTATGGCTGTTCTGCCAGGAAACCTTGGCTCCTGCCATCCATGTGGATGTTACTTTGACACGTACCTAAGCACTGTTGCAGACCACGTACACCCTTTCATTGAAACAGTATTCCCTGGTGGCTGTGGCCTCTTTCAACATGATAATGTGCCCCGTCACAAAGCAAACATTTCTGAAATGGTTTGAGGTGTTGACTTGCTCCAAATTCCTCAGATCTCAATAAAATCGAGCATCTGTGGGATGTGCTTAACAAAAAAGTCCAATCCATTGAGGCCCCACCTGGCAACTTAGAGGACTTAAAGGATCTGCTGCTAACATATTGGTACCAGATACCACAGCACACCTTAAGGGGTCTAGTGGAGTCAATGCCTCGATGGGTCAGGGCTGTTTTGGCCGCAATAGTGGAACCAACAAAATATTAGGAAGGTGGTCATAATGTTATGCCTTATCAGTGTATAAACAACATTAAAAACTTGAATTTCACCACAGGGGGTCTTTAAGGAGTTTTTAAGATTTGTTTTGGTAGATATCACAAAACTTGTTTTGTATTAACAAGTAAATTTAAAAGGACAAAACAGTGTGGTTAACATCTATGCTAACCGCACTAGCCATATATAGCAAATTACTATTTCCTATTCAAAGTTCAATGACATGCTCAGTGCACTTAACAGGGTGAACAAAGAACCATGTAATTGTCTTATGCAAGACCCTGTGGGGAATCAGCCTTAAATAGAAAACAGGGCTTGGTGTAAATTTAAGGTTTTCCAGACTCCCGTTCCCCAAACTAGCCTGAGGAAACACCCCGCAACAGATGCTAATAGTGAGAGCAGGGTAGCCGGTAAAGAATTCCACCCTCAAAAATGCAAGTTAAAAAAAAAAAAAGAACTTTGGCAAAGCAGCTGACATATTTAAAGCACATGATTTGACTCTCTCTCTCTCTCTCTCTCTCTCTCTCTCTCTCTCTCTCTCTCTATATATATATATATATATATATATATATATATATATATATATATATATATATATATATATATATATATATATATATATATAATACTATACTGAAATTCACACACACATAAACAACCATATTATTCAGTCACCCATTTATCGCCATATATTTTTTTCTTTTGATGTAGAATGTAAGAAATTGCAACTAATTAACTCTATGGCTGTGTGATATCTACAAATTTGATTAGAAGTTATTTTTCATTCATTAATTATAATTAGGACACATACATCTGTGGGCTCAAAATAAAAGTCGCCTACATCACACATCTTACTCAAGTATTAAATGAAAATGAGATCATCCCTTGTGACCTAATTAAACCAAATCCTCAGAGACACCTGTGTGGGGACAATACTTGTTCAATAAGCTAATTAGCTGCAAATGAAAAAGCTATTTGCTGTATAAGAGGCGATCAGATTCAAGAGGCTACAGAAAAGCATTAGGCATGCATTTATTTATGCAATCTACAAAAGAAAAGCATTTGACTTCGGGTTCAGCTAAACATGACGACTGTCACATTTTAAATAGTTTTTAAAGAAGATCTTAAGATTTATTCTACTAATGAACTGGAAGGATTTAAATGCGGACTTCTTTATGCAGTAAGTTTAAAATAATCACACTGGATGTGTATGTCATTTTGTCTTCATGAATGCATCGGTTGCCTGTGCTTATGGAAATTAAAACAAGTACCATGAGATGAATTTATAAACACACTGTCATTATAGTTTACCCACGCTTTAATCATGAAGCTATGGCAGTATGGGCAGCAGATAAGATGAACTTTGTCAAAAAGTATAAAATAGCAAAAAACTGCTCCTGACAGGTCTGCTTTGTGAAGCTCATGAAACGTAATGACAACTAACCACAAAACAAGTCTTCCTCTCACCATGTTACCTCATTTTGCTGCATACAATCCACAACCTCGAGAACAATTATCATTCAGTGGGCTACTCTCTCATGTTCAAAAGATAAGCTAGTCATTTATCCATAGCACCGCGCCAGAGTGCCGTCTTTTGGTGCAATCTGCACTACCTCCCCTGGAGAGGCTCATTCTGTATTTCATATATCAGAGGAAATTGCATTAAGGATGTGTGTGCAGGCAGCGCTGTCAGGAGGAGTAGCACTTGTTTTCACTGGCCTCGTCAGCCTGCGAGAGCACAATGTGCAGCTTCGGTCTAATGCAATCAAGCTCCTGCAAATCAAAACAAAGCAGATGCAGCTCTGAAAAAGACTTGCCGAGCACAGAGGAAGTGGATGAGGATGGTGGAAGAGGAGGAAAAACAGATATGGCATCTCTGAGAGTAAATGCGCAGCAGGGTCTTTAGCCATCCTGCTCGGCATTACCCACAATGCACTTTTTTTGCAGTGATCTGGTAAACAGCTGGAAGGCTGATTGTAAGGAAAAAGTCTTCTCTAATGCCTTTTGATTTTAAGTTTGAACAAAAAGGACCAAAAATGTCATTATAAACTAAATAAATAAATAAAGGGAGTTATGTAATAATGATAAATAACTCATGAGAAAATTTTGACTCGTACATTCATATTTGCCGAGATAATTGTGTGAACGCAAGTCCAGTCAACTAGAATTATGTTCGCTCGAACAATCAGACATTCATAACAAGAGAATTTGCACAACTCAGGTAATTATGTTTGCTGTCAGTTCTCCGCTCTAACTCGCTAGCCCACTCGAAAAGATCCGTTGGAGACACTTCATCTAATTTCCTGTCAAAGCTGGACAAAAGAAGTGGAATAACGTGAGAGTTGGCGTGGTTGCGCTCGGTGCGAGTCTAGCGTATGATGGCTTCGCATTAGCACGCGCCAATTAATAGCTGCGAGCGAGACGGCTTCCCCTTTCTATCAACCACCTGTCCATCAAAAAGGAAATAATCATTAGATTCTAATAAATCTGTCCGCCATGTCAATGTAGCTGCCATGCAAAAATGTGCTAGTCTTAGCCCCGGGGCGCTCAGAGACCTGTTTTTCGTTATTTGCTGTACAGTTGAATGCACACACTATTGTTGGAATAACTTCAGGTGTGTATTGTAGGTGGGGTTGAGAGGGGAATTATGGTACATATCAAGCGGGGATATTTCGGCAGTTCTCCACAATGCTGCCCATCACCACAGCGCTGCAGGGCATTCTCAACAGTATGACTGGCAGCTGTTTCCTGCCGGGTGGGTCATGTGACCACGGCTCACGGAATGGCGGTGTATGGGTTGCGTGTCTGGGGCTCTGGGAGTTGTGAGAGAATGGCAGGTAAGAATTTGAGGGTGTGTTCAGAAAAAACAGAGGCCCAACTTATATGTTTTCTCAGAAACGTTTGCAATGAAAGATGGTTATATATACACTGTAAAAAAATATTTTAAAAGTAAGTTACCTAGTTGCCTTAAAATTTTGAGTTCAAGTTCACCCTTAATTCAAATATTATTAAAAGATTTTGTAAAAATATTGTGTAATTGTGTTTTATTTGTTATAATGCAGTGACATGCCAAATTGTGCTATTTTCATGATTTATCACAGATACAATAATATTTTGAGTTTCTATTTATTATTTATTAAAATGTTCTTTATTGTATTAACTCAATTTTTTTATTTAAATGAACTCAACATTTTAAGGCAACCAGGTTACTTGCTTTTTTTAAGTTAAACCAACACTATTTTACAGTGTACAGAAGTGGTCATTAACTGTACATAACTGGATTGTGTGCCATGCAAAATTGCATTGAGAATGCCGTTTAGATTCAAATTAAATCCCCAAATGTAAACTGAGGTAGCAAACAGGTTGCAAAATTGCAATTTGAATGTAAGGAAGTGGAATTCAGGTTTATTGAAACTTAAAGAAATCCTAAAACTAATTTTTAACTAAAAGAAATTGGTCAAGAGAAACTTTGAATGTTGGATTGATAAAGTATTTTTGAATCTTGATGTAGAGATGGACGGACAGACAGACGTCATGATTGACAGTTGAGATTGACGGCTTCTCTGAGTGAAGTTGTCACTGAGGCACTAACAGACTTTTTCCAGTATTTTCGGGAGCTTTAGCTTTAATTTCTACACTTCCATTAACCAACATAATGAATTGTTCTGCATCTGCAAGAGTGTGGGTGGACTTTTGATATTGCGGCTCTACTTAATCCTCACTACTGCGCAGACTCCGGTCCCAAGGTCACTACTGCAGACTCCGGTCCTGAGGTCACTACTGCGCAGACTCTGTCCTAAATCTGCCCAAGATGTCAAAGGCATATTCGGACGTTGGTGTCTTCACTTTTCTCAGTGGAAGGTAGTGAAGACGCATCGTCCATATTTTTTTACGGTCTATGGGATAAACACACTTTTTGGTAACATTGGGGGGAAAAAAGAACAGGAACTGAACAAAGAACATTCACCACAAAGCCGCCTACCTCATTATCTACAACAACACACCCTCCCCTCCTACACACATTCGCCCCCAAGGCTGCACACCCCTCCATACATTATTGAACAAAGGCAGGGGTCTTCACAGCAAGGGACTCGGGAGGGAGGTTAAAGCCCTGTTTTTGTTTCAGCAGCACTGAACCTTCAGAGGTTAGAGCCCCAGGTTGGCCAAGGACATGCGTCAGGACGGCCGCAGGCCTGTGAACTCCTGCTAATGAAGGCAGCTCAAGCTGGTAAACAGCACAGGGTGGATGTCACAAGCATACATTACAATATATCACTGTCTTCCTCAGGCCAGGAGGCTTCCTCTGCCCACCTGGTGCCACGCTGACATGTTCAGGGACTACAGCGCTGTTGGAAGAGACATTTTAAACAGATATTGCTGATGGTTGAATGCAGAAAGGGTAAGAGTTATAGCTAAGGTTAATCCCAGTCTTGCACAGCCAACGGCATTAGATCCGGTCCACAATCTTATTCCGGTCATGAACCATCCACTTGGTCTCCACAAAATGATGGTCAAGAAAAGCCAGAACAATATAGAGGTCTTCTAGTCTGCAGTTTTAGAAATCATTTGGAAATGAGGATAAGGGATAAGGAAGAGAGATAGCTATATAGAGAGAGATACGCTCAGGCAGGAATGGGGTTGTTTTCAGGTCAGTGAGCTTGTGAGATGTAAACGTAAGCAAATGAGTGCATGAGAAAGAGAGAATGTGGCAATCTGATGAAGGTATAGAGTAGCTGGAGAGGAGAAATGGAGGCAGGAAAGCAGACGATTTACCTCTAAAGCATACAACCCCCCCAAAAAATGAACTATGTGAGTGTACTTAATACATGAAGTCCTCTATATCTGAAACCAGATTAAAGATTAAGAAAAAACAATACCTAAGAGAAAAATATGACCATCCTATAGCTATAGATAGCAGACAGACAGACGGATAGATGAATAGATGTTTTGTACCTTTGAAAGATCCCTGAAGTTGCCGGGAATTGTCAGGTCCAGCTCTTCTGACTCATAGTTTGTAAGGACCCACGGGAAAACAGGATACTGGTTCAGATCATTATATGTCCTTCCTGAAAGAGTAAAGGTATTTGAAATTAGCAAGGCAGGTGGGTAGCACTGCAGCGCTGCAGCTGTTGACCCATAGTAATTTTGGTTATTTTTGCAGGGCTCATGACTACTGGCTAATGTGCTTTCCTCTCTGTGAAAGAGTGCGAGAAGTCCTCTTCCTAGGACATCATAAATTCATAATAGGATAATATCAATGACATGACTGCCTCATTTATAAAAAGGACGAAACAAGAGTGTTTGATGGCAAACATCGTATCCCACTGCGAGCTAAGATGATGCAACGACTTTCATAGTATAACATCATGTACAGTAATACAGTTTTCAACAAGATGAACATGCAGATGTTGGTGTAGTTGTCTGTCACAGTGCCTAATGACTGTATTACAGCACTGGAGGGTTATAAAAGATTTTCTTGGTTAAAGTTTCCTGAAAGTGAAAATTGTGCGGTTAAGTTGTGGAGTGGGTGTAATTAAAGGCATGCAAATTCTTCCAGAAGATGACACCGTACCCTTGACACCCCTCCCTGTGGCACAGTCAGGCCTCTCCTCTGATTGGCCAGAGAGTTGTGGTAACCATGGAGACCTATACGAAGTATCCATGACTGAGCACATATGCGGCAATGCAATAGACGCCAGATGTGGCTTTGTCTTTTTCTCCTTCCATCTTTCTCTCTTCATCTTTCCTTATCTCGCTCTCTCTTTCTGCCCTGCATCTGTTTACTCGCTGTTGGAATATGGATTTCAGATGGTAAGAACTGTCATAGGAGATCCAATCATCAAAAGAAAGCTATAAAATTGCTTGTCTCTCTTCTAAATGCCCTATAATTTCTCTCAGATGAGAGTCTTCATTGAGTAGGATATGTAAAACTCAAATAGGCACAAAGTGGCAGTATATGGTTGGTAAGATTTTTGTTTTGTTTTTAAGTATCTTGTGCTCACCATGGCTGCATTTATTTGATCAAAAATACAGTAAAAAAGTAATATTGTGAAATATTTCTACAATTTAAATAAATATTTTCTATTTTAAAATATACAGTAATTTATTCCTGTCAATCCAGTGATGGCAAAGCTGAATTTTCAGAATCATTACTCCAGTCTCCAGTGTCACATGATCCTTCAGAAATCATTCTATTAATTTCTTTATTAATAATAATTCATTAGTTTATTTTAAATGTTTGATTTTCGTTTATTCTCTCTCTCTCTTTATATATGAATACTGTACGTTATATATATATATATATATATATATATATATATATATATATATATATATATATATATATATATAATGATATATACTATCTATCATCCTTTGGCTAGCTAGCATTACATTATACGATCAAGCTCTTATTCACGCAAATGCTTTAAACCAATTATTACACTATAAAATTATTTAAAAATCCAATGTTTTTAATAATGATTAATGGCAATTAATTACAGAAAGAAATTGTGATTAATTAGTTAAAAAAACTATCGATTGACAGCTCTTATATATATATATATATATATATATATATATATATATATATATATATATATATATATATATATATATATATATATATATACATATACATATACATATACATATATACACACACACCAATCAGGCATAACATTTTGACAGGTGAAATGAATAATACTGATTATCTTTTATCTCACTATTATCTTAGTTGGCTGGGATATATGAGGCAGCAAGTGAACATTTTGTCCTCAAAGTTGATGTGTTAGAAGCAGGAAAAATTAGCAAGTATAAGGATTTGAGCAAGTTTGACAAGGGCCAAATTGTGATGGCTAGACGACGGGGTCAGAGCATCTCCAAAACTGCAGCTCTTGGAGTGTTCCGGTCTGCAGTGGTCAGTATCTATCAAAAGTGGTCCAAGGAAAGAACAGTGGTGAACTGGCGACAGGGCGGCCAAGGCTCATTGATACACGTGGGGAGAGAAGGCTGGCCCATGTGGTCCGATCAAACAGACGAGCTTCTGTAGCTCAAATTGCTCAAGAAGTTAATGCTGGCTCTGATAGAATGATGTCAGAATACAAAGTGTATCGCAGTTTGTAGCGTATGGGGCTTTATAGCCGCAAACCAGTCAGGGTGCCCATGCTGACCACTGTCAACCGCCAAAAGTGCCAACAGTGGATGCCAACAACTTCAGGGGTCTAGTGGAGTCCATGCCTCGACGGGTCAGGGCTGTTTTGGCAGCAAAGGTTGGACCAACACAATATTAGGTCATAATGGTCATAATGTTATGCCTGATGTCTTATATATATCAGATTTTTTTATGAAAGAAACCGTAGCCAAGAGATAAACCTTAAGCTTAAAAAAACGAAAAAAACATGATTTTTAGAAAATGCCAATTTGATATATAGCCCTGTAAACCCTCTATGAGACATTGCAAAGGTGCTGGCGTGATTTGTGCTTGCTGTGTGGACAGAAAAGTTTCCAGACTCGTCTGGCTACCGCTGTGATCTGGAGCTGTAAGGACATCACTGAAGCTTGGTTATGTTGATATACAGAATCTCTTAAAGAAGTAAAGAAGAGATTCTGTGGGGCTATTTCATCTTTACAGTGCGATTACTCAGACAATGACCCGAAGCCTGGTATTTCATGTGGAAAAAAGTAAACCTGATCCTGATTTTGGTCAAAAGGTTAAAATCCTCAAGAATGATACTAACCCACAGGGGCATCTTAGTTCTAATAACTGACTGAGAATAGCAGGAGAGCATGTGTGGAGCGTGTGGAGAGTTTGATGATGTGGGCTTTGGTTCTGGGTTCTCCCGGCCTGTCATGATGGTCGGAGATGATAGTGTGTGGGCTAATTACCAGACCCATCACAAATGGCTGTCATTAATCTTCCTCTTAAACGGCCACCTCTTAGAGCGTACAGATAAAACACTTCCATGATTTATAAAGCTCTCAAGTGGTTTTATACAATGTGAGCAGTTTAGTTTTAATGCTGTCAATTAAACAAACATGCCATTAATTACTCTGTTGCCATTATTACGATAAACATAATAATGTTACTGATTATTTTAGACAACAATGATATAAAAATAAAGGACAATATATTTTTTTTCTTATAGATGTTTGCTTTTTTCTATCAACATAATACATTTAAATGCACATAAAAATAATAATCAATGCAAAAAAATGATCTTGTCAACCTAACTGTTAGGCTGCAATTGATAAACAAATAAAACATAAATTAATGTACAACCCCAAATCAGAAAAAGTTGGGACAGTATGGAATACGCAAATAAAAAAAGAAAGTAGTGATTTCTAAATTTACTTTGTATTTCTTTGCAGACAATATGAACACAAAATATTTCATGTTTTGTCTGGTCAACTTCATGTCATTTGTAAATATGCATCCTTTCCTGTCATTCAGACCTGCAACACATTTAAAAAAAAGTTGGGACAGGAGCAATTTAGGGCTAGTAATGAGGTAAAATGGTTAAATAATTATGTGATTTGAAACAGGTGATGTCAACAGGTGATTGTAATTATTATTTGGTACAAAAGCAGCATCCAAGAAAGGTCTAATCCTTTAGGAGCAAAGATGGGCCGAGGAACGCCAGTTTGCCAACAAATACATGAGAAAATTATTGAAATGTTTAAAAAACAATGTTCCTCAAAGAAAGATAGAAAGAGGTTTGGATATTTCACATTCAACAGTGCATAACATAATTAAAAGATTCAAGGAATCTGGAGGAATTTCAGTGCGTAAAGGACAAGGGCGCAAGCCTAAGCTGAACCACCGTGATCTCCGATCCTCAGGCGCACTGCATCAAGAATCGTCATTCATCTATATATCACCATATGGGCTCAAGACTACTTTGGCAAACCTTTGTCAAGTACCACAATACATAGTTACATCCACAAATGCCAGTTAAAACTGTACTGTGCAAAAAGGAAGCCCTACATTAACAGTGTCCAGAAGCGCTGTCGACTTCTCTGGGCTCGGAGGCATCTGAGATGGACCATCACACAGTGGAAACGTGTACTGTTGTCAGATGAATCAGTATTTCAGGTATTTTTGGGAGGACTGGACGCTGTGTTTCGGACCAAAGAAGAAAAGGGTCATCCAGACTGTTGCCAGCAACAAGTCCAAAAGCCAGGGTCTGTCATGGTATGGGGTTGGGTCAGTGCCCTTGGCAAAGGTAACTTGCACTTCTGTGAAGGCACCATTTTCTGATTTGGGGTTGTAAAAAGTTTATATATATATATATATATATATATATATATATATATATATATATATATATATATATTTTTTTTTATTATTAAAAAATAAATAAATAAAAATAATAAAATGAAATAATTGGGGACCATAGTCTGGTACTCTGGTATCCAGATACTTACACTGACACTAACCAAATTCATCCCGAACCCTGAGCGTAATGAATTTGAGATATTCTGGGTCTAGGATGGGGTAGACTTGATTAACCAGGTTAATGCCACACAGTGAAGTGGGGCCGAGAGGAGGAAAAAGGTTGAGATGAGGGGAGGTTGAGCTGACAGGGCCGAGACCCGGGTGGAAGATGTTAATATCACCGCAATAGTGTTTAATTAGGAGCGGACCGGCTTCACATTAACACCCCTCTCTCTCTCCTGTCGGTGGGCCCGGGCTTCACTGACACCTCTGTCAGCACAGGTCATTACCACTCCTGCCTTTAATGAATTTTACCCCATTCCAACTCTGCCTTACATCTAATTAGCTGACAATAATGTTTCGAACTCAAGCCGGAGCTAAATATAAATATGCATGAATATGCAGCGCGAGCAGGGATGACACATTTCAGTGTCAAGAGGAGGTGTGTGTGTGTGCGCGCACAAATTCTCACTAGTTCACATCAGAGACTTTGCAACAGAATATTTCAACTCTGCACACACTCACAGAGACACACTAATTATCCCAAAGAGTCCACGGCTACAATAGAGCGTCTGAGTATGAAGGGAAAATATAGCTCCTAAATAAATAATGAGGGGAAAGACAGTAGATTTTTTGTTTGAAAAAAGAAACTGATAATAACATTTAAACCAAATAAAATACATATATATATTTTTAATAGTTTGCTGGCAACCTACACGTCCATGTCCAACCAATAGATTCTAGCGGATGTATTTTAAAAACATTGATCAGTGGACAAATTCATCATCACCATCAAAGCCAATATTAAGAGTGTCAAATTTGATTGCAAATGGTCCACAATACTTTGGTTTAAATGGCTGGTTAACACTGACAAGCAAATATATTCTGACCTGCAATGGTATTGAGAAACATCAGGTACTCAAAGTTCGAGATCTCTCGTCTTTGCCAGCGCTGAGTCATATTAGAGGACTTGAAGAGCTGACGAGGGGTGGCCAAAGAAATCCGCCTGCAAAAAAAAAAAAAAAGCACAAAACTTTACCAATAAGCAGGGCTCAAATCCAGCTCAACATTTGCTTTCATTTACTTTGATTATTGTGGACTTGGCTTGTTCTGCAAATGGATTATAACTCAAAATATGACATTGTAACATTTAGCTTCCAAAAAAAGACAAAAGAGTACATCAGCTCACACACGCAAGGCTGTCACGCTCTTTACTGTGGTGTGTAATGAATGCATCAGTTCCAGCAAAAGAGATTCTTTGCAGATGACCATAATGCGCCTTTGCTCTTGAAGTATATGCAGCACACATGCTAAAAATATGAGAACAACAGAGGTTTCTGGTGCAGTGCCTAAATCGGACCTCTCTCAGGGATTCTCATCCATGTGCAGGACTTGTATGTTTCATTTTCCTTTTTTATGTTTTTACCCTCCTGTCATATTAGTGAGCAAGTGAACATTTTTTTAGAAGCAGGAAAAATGGGCAAGCGTTAGCCAGGATTTTAGAGAGTTTGACAAAAGCCAAATTTTGACGGCTACTGCAGCTCTTGTGGGGTGTACCCGGTCTGCAGTGGTCAGAATCTATCAAAAGTGGTCCAAGGAAGAAAGAGTGGTGAACCGGTGACTGGGTTATGGGCGGCCAAGGCTCATTGATGCACGTGAGGAGCGAAGGCTGGCCTGTGTGGTCCGATCAAACAGACGAGCTACTGTAGCTCAAATTGCTCAAGAAGCTAATGCTGGTTCTGATAGAAAGGTGTCAGTCCCTTTCTTCAATTATATATATATATATATATTAATATATATATGTATGTGTGTGTGTATATGTGTATACATGTATATATACACCGATGGTCCTCTGCATATTGCCAGAACAGCACCATCCCACGGATGCGCAATTAGATTGAAATCTTTCCAATGAATTTGGAGGCCAGGGAAACACCTTGAACTCTTTATCATGTTTTTCTCAAACCATTTCTGAACAATGTGTGCAGTGTGGCAGGGTGCATTATCCTACTGAAAGAGGCCACTTCCACCAGGGAACGCCATTGTCATGAAGAGGTGTACCCGGTCTGCTACAATGTTTAGATAGGTGCCACGTGTCACATTTAAGTCCACATGAATGGCCGGACCCAGGGTTTCTCAGCAGAACATTGCCCAGAGCATCACACTCCCTCCACCGGCTTGTCGTCATTCCACAGTGCATTCTGGTGCATCTCTTCCCCAGGTAAACAGCACACACCTAAACGGCCGTCCACATGATGTAAAAGAAAAAGGGACTCATCGGACCAGACGACCTTCTTCCACTGCTACGAGGTTCAGTTCCGACGTTTTGTGCCCATTGTAGGCGCTTTCGACGCTGGACAGGGGCCATCATAGGCACTGTGATTAGTTTGCGGCTACACAGTCCCATTAGCAGGATGTTGAGACACATCCCTGCAATAGCCATCATTAAAAAATGTGTAACTTGTGCCACAGTAGACCCGTTGCCCTTGTGCATCGATGAGCCTTGGGAGCTCAACACCCTGTCATCTGTTTGTGATTTGTCCCTCCTCTGACCACTGTTGGTAAATTCTCACCATTGCTGAACAACCCACAAGCCTTGCCGTTTCAGAGATACTCTGACCCAGTCGCCTTGCCATTTCAATTTGGCCCTTATTGAAGTAGCTCAGATTGTCTGCATCCAACAATGGTTAAATACGAGAGCTGATTGTTTGCTAACCATCTAATCTCTCCAGACCACCCTAATACGTGTCCTTGTTAGATGATGATCAATGATATTCGCTTCACCTGTGACTGGTCATAATGTTTTTGGCACATCAGTGTATGTCCTTATTTGCTATATGTTTAGTCAGTAGTTGTGTATACTTGTCTACATGTGTCTACATGTCTTATTGTGATGACTAGCATGGATTTCAGTTTAAATACGCTAAAGAATATGGGTTTATTTGGTAGGTTCAGTCAGGGACAAACATGCAAAAACACCCATGCCGCAAGTAACTACCTCTACCTCAAAGTATTCCAAACAGTTGCACAGCAAAGGAGTACACTCAGGATCAATCGTTTCTGACATTTGATGTGGTCATCATGCTAGACTTTTAAACAAAATAAAGACGGAGTAAACATCGTTTTGAACAATATTTTGAATGGCAACCACGTGCAGGTGTTTCAGAGAACTAGAAACAGACTTGCCTGGCCTGTGGAAGGCCGTAACTTGTGCCGACGCCCACGCGAGGAAGACTGTAGACCACCTTCTTCACTGTGGCCTGATCGGGGAAGTTAAACATGACGGACGCTGAGGGAGGCAATGACGTCATGTTAAACAAAGCCCTACAGTAGAGTACATCCAAATATGAGTAAACATTTCCACAGACTTCAGAACAGGTAAACAAATGATGCTTAGCCTTTTTTTTGGATTTTGAGGACACAATTATTATATAAAGAAAAGAGTTGGCAATTTTCTAAAGTAAGCACAGAGGTCTGTTACTCTACAGGGCCGTTGGGGAGCCAATTTAAACTATTCCACCAATGAATCTGATGATTGACTGATTTTCGATTGATTTATTATACATTTTGACATTTTTTTTCGGATTAGTTCGGCCAAACCTGTCTGTCACAGGACAAATCACAGTCTAAGAGATCAGATTTTGTTCTTTTTTTTTTCATTTTGACTGTAGATATTTTATACTTTACACCTTTGAAGTTTAGTATAGCCTGTATAATTACTGGCCCTGTAGATGGGGATTTATCCATAAAAAAATTAAAATCCTTGGTCCATGTGAATTTTATCAATGGTACTGCATTGCAAATTGTTGAAAGAACTATGCATTTCCATGCTGGTTTATGCTTGTCCGGTGAACCAGCATATAGTCATGCACACCAGTAGAATGATAACAGATTACAATAAGTTTCAATTTATTAATATTAGTTAATGTGCATATACTAAAATATCACATACAATAATACACTACCATTCAAAGATTTGGGCTCAGTATGATTTTATCAAATGTTTTTAAAGAAGTTAATTATTTAATGAAAAACATAGTGCAAAAAGTAATATTGTAAAAATATTATTTGCCTTTTTTTCTATTTGAAAATATTTTAAAATGTAATTTATTCCTGTGATGGCAAAGCTGAATTTTCAGCATCATTACTCCAGTCTTCAGTGTCACATGATCCTTCAGAAATATATACTGTATATACCGTTATACATATATAATACATGCTGTCAAATGTTCATGATATCTAATGTATTAAAGGTGCAGTGTGTAGCATTTATGAGGATCTATGAGAAATGAAATATAATATACATAAATATGTTTTCAGTGGTGTATAATGAACCGTTGTGTTTTTATTACCTCAGAATGAGCCATTTCAATCTTCAGGTCCCCTTACAGCAACGTCATGTTTCTACAGTAGCCCTAAATGGACAAACTTCTCTACGGAGCGCTAGTCACTCTCTTCTCTCTCCTACAACAGCATTTTTATCCTGTGTCGGCCCACATAGCTTCTCTGTGCTCCGAAAGGGAGGGTGAGCGAGCGGTTGGTGTTTGCAATTCACAACCTCACCACTAGATGCCGCTAAAATGCTTGGTCATCCAGTGTAGACTTTTTGAAGCTGGTTGACCAAGCATGTTTTGCTAAAAGTTATGACAACTTTTCAGCAGGACAGAGATCTGAGTGGTCATTGTTTTTGTATTCAAAAAGCAGACAACACATAGGAGAGTTTTACTTCTGTTGGCCATGAAGATCTCCAGCGCTGTGTTCTGAAGCAGGAAGCGTCGAGTGAACACTGCTCGGATCTCGCTGAACATCCATTTGCCATGAAGCCCCTCAGAGTAGACCAGCACCTGCACAAAGGCGAAAGGAAAGAGGTTCGTTAACTGAACTGCAATCCAACAGATTTTCCAGACTTTTCAATACGGTGTCACACGTGTTATGATCGTTGCTCGGGAAACACATTCCGTAGTTGCGGTTTGATTGTCACTCCAATCATCATGCCATGAAACCGCTTTGACGGAGCACTGCGAAACATTCCATTCCCGTCAAAAATGCTGGCTGGAATCCATTGAGTGACAGGCCATGCCTTTGATAGGCTTCTCAAAATGTAGGCAGCTCTAAAAAGACGCAAGATGCTGCTTTCTGTTGATGATGCAAAAGGCCATCTTTCCACCTTTCCTCTATTTTGTTTGACACGTCTCTCTCACTCGCTCTTACTGTGCTGTTGGAACACAATCCCTACGGGGGTAAGGCGGGCGTAAATAATCCATACTAACACAGGGCTGGGGCAAGAGGAGGATCATTAGTGAGTTTCTCTTCGGAGACCCCCAGAGACCTCGGAGGCTGGATCAAGAGCTTCATCCTGACAAGTGAGAATGAGCCAAACTCCATTCCCCACCTACCACTTTAACGGACCAAGAGGTACACACACATAAACACATGCGTACACACTCACATTCTTCAATCCCAAAAAGAGAGAATGCCTTGTGGCACATAGATAAGAGCCCATTCTAGGTGGGTGCAAAGGTGAAGAAAGGTTTTGTGGTGGAGGATAGGTTTAGGACATTGTGTACAGTAACTGTGAATGGGAATCGGTTAAGGTTAGGACCTAAAGATAATTTATCTTTAGAGATACCGAAAGCCTCCACCAACCAGACTGGCCATGCTTCATTTCTCCCCAGAATAATGCTCGGCGCTGACACAGAAGAGCCTCCTGTCACTTCAGAGGCTCTGGGGATCAATTAAAAATGGATTATATCTATGCTCACCATCCACCACTGTAGGTACTCCATACAAACCACCAACAACCAAGGTTAGATATACAGAAAGGTTGACAACCTGACAGGCCTAAACTCAATGAGCTGTCGTAGATACAGGTTGTAAGGGAAACAGCAGTTTAGTGGATAGGCAGTTAGAAGAACCATTTAAGAGATTTGGCATTTGAGGTTCAATGACTTCCCACATGCTGAGAGAACAATGGCAAGAACAATATTAGCTGTTAGAAAAAAAAAAAAAAAATGAAGGGAAACTATCATGTTCAACAATCCGAAAATACATAATAATGATGATGATGATGATAATAATACATATTATTAATATAATAATGACAAACATATGAATCATAAAAATAAAAACAAATTATGAATTACAATAATAAAACCATCTGAATGAGTATTAATAAACATTATTAAAATAATAATATTTATTAATTATAACAATAATAATAACAAAACAATAGTAAATTAACCATAATAATAATAACAACAATAATAATAATAATAATAATAATACAATTAACCAACATAATAACAACAACACACTATTAATTATAAATGATAATGATAAAAACAATAATGTTTTCAAAACAACAACAACATCAATATAATAACAATAATATTAATAACAACAACCATATTAATCATAAAAACATAAATAAAAAATATGAATTACAATACAAATTCATCTGAATGCATATTAATACACATTATTACACGTTACAATAATAATAACAATATGTATTATTATTATTAATAATAATAATAATAATAATAATAATAATAATAATAATAGTTGCAATACAAATAACACAATACAAAATTAACCAAAATAATAAGAATAATATGAATAATAAACAATAATACATTAACCAACATAATAATAATAATAAACAGTAATAAATTAACCAACATAATACTGATAACATTATTAATTATTAATGATAATGATAAAATGACAATAATGTTTTCAATAATAACACTAAACAACTTTTTATTATATTATATTAAACTTAATTATTATTATAATTCTAAAAACTAAATATATATTTAATAATACAACAACAATTATAAAAATGTTTAGTATTATCATTACTATTATTAATAATAATAAAAATACAAATAAATAAATTAAGAAGTTTTACATCTCAACAAAATGTGACAGGTGCCCCCAATAATAATAATACAACATAAATAAATAATAAAAGACCTCTTTGTGTTTCAGTAGACATATTCAAATGTATATGCATCTACACATGTCCTTGCTTGTCTCTTCCTGTGACACAGCACAGGTCAAAGGGTTAGCCGACAACAAAAGATATTGCCAGAGAAAAAGCGTCTCAAAATAGGTCACATCAGAAAAAAATTTGTCATAACAACAGAGCTGGCGCATCAAACATCAACAAGCCAGTGCCCCTGTAGACGCAGAGGTCTCTGACAAAGTGCAGTCGTTATTCTCTCCCGTCTTTTTGTTCTCATCGTGGAGAAACGGAGAGAAAAAGAGAAAGAGAGAGGGAGAAAGACGGAGGCCCAGCTTAATGAACCTGTCTGGCTGGGCTGTCCGCTGCCTGTCAGAGGTGTCACAATGGTGACGAGTGTCAGGGACGAGCGGCCCCGGGTCCCAGACAGGCCTGCCAGCTGGAGGCTTCTGCCCCAATCTAATCACACCAGCAGCAGCCGAGCAGGAACAGGCTCCAGGCTTTTACCTCACTGCTCACGGCCTGACAGCGCACACACGGGTCCGCACAGCTACCTAGCACACGTTTGGATGGTTATGTATGCTGAATATGCAGCTGTTACGGTTGCAAAATGTTTCTAACAGATGCATATTAACATGTCTATTGCATAAGTGGAATAATTCAACTGTTTTGTTGTCAATGCAATTTACACATTTGGCTTCTGTAAATAAACACCAGGCATCTATTGACAATCGGCCCCACAATTATTCTCCTTTTATTGGTGTTAACAGCCATTATTGAGCATAACATCCAAGCCAAATTTTTTCACCATTCTTATTCTTCAAAGGACGCCCCGAACTGCCCGCCGAATGGAACGTTATGACAGGGGTGAATATATCAAAAAGATCCGTCATTTTTAAACCGGACACAATTTTTCACACAGCCCCTCGAGAGATGAGCGCAATCCCTCTCCATGTCAAATGTGTGCTGAGTCTGGCCGGGGATATAACAGCCAGCATGACTGATATGTTTATAAAGCCGGTCGTCTGTCGCACTGACAACCTGCCATCATAGCACCTCTGCTGGGCTCTCTGCAGATTTGTCTAATAGGCTTCCACTGCTGGGACTCAATGCGTGTGTGTGCGCGCGTGTGTGTGTGGAATGAGAGAGGGGAAAATGTGTCCAGAAAGTGAGAGCACTTGTCTCATCTCAAGAATGGTGACTACTCCCTATGGTGCGCGAGAGAAAATATATATATATGAGCTAAAGAGGTTCAAACCCCACAGTCTAACAGTCATTTTATCTGTACATAGATACATTTAAAGGAACAGTGCACCCACAATTAAAAATCTTTCATCATTTACTAACCCAATTGTGACCCTGGACCATAAAACCAGAATATATATATATATATATATATATATATATATATATATATATATATATATATATATATATATATATATATATATGTTTTTTTTTATTGAGATTTATACATCATCTGGCAGATTAATAAATACGCATTCCATTGATGTATGGACATGCATAGTTTAATTTGGCCGAGAAACAAGTATTTGAAAATGTGGAAAAAGTCTAAATATTGAGAAAATCGCCTTTAAAATTTTCCAAATGAAGTCCTTAGCAAAGCATATTACTAATAATAATACATTTGTGATATATTTACGGTAAGAAATTAACAAAATACCTTCATGGAACATGATCTTTACTCAAAAAACAATAATCTGGGTCACAAATGCTGTTCCAAAGCCATTTTTTTCTTCTTCTGTGGAACAAATTTGGAAAAATGCACATGATGCTTGTTCCAATGTCAAACTTACATTTTATTACTCGTATGACTACATCTAGAGACTCAATAATGATAATATTTTTTATTTATCATCACATTAGTACTTTAGTCCGGCTGAAAATGAACTTTTAAAGTGCATTCAAACGTGCATGTCTGACATGCAATACAGTAAAACATTTCTGAAGCCATATTATAGATCAATATCAGTATTCACCGAAAACCTTGAATTAATCTTGACTATAGCTCTCAAATCTTATTTGTAATTTGGCGTATTAAAACTTCATTCAGTTATGAAAAGTGAGAACCTTGGGTGAACTGATGACCATTTAAATTTTTTGGGACGGACTGTTCCTTTAAAGAGATTAAACAGAAATTAACCAGACCTTTAAAACAATCACTGCCACTCAACGGCTGTAATGCACACATTAAGAAAAGGCTGACTGACTTTTGTAGCTTGTAAAAGGCCTTTACTGCAGGGTACAGTGTGTCTGGTGTAAGGGGCAGCTGAGTTTGAAAGCAGACATGCTGTGGCATTGTATAGTTGTAGAGAGGAAAGACCAGCACAGTATGTGACAGTCTTTACCAAAGGGCCTGTTTTTGAACAGGTGGGGGTCTGGACTGTTTACCGCCGGCTGTTGTTGGCTTCTGGCTTCAGGAGAAAAAGCACAGGATGACAAGGTGTGACTACTCCAGTCTGCTCACTATGTGTATGGATGTGTGTGTGTGTGTGTGTGTGTGTGTGTGTGCTTGTGCCCTTCCAACTAGCCATGTTGCTGCCAAATTCATGCTTGCATACGTCTTCCGCTGCTGCTGCCCTTTCAACCTTAATTTACATCAAAAGCAAAGCAATTATAGAATTTTTGGCCAATATGTCCCCATACATGTGTTTCAAAAAATGACTTTGTAATGAAGTGTTTGTAATCAAATATGCAAAGCTGTGATCTTATTCACTTTTTGTTCATTTGAAAAGCCTTGCGATCACATTTTCACCAAAGTATTATGCAGCACAACTGTACAACAAAACTACATTGCTTTTTTCAGTTTATTATTTCAGACAACTTTTTCAAAGACTACAATTGAAAAATTCAACCCGCAAAAGTGGCTTGTAGGAGTGACTGCATGGCACGTCACTGCTGAAATCCAGCCGCATGTGGCGGGTGTTAATGTCAAGCCCTGTATACACACACACACACACACACACACACACACACACACACACACACACAGACACACACAGACACAGACACAGACACAGACACAGACACAGACACAGACACACACACAGACACACACACACACAGACACACACACACACACACACACACACACACACACACACACACACACACACACACACACACACACACACACACACACACACATGTTGTGTTTCCATATTTATGGGGACATTCCATAGGCATAATGCATTTTATACACACACACACACACACACACACACACACACACACACACACACACACACACACACACACACACACACACACACACACACACACACACTTCCCGGCCCACCCAAAAAGTTGCTGTTTAGATTTAAATAGGCAAATGTTTAAGAGTCTATGATTGGACAATTATTGCAGTGATTATGATGTTTCTAGCATGTCTTGACCAAAAATGTATGCACCTCTTGATGGAAATAACATCACAACATTTATTTCCATCAAGAGGTGCATCAATTTTTGGTATAAGGTTTTGTATTGACAATGTAAGCGTTGAGTAAAGTGTACTCCAGCACATCCCAAAGACTTTCAATGAATTTAAGGTCTGGACTCAGAGGTGCCAATGATTCTTCATGCTCCCTTCCCAACATTCTTTCACAATTTGAACCTGATGAATCTTAACATTAGCTGCGTTTCCATTACCCTTCAAATTCCACAAATTAAAATTGCGAATTGAAAATACGCCCAATGGAAACACGTCAATTTCGCAAACGTTTTTACTCTTGCATGAGGTGTTTTTTCAGACAGTTCGAAAAAGGAATATTTAGCAAAACATATTTATATTTATATATAAATATTTATGATATATATTTATGAATATTTATGTTGGTTTTTTTTTGGCATATGTATAAGTCGATCATTCTTTAAAGATGACGAGGTATGTTTGGACAGAAGACAAGACAGGGTTCTTTATTAAACTCATAAAAGACAAAAGAATTATAGGAATACTGGATTCTAAATAACAAAGAAATGCCACAATTTATCAAAACCTTTAAGCAGACAGGAGGGAGAAACACACATAAACACCTCACACGTGGCCGCTCCCAAGTATAAAGGACTTTCCTTGCCATTAATGCTTGGATAAAACTCCTAAGTCTCCTTCGATTAAAAATAACGGATAGTGCGGTGGCTGGGATATACATAAACATCCGTTGCCATGATTTTTCGAATGACTTATCGCGAGATGAAAAAATATATGCTTTAGTCGTACATCATCGTAACATTAGCCGGTTAATGCAAACGCTGTGATTTCGCAGTAGTTATCGACATTTAGAAAATATTGCAAAAGTTTTCCACGAAATGAAAACGCGGCTATCGTCCTCCTAGAATATGGCCATGATGTGTCTTCCTACATGGTTGTTTAAGAAATGAAAAGCTACACACTCCATCAGTAAGGGCTAGATAAACTGTATCCAAACTTATGTTTGCTAGACACATCAAGCATTTGCCTATTTAAATCCAAACAGCAACTTTTTTTCTTTTGGCAGGCAGTACACACACACACAAAAAATATAGTGTGACATATTACATTTCTTTTAAAAAGACGTTTTCTCTTTTAATATATTTTAAAATATTATTTATTGTTATTTATTATTTTTCTTTAGTGTTACATGATCCTTTACAAATCATGCTAATATGCTGATTTGGTGCTCAATTAATTACAGTGATTTTTTTAAATATATCAATACTGAAAAATCTGAGATGCTTCCAATACTCATTTACAATAGATACATGCATACCATCTGCGCTTTCTTGCTCTCTCATCGCTCCGACAGCGGGTTGGACACACGCAAACCCGCCTCCCCTCACTGACTCGTTTCACTTCCTCTGCATGAATATTGTTGGTGTTACAGGGCTTTAATTTTGGAGTGGGATTGCGCATAATTTTACTCATTCCTGTAGATTTTGTACTCATACCCAAAGTGCACGCACATAAAGCCGCCTCTCTCAGTACTAAATTGAGCTCTCTTTCACTGCTTTTTGCGCTTAAACAGTCATTTACACACAAAACAATGTTAAAATGCTGGTCTTGGCGGGTATTCATGTAAACAGTTATTATGTAAACTGTCAGTTATGTTTTAAAGTGAACATAAAAAGTTGAGAAATTAAATGAATGCATAACAGTTTAATGGATTTGTGTGTCAGGTCTTTAAGTGACCTCAGCCTAATATACCTGCTCAAATTATGAGATAATATTAAAAAATTGTAACTTTGAAATACCACTAGCCACAAAAAAAGTTAATGTCAAGCCCTATATAAAACATTTCGGCATTTCACTTAAAAATGTCTGAATAAATTGTGACGCCCACTTCGTTGGGCAATTGGAGCGTGGTTGAGTATAATTAATTTGAATGCATTAAGGATAATTCAAAATTAATAAAAGGGAAAAGACTGAGCTCTTTCAGCTTCATGTTAATAAGCAATAAAACCAAAGCATGATTTGTGAAATTCATTGATCCAAATCTCAAACTGTTTACCAGAAGTTTCAGTATATACTTTTAAAAGATGTGAAACACTCATCTGAGAGGAAAACACACACGCACACACTCACATCAAAGGCTGTATTTCCCATCTGATCTCTCCTGTTTGTGACATGTGCTCTAAGGGGTGAAAATAAGCAAAATTTAAAATTCCTTCAGATTATCAGAAGCCGCTCATTGGACGCTCCTCACGGAATCCATTTTTCAGCCCCAGTAAAGGGGAATGGCTCCCAGAGCAGGTATCTCCGGAAAGAGGATGTGGTTTTTGCATAATCACTGTCAACACACATTTAGGGTGTGCGAGAGCGTGTGTCGGGGTGACACGGTTTCAGTCGCGAAGCGAGACTGCGGTGATAAACGGATGAATATGAGCTCTGCTCGCTGCTCAGATCACTGCCTAATATGTCCAACCCAGTTTGTCAATAATGGTTTTGCTGCAAGGGCCATATTTCAGGCATGCTCTTGAGGTTGTACGTGCCATGAAAACAGATATGTTGGTGATGGTGAAATCTTGCGGTTGAGCCATTTTGTTTTCCAATAAATATTGGTTTGCAGGGAAATGAGAAGCTCATTAAAAATCAAAATGGCTACAAAAGGAAACAATGAGCAAAAAGAGGCATAGAAATGTCCCCGTAGGCACATATATACACACGTGCTTAACACTAATCTAGATAAACAGCTTGAGAGGGCTTGTGTTAAGGGCTTTTTAAAAAGACGGAGTGTAATTTTCTATGGGGTCCATTTGCTGAGCCCTCACTAATGGCCCTTCTTAAGAGACTCATCACGCTTAAGATGACTGGAATCACACTGGCTTGATGAATAGCCTCTTCAGCCTGACAGAGAAATCGCAAACAAAGCTCTGCACTCATCTCATGGAAAAACATTAAGGTGGAACTGAAACAGAAAAAGTACATGGCCAAAAATATCTGGAGATCCCCTACCATTGAAAAAGTTTGGCTAATTCGGTTATACTGGGTGCTTAAAATCAAACAAAAAGCTAATAATCTCCTCAGGCTAAAATTTTCTGTATTGCACATACCTTTTGTTTCAGCATCAAAATTAGCCTGAGAATAAAAGGAGATGCCCATAAAGATACTTCAGTGGAAAAACTTGCCTAATCTGCACAAAGGCCAGACCTGAATATCTTTTGGAGGACTTTTCAAGCCTGATCACACGAAAATGCGCATCAATAATACGAGTGTGCAATGTCGTGAAATGTATATGCCAAAATAAATGTTGGAAAACTGCGTGAAAAACTGTGTACCATATGCACGCCAAAACTCATGTAACTGTGTACATTCCACGACATTGCACACTCGTACTATTGATAAGCATCATGTGATCTTGTTGGAATTTTCCTGCCTGACCTCACTGATGCTTGTTAATGGGAGCAAATCCCTGCAGCCATGTTCCTACATCTAGTGGAAAACCATTCCAGAGTTTTATTGCTGCAAATGGAGGACAAGGTCTCTATTAATGCCAATGGTTTGGAAATCAACTGTTTAAGAAGCACATATTGATGTAGCGTAGATAATGCAATACAATATTACACAAAATGAATCTGGAAATAAGAATATGAGGGGGCTGTACAATACACAGTTTTTGCACCCTACAATTAGCAAGACGTTTGACCAAACTTGGCTGTTGTGAACATCACACCATCATCTATTATTATTTTCTCCCAGAATCTAATAATATCCACCCAAACTGTAAAGGCCTCCTCCCAAATGCCAACAGATGCACTTTTAAGGTTATCAGTCGTGACACCACAAAGCCCTCCCTCCAAAATAATAAAGTAAATAATAAATAATACAACATTTTTAATATTTAAAACTTTATCAGCTAAAATAATTCGCTTCTGACAGACGGCCGTACACATCGATTTACGGTGAAAGAGTAACTGCTGACCTGACGCACAATGTATTGATGAACTCGGAAGCGCAGAGGATAGAGCAAAACAAAACACCGGTCCTGAATTAAAAGTCTAAAATGGGAGTTTTTGAGAAATGGTGGAGGATTTCTTTCTATAAAAGAAATCTATCCGCGAAAGACCTCAAAGCTTGCGATACTCCAACATCCTGCGTCATATATCACGTCAGGGGTTACTCGTAAGTCGACTTGTGTCTGCCGTCTGTCGAAAGGTAGTTTTTTCCGTTTTTTAAGTTTTAAATATGGATATTTTTCTTACACAAATGCGCCACAGAAGGCCTTTATTGATCCCACCGGTGCCATGGGGAACACTTTTATGATGGATAGATGCAAATCGACAGCCATTATAAAGCTGGGAAGAGCCAGGACTTTTTTAAATGTAACTCTGATTGTATTCGTCTGAAAGAAGAATGTCATATACACCAAGGATGACTTGAGGGTGAGTAAATCATTGGCTAATTTTCATTTTTGAGTCGACTACCCCTTTAAGTAAAAATATTAGCTGCTAGCACTAGAAGGTGTATGCGAGGAAATCTCTGCGTTGAGTGGGAGGGGTGCTGCTTTCATCCTCAGGGGTAAGTCATAGGGAAACAGAGGAGGGTAATCTGGCTGTTGAGCATGGTAGATAATTTGCACTTGATCCCCTTGTAATTATATAGTTTAAATCTTTTTACCCTCGCTAATCCAGCTCCGCATGGAGACGTTTTCCGGGCGGCGTTGAAGGGGCTGTTGGACAACCCTCGTCAACTTATGTCAAACGCTTCCTAGAGGATTTCGGGAGTGGGAGGAGAAGGCTGCTGTTGATATAATTATTTTGACTGTGTTTATTTCATGCGCACACATACTTTGCATATCACTCCCCACCATGAGGAAGAGATGGAGGTGGAGGAAGTCTTGAAAGGAACAGGATGGAAGGGGGAACTAAATTGATTTGATGGTAAAGCCAAGTATTGCAGTTAATTCTCACATTTAATTGCAATTTTTGCGTTTTTGATAAATATTTAAACACAACTTACACTATCTTTTACAGTACGGATCGCTAAATTAATACTAAAATGCCAGTTCATAATGGTTAAAATTAAAACAGTTGTAGAATACGATAAATAGTTCCCAGCTGGAATTCTACCGACATTAAACGTTTAAAAGTGGTTGAAATAATGTCAGTTTATGAAAAAACATTAATTCAATGTCAAAACAACGTTGGACACCAAATAGTTGAAGTGGTGTTGTTAATTCACCACAGATTCAACATAGGAATATCAACAATTTCTGAGCTGTATGTCAAATAAATATTATTTTTACAACCATGACTACAACCATAAACATTTTGTTGACTGGCTAGATGGATGGATGGATGGATTGATTGATTGATGGATGGATGGATGGTTGAAAATATTTGCAAAATCTAAACAAAATTCAATGGTTATCCACCGGTTATTATGGTTCACCTGACGTTGATTCAACAGTGACTCAATGTTAAAATGCCAGCTGGGTTTGCACCAATTTCATAATAACCTTTTTTTTTTTAGACATTATTTGTTTTAAAATCTAGTCAGTGCATGTTGTTTCAGACTTAATTACACAATGAAATCAGTAGATCATAATGTTGCAGTCAGACAAAACAGAATCTCCCCTGATGACCCGGGGTTGATCGCTAAGCTGAGGCATGAGGGTGTGTTACGTACGTGTATGTGCTCTCGGTGGTGTCCCTGCTGGCCAGCGGGACAGCGGGCCATCTTGCAAGCCTGCCAAAGCTGACAGCCTGTGACAATCTGCTTGGCGTGCGGCTATTTGACTAATTACACTGGATTACAGCATATTAATGCAAGCTGTTTTCTCCAGGGTTAGTGACCTAGACATGCTAGCTCCAACACACGCTAAGCACACAGGAAGAGAGATTTTTCTTTCGCAGAAAATGAAAACAGAAGTGGTTTCACTACTTTGTCTTAGTTCATTAGTAAAAGTGTATCTCAACTGGAGGCCTAAGTCATGCTGTCTCTTCTGAACCCCCATAAGGCCATTCCCAAATATAGAGATTAACATTTCTATCAGTTTCCTTTTCTCTATCCTTGATTTGAAAAGGGAAATGCTTGTAATTTGAGTAAACAAAAGACAGCAAGTTTCTTAAGTGATTTATTACTCATAAGAGTAAATGTTTCCCAAAGCTGGATCATAGGCATTTTCTCATTGATTGTGCTGAAATTAGATCTTGATTAATGGTGGAATGTCACATGGGAGAGATTTGGTCTGTAGGATAAAATCTTTATTTTCCAGTCATTTCCGCTTGAGAAACTCTGGGATTGCTCCAAAACGAATCACTTGCTTGCGTGTGTGTAAGACATATCTCTAAATCAATACTACTAGAAAGTGGAGTATGTATTCTTTTTGTGCAAAAGTTGGCTGAGTGAAAGTGATAGCATTGAGTGTTGAGGTTATAACTGTCTTTATAAGCGAGTCATTAAACAATTAATTCACTCGATTTGTTCAAAACAGGAATGAAACAAGTGACCGCATTAATGGGTGAGCCAATTATTATTTTTCTCAACTGATATGTTTATTAGTGACTTAATATTTAGTAATATTATCAATTTGACTGCACTTACACTATCGGATGAGAACTAAAATTGAATTGAATTGAGCTGAATGATGACACCACTGTTTTCTCCAAAGCTGCTTTTTAGCTGAATCGATTTTGTTTCATAATTGTAAAAATATTGCAACATTGACACTGTTATTGAACTGAATTCAATCAACATTGAACTGACTTTAATAATGAATCTATTATCTGCTGCTAGCCGAATTAAACTCATTTCATTATTGATCAACTTTACAGTTATTTAACCAAACTAAGCAACCACTTATCTGACTTGAGTTGAATAATGACACTGTAGAACTGCTTTATTGGAGAATTTGTCTCATATTTAATGAAGTTTGCATCATTGTTATTTTAGATTCGATTGGCGCTATCCTGACCTGCTTGACGCAGTAACATTGGCTCAGCAAATGGCCTGAATTTAGGTTGTGGTTTCCCCAACCAATAGCAGAAGGGGAAGTATTCAGAGAAACCTGTTTGAGAACAATTATTTTTACAATTGTTGACATAAATAATAATTATTTTTTTAATTTTAACTAAAAACTACTTTTTAGTAGTCATCAGATGGTGAAATTCTTTTTGTCAATCAAAGTCTTAAAGTAAAGCATTCTCATAGTATCCATTGGGCCTGCTATCTATTCATATGCAATCACCAAAGTAAGCACACACTGTGTCTGGGGCCTCTGCTATCAACAAAAATGGAAGCCGAGACTTTAACAAAAGGCAAAAGGGGAGAAATGAGGCGTACAATGAGTGTGTTTAGAACACAACGACTCTCCCGATTGTGCTAAACCAATCCCAGACTTGCAACAAAGAGAGACTGAAGCTTTACTATTTGTATCCTCTCCTCTGGCTCAAGCGCAGTGTAATAATAGTCTTAAAGTAGGCATTGTAGGAAGAGAATACTTGAGTGGCTTACACAGGCAGTCTTATGAAACATTTAGGCAACGGTTTCCAAGGGTCCAAGAAGGATGGAAGAAAAGGTAACGTGGCAGAATGGTCTTCTAGCGTTCCGCCAGCCTTATTGTACAGAAGTCACATCAAATTAACTCTGAGGGCCATTTGCAGGGCCCTTTTCTCTCTGCCGAGCTTTTCAGAACAGATTAAGCTATGAAAACTTCAGAATTACTAAAGCACCTATTAAGCATTATGCTCCGTGCTTTCTTCAGCTCTCCCTTTGAACACGATTGAATGCACTGGGGCGTTCAATAGACTCTGAGAGGAGAAAGACTGGAGTTATTGGGGAGGAAACATGATGACGGAAATATTTAAAGATAAAACAAGACTGCCACAGAACTCATGATGTCAAGATTTATGAATTGACAAAATGTGTTTACAAAAAGCCACTGCTGCTTGCTTAAAAATGAAGATGAAAATTCTGGTTTGTGTGTTTATTTATTAGCAGTTATTTATTACCGGAGCTCAAACTATAAGCCATCGTCAACCTCTGGATTGTGTGTTTTTAATTGTTAAATTTATGATAAAATGTGTGTTTCTTGACAACAACCAAGCTCTGCAGGGGACATGGGGCTCGAGCAGTTCAAAGCAGCATGGAAAGAGCATGAATAGTAATTGTACTTAACAGGATTGGAGAGGGCCCTGACGGTGGCTCTTGAGACGCAGGTCGTGTGGCGTTAAATGGCTGTCACCCACTCAAAGATCCTCGACTTGGGAAAAGCCCCCGCTATTCGTGAGCCCCGGAGCTCACATACAATTTCAAGAACAGGGTCCCTGCAACTCCAGGCACCCTGAAATATGTTGAAATATGTTGTTCATTAAGTCCTAAGGTCTTGGGTATCTAAACTTCAGGACTTATGGAATGCAGACTTGGGTTTCAACTAAATGGTATATAAATATGAAGTGAGGACATCTACTATAGGGGAAAATAAGTGACAGATTGCTTGCTCTTCTGACCCAGACTACAGGTTATAATGAGACCTCAAGGGGAATTTGCTTATTAAAACAGCAGGTATCTAACACCTGTCCAGAAAAGTTACATTGACCATAGCTCTTTCAAAACATCCATGCAAACTGTAGTTCTGCCTAGCTTTTGGACTTAAACTACTCTCAAGCAAGTTGCCTTTCTTCAAGACTTATACACAAACTTAATCAATTGTTATGCACTAGTTTTGCCCGTACCCCTAAAGACAACCTTTTATAAAAGTAAAAATAAAATGAAATAATAATAATAATAATAATAATAATAATAATAATAATAATAATAATAACAATATTAATACAATCAGTATTTGCTTTATGACATTTCTCCAATTAAGGATGTTTCTGAATATCTCCAAAGGGAGGTTTTTTCAGAGTTGAGCTCATTTTTGGGGGATGTATGTAAGTACCCACAATACTACAAAAACCTCTAGCATGAAGCCCCCTTAATATGGTCCTTATCAAATCTCTAATTGGATTGCCAGTGCTTGGAAGGAAAGATTCTGGGCCTTCTGCCTTTTATCCTTTTGTGTTCCTATCAGCCACAAATACCAAAACAATTGGATTGGGATCAAATGGACTGAGAACTTTTTTGTTCCCCTCAAACACAACAGGTTGACTAAAATCGGACTGGGCAAAAGCCTCGGCCCTCCGTTCGAAGGATGGGGAAATTTGAATTTCACAGGGTCTAAGTGACATATCGAAACAAAGCTCCATACTGGCCATTGTTTGGCCTTTTACCAGTCAAGTCTTAAAACCCCAACATGCGGTGCGCCATTCAAACCAGAACTTCGGTTTAGACTTTGAGTGACATTTTAGAAAGAACTGTCCTGTATATAACTTTACTGGATCCATTATGTACGACTAGAGGAATGAGCCATCGCACCTTGCTTGTGTCCTGCGTGATCGAGGAGTATCCCCTCATCTATTCAAATGCCAAAATAAACCCTCCCCTAGCACCAACATCAATCACGTTAATTACGCCAAACACCATAATAACAATAATTACAATAATATCTCATTAAGAAGGAGAGAGTGAATGACGGGGGAGAATTAATAGCAGGCAGGTGTACAACACGCTGCAATTATGGAGCCTGAAATTAGTTCATCGCCCAAAGGCAAACCGAGAAGAAAGAAAGAGACTCAGAGAGAGTGAGAAGGAGGGAGGGAGGGAGGGGAGGGAGGTGGAGAGAAAGTGGGAGTGAAGTTTTACCAGCCAAAAAGTATTAAATAAAAAGAGAATTGCAAATAAGCAAATAAAAATGTCTTAAATGTGTAAATTAGGGGGAATAAAAAAAATGAAAAAGAGAGGAGGGGGAAGGAAAAGCAGCTTTTCCTGGCAGAGTTGTGGGCACGGATGAAAGGGGAGCGGCCCACCGTGATCAAGGGATCCACAGAGCTCTGCGGCAGCCATCAAGCCTGCACCTCTGCCGCCGACTGGCAGCTTCTCCTTCTCCTGTCAATCATTCATTACGCCAAGCAGGAGTCGTAGAGGAAGCGCCTCCTTGCCTTGACCTATCATATTACAGCTTCTGTAAACGGCTAATCCTCGTTTGTCAGATGGTGTCAACACCTCCGCCTGTTTTTGCGCGCACTCAACCCGCCAACAGACAAATTGACACAATAATAAAATCATTTGAATTTCAGCAGTACAGAAGTCAGTGTCATATACATATGACTCTGACTTCATATACTATATGTATATATATATATATATATATATGTGTGTATGTGTGTGTGTGTGTGTGTGTGTGTGTGTGTGTGTGTGTGTGTGTGTGTGTGTGTGTGTGTGTGTGTGTGTGTGTGTGTGTGTGTGTGTGTGTGTGTATGTGTGTGTGTGCGTGTTTTGTATATTTTTATTAAAGAAGTTAATACTTTTTCAGCAAGGATGCATTCAACTGATCAAAAGTGACAGTAAAGACATTTATAATGTTACACCATTGTTACTAATGTTACACTAAATGTTGTTCTTTTGAACTTCCTATACATCAATAAGAATAAATAATAATAAGTAATGTTTCTTGAGCACCAACTATATATATATATATATATATATATATATATATATATATATATATATATATATATATATATATATATATATATATATATATTAAAATACAATATTGCTATTTTTACTTTATTTCATCACATAAATTAGCTTGCTTTTAAAAAAACAGTCGAAAATATGATAAAAGTCAACAATTTTAAATAAAGTTACTTTTATTATTAATTATTATTGTTACTGTTCATTTTAACTTTGGTGTCTTTTATCATTGGCAAATGCAAAATTGCAAATGTTTTTAAAAGCAATAAGCCAACATATACATAGGATTATATTTGTAATTTTTGGTTGATTTATCCATGCATTTAAAAAACATCTGAATATAAAAAGCCTCGGCTGCTGAATGTTTTATCATAGGAGAGCACGTGGTCATCAGGATGGCTCTTTTAGCCTGAGGGCTGTTCCAGCGTGCAGTGAGAGCCCTCAAGGCAGGAAACGGCATGTCAGCTCTTCCCTCTGCCCTCTCCAGGAGCTGAAACACACCTACTGAATTTTGATTATGAAAGCCAGCTACCTCAACCACTACATTAATGAGGCCGGTCGAGAGCCGCCACAAGCTGAACCCAAAAATACAACAAAATACTAGAACAGGCAGCCACTGTATGTATTAAGCCTCTGAGTCTGTGATCTTTATGGGACAGTGATTCAGATGGAGAAAAGCCAAATAGCATTAGCAACATAGCAAAATGCTAAAATGTTTGCAAAAGTGCTTACATTTACCAATCAATAAAAATACACTTAAATTATAGCTATGTACTAAAGTTATCCTCTGAGGATTAAACAACAAATCTGCCCCTTTGAATCTGTTAGATAGGCTAGAGCAAAAATGTAAATATCGGATGCTAGCTTTGTTTAAAAGAGGCTAACCGATTAATTGGTCAGTTATTTTGTCATTGCCTGTTCTTAAAAGCACCACAGACCATAAAATGAGCCTCCTAATTCCTTTGGCCCTAAAATCAGACTTCCACATTAAGCAGAGGTAAGGATATCAATCATTTTAACCTTCACTGAGGCTACGTGTCAGCGTCACAAAACAGCTCATGTGGTGTTAATGAGCGTGTAATATAAAACACCAGCCACTAGCTCCATATGTCGCAGCATTATGGAAAACAGAGTCTTGCTTCTGTTACCAGAGAGATTTAGAGTTTATAATATAGTACTGAAGATAGGATTTAGATTTTTTTTAAAATCAAAACTGCAACAAACTTTCTGACTACTTTGCCTAATTCCACATACATTTCTTTAAAGTCTTAAACCTCATCTCCATAAAAGAACATCAAAATCAGCTCTTCATTTTACATTGTCAATTAAGTGTCATTGTGGAGGGATTTTCTGTATAAGTCAGCAGGCGGAAACGAGGCGGGGGCTCATCCACGTTATTAATGGAAATGATATACGTCAATATGGCCGTGTCGCCTCCCACGTGTCAGCCTGTCGTCTTACACAAAGGAACTGGCAACTTATGAACTGCCTGCGCCGCTACGTCGAGTCCATAAAACAACTGGCCCCGGTCACCAGGGAGCCCCCTTCGGTCCCGCCTCTTCCCTCGAACAGAAACCGCCCCCCTCACAACAGATGACACAGATGGGGAGAGGGCAAACAAAAAAGGGGGCTTCTTTTGTAGCAAGTGGGAACCTTTTCAAAAAGCCATTCATGCAACAAATTGGGGAAAGCTGGACCTCACTGCATCACTATAGGTTCTTGCTTTTTCAATGGCTAACCTATAAGTGCAGACAAATTTATGAGTTTCTTTGTGATAGCGATTTAGGAGCAATAAAATATGAAGCCGAGAGTTCCAGGATTACAAACGATTTGGGTATTTTTAGCATTTTGTTTTGGCAGCAACTCTACATTAATACAAGTTTAGGTCACGCATGCATTAAAACGCTATTGTTGAAAGATTACAAATGTAATTTAAATGTCTGTCGTACCAAGTTCGGCACTGATTTATCTAATGGATTTGACTGTTCTTATACTTTAAAGCATAAAAAAACATAACCTCCCCCTCTTGAAGGCTCTATCTAGTCTTTACCGCTTCGCGGGACGTTTCGCTAGAAAGCACCTGTCTTACTTTGCAGTTTGCTCACTTTCTTTCGGTTTATTCTCGCTCTCCTGCGGGGCTTCTTCCCCCCTTCTACCTTTTCTCCTCCCTTTTGCAATCTGCATAGAGAGACATTTGTCATCATTAGCCCAGCTCTGACAGTTGGCACCCAGCACCTCAGATCTCAAGGACTGGCAATTATGAAGCCTTCATCCCTTATTTGGGTTACATGGCCTAATTTCATCATGGGCTTCAACCACCAGCATTTCATTACCCGAGCCCCCCAACCTGGGAAAAAAATGCAGTCTTTTTCTCTCTTTTTCTTTCTCTTTGTTTTTGCCCTCCAGAACCGGCTGTCGAGCACACGTGCTTCTCAGAATAGGGCGGTATAATTAATTTGAAATGCATCAAGGCATTGTCCTCACCGGGGCTGTTGAGAGGATGTTCTGGTTGAGTATCATCGGGTCAGTGAACGAATGATTACGGACTCAACCTCTAAACATGGGATGTCTCCAAGACATTAAGATTAATCACAGGGAGCTGAAGAGGTTGGTGTCTTGTGACGGCCGCTTGTTAAAGGTGTTTTA
The DNA here is from genome assembly GCA_023029165.1 of Gobiocypris rarus. NCBI lineage: Eukaryota > Metazoa > Chordata > Actinopteri > Cypriniformes > Gobionidae > Gobiocypris > Gobiocypris rarus. Next base: position 26,707,855 of record CM040911.1, on the reverse strand, counting down.
CCGAGCTTGTGGTTTGTGTACGCCACTTGAAAACAAACAGATGAAAACAAATGGACCTGCTTACTGAATACAAAATGAAACCGATGCTTCACAGGAAACTTTCAAAAGTTTGAACAGTTAATAGAAATTTAAATAGATCGTTCATCCGAAAATGAAACTGCTGTTATCATTTACTCACCCTCATGTCATTCCAAACCTGTATGACATTTTTGTTTTCGTCCATACAACAAAAGTCAATGGGGTTCAAAACAACATGGGACAACATGGGATTTTTTGGGGAGGTGAAATTTCTTGAATTCACCCACATACTATGCGGAATATGTGATTTAGATCTTACAAGCTTGTCAGTGAACACACCTCAAAATATCTTCAAATTTGCACAATTTCAGATTAAGGGACATTTAAATCAAAAGGTCCCTTTTTGAATAAACTAATGAAATCAATGTTAAATCTATGCAAATAAATTCAAGCCATTAATCAGAGAAGCTGACAAGCAACAATGTATATTGCTGTTGGGGGTGCTTTGTAAAAAAGGGTGATGGCAAAGCGCATCAAAAAAGTGATTAATTTTCCAATGTTCCTCTCTCTCCCTTGCATTTGGGGGTTACTGTTTAGGTTTAGCCTTAGCCTATCTTGTCCGCTATACCAAATTCTTTTTACATTTTACGGAGTGGATTTTGTCCTCTTCTCCCAAAATTCCCCCCCAGGAGGAGGCTTCTAATACAGCATGGAAAATAAAACAAATGGAGGGAGAGAATTCAAAGCATGAGAGGTAGGGGGCTGACAGCCGATAGGCAAGAGAAAATTAACTTGGAGCCCTGCAGTGTGGCCATATTGCCTAGAATAACCAAATTCGCTTCGGAAGAAAACTCAATGACAATTTTGATATCCATTTGCAGGAAGCTGAAAGGGATATGTCATAATAAGTGTCCATCTTGTATAATGCAATCCCCACCAGCACCGAGCTCCACGCTAATATTGCTTGTCTTAAATGGCAGGGCCTTTAATATGATTTATATTTGACTTCTCCACTCCATTAAGTGCACTCGATAATCTGTGCTTTGACCTAGCGACGCCTTTTGGCTCAGATCCATTTTTGATATTCTTTTTTTTTTTTCGCTAGCTGTCGCAAAATGATGATGGGATCAGTGTAAGGAACTGTCCATGAATGATGATGAAATAAAGCTGAGCTGACCTCCTTTTGTCACTGAATAATAGGATTATTAATATCAGTGTGAAGAAGTGACTATTAACTTCAATTAAGACTCTCTTAAGCTCTTGATATATTCAAATCTGTGAATAACTCTCTTGGTACTATTAATATTGGCATACAAATGTTCTAGCCGCATAAGACGTGCTAATGTTGTCCCGTGATATCGTTCTTTTAAATTAGTATGCTGGATTATTAATGCGGGATTCTAATTAAATACACTGCATGATGCAAAGATGGCAGCACTGTCTGCAATGTATTTCAGACACACGACACGAGCAATCAAAGAAACAGGAAAACAAATATCATATTAAAATAAAATTAAAACCAATAACAATAACATAATTAAAAAATACTATAAAATAGTATTCAAAATAATAAAAAGTTATTAAACGAAAAAAAGCGATTTCAATCAATGCATCAAAGGTTAAATTGCTTGCATGCAAAATCAGAGCACTATACTGTCACTATCTAATCTAATTTTCATTTAAAAACATAATACTGATATAATCCATTACAACACCCATTTATTCATATTCATAAACTACACATTGAAACTGAAAGATGGAGACTGAAAACCTGCAAGACCTTAATCTAAAAGCAATTCAGTTAAACGTGTGTACATGCGTTTGACAAGGGCCTTTATCAGCACGCCTGCCCATTCTGACAGGAGAATCGCTCTTCAGAACAAGACGGGAGGGAGAAAGAAACTTCAGAACAAAGAGGCCTTCAACGAGCTAAACGTTTCCTGGGTCATACGCTCGCCCAAAAAGGGGCGGAAGCCGGAGTCATTGTATTGATTTACACAATCCGGCATCCTATTCGCTGGGTCAGAAATAGCACCCATACTGTTGTCACACCCTCATATATCACAGCGAAGCCTGTGGACACTGTGTTATGGTCACAAAGACACACAGATTGCAATGTTGTGGAGACGTAGTGTGCGTGAGAGGAGAGGGGGTCTGAGGTCAAGGGGGTTTTGAAGTGCCTTCAGGTCACACTTAACAGAGCGCTTGAGTCAAGTATACAGCATTGAATGGTTTTGTATTGAAATGATTTAAGATGAAGTAATAAAAGTTTCCAAACGAACTCAACGGCTCTCGTGCATTTTTGTAAAGTGCGTTTATATAATCGAACACTTCCTGGATATTTTTGTATTGCAGTATCATTAAACGCTGTAATGAAAATACTGAAAAATAACAACTTGAGTTCTGTTCCTTAAAGTGCAATTGAAATATTGTGTATATGCTCGTTTCCAAAAAGGCTAATTTGAGTCGAAGACTAAACAGTGTTACCGGATTAAGAGCTTATCTGAGATGAAATTATGTCTGATACTATAACACTGTACTACTGTTTAACTCACTGGCAAACAATAGACAAGCAACTGATTCAGACATACAAAAGCAGTGCTGAACACATCAGAGCATGAACCAGTGATGGGAGGGAGACCGTCTGATCCGATATGGTTGGGTGCCTGCCATGTAATGTGTGTGCATGAGAGAGAGAGAGAGAGAGAGAGAGAGAGAGAGAGAGAGAGAGAGAGAGAGAGAGAGAGAGAGAGAGAGAGAGAGAGAGAGAGAGAGAGAGAGAGGTGGTTGAGGTGAAAGGAAAGCAGGGTTAAACAGAGAGCACCAAATTTCACATTTCTGAGTAACAGTGTCAGTAAAGAAAGCATTTTCCAATCCTCACATTTGTGTATATTTGTGGCAATAGCCAACAATACATTGTAAGAGTCAAAAAAAATTTCTTTTAAACCAAAAATAATTAGGATATTAATGTTCCATTAAAATATTTTGTAAATTTCCTACTGTAAATATATAAAAAATGTATTATTATTAGTCATATGCGTTGCTAAGGACTACATGGACAACTTTGAAAGGAGATTTTCTCAATATTTAGAATTTTTTGCACCCTCAGATTCCAGATTTTCATAGTTTTATCTCGGCCAAATATTGTCCTATCCTGACAAACCATACATCATCGGAAAGCTTATTTATAAAATAAAAAAAATACACTTCTTAAAAATAAAATAATAAATACAAATGTTTGATTTGAATAAAGTGCCATATCCCTGTCAAAGGCCCAAACAGCGTTTTCCACGCTTTCATTTCCTGACAGATCCAAAAGAGAACGCTGATAAGTGTGATCTCTGCCTGCAAACAGCAGAGCTCTATTAATTATGGTTGGCAAAATCATCCAGTCAGAAGGTGCCAAGCAGACTACAGTGAGGGCTGGAGCCAACCTACCGTGATGCCTCAGTACAGTGACCTATAACAATCTGCTCTGTGCATGTGCTACTGAAACAGACATGCATTAGATATAACTAGAACAAATAACACATAACAGCTTATATTTATTAAAACATAGGTTCAAACACGACTCCTAAATTCTAAAAGATAAGAAGCAATTTACTCATAATCAGTGCCGCGTCATGTTTGAGTTTGGAAAGGGCACGAGGAATCTAACCATGTTCTCGTTGTTTTCCATTCGATTTCAGATATAATATCGCGAGAAAAGTGCAAGTATTTCGTGCAATATTAGGCTACACTTAAAGGGTCATGAACGCACACACGCAACCACGAAATCTAGAAAAGTCTGGATAAAAAATACCGTTTAAATATGTCCTGTCGTTTGTACAATTTAATCGTTTAATCTAACGAGAGAGAAAAAAAAGTGGATGAAAGGTTAAAAGAAGAAAATGGGCCTGTTATAAAAGCTTGACATTTTAAATAACGCTCCAAAAGTTTTAAATAAAACGAACAGTGACTACTGATTTGGAGATGAACGAGGACAGAACAATGAATAAACTACGAGACTAGTTAATTTGAAACAATAATAAAAAGAAGTTCAGAACAGGCTTATATTTTTCTGTTCCTGGAAGAAATAAAGAACTTAATTAAAACATTAAAGAACAGTCGTGAAAGACGAAAAGATCTAAAAGACACCTTTCCTTTTACATTTGCTACACCACTGCGGAATGCTTAAATTATAAGCAAATACAAAACTTTAAGCAATTGGCAACTTTTAATTTTTATTTTTATTAATTAAAAATAAAATAGCCTAACTAGGTAATTAAACACAAATGCGCAAAAAAAAAAAAAACATGTTAGGGATGAAACATTACTACGCCCTTATAATGGCCATCATCTTAATGGCATCTACAATGAACTTTTCAAAAACTAAACCTAATCGTTTTTATATTTTACACTGAGCAAGTAAGGCGACGATACGACTAAGCTAAATTAAATAATGCTCAATTCGCTGTCCTAAATAAAAATAAATAACACGGTTTGAAATAATAAATAAAAATAATTAAAAAAAAAAACGATTCCGGAATTCGGTCTACTGAGACGTGTAATGTTAACCATTAGGCCTAGCAACTACCATATTTACACTGCTAAATATTTAAAAGAATATGTCTATAGGCTATATTATTCAAAGCGAATTTTAAATAACATGCACTATAAAGAGAGATAGGCCTTTAACGCAATGTGCCAATAAATGTAGTCGCTGTTAAACACTGAAAAAGTCAAACAATATAGCCTACAGCAACACCGAAAGAAAAATCGAATTAACAGGTCAACGAAAAACTTCATGCATTTCAAACTATACGCCACTCTACAGAGAAAATAAAAAAGAGCATATTTTCAACAACTGGTAATAGAGATTTTATAAAGATAGTGTAAAAAGGAAATCTAAAATTACCAAATGATACAGTCTAAATATTCTACAGACGTGTGAAATTACAGGATTTCTGAAAGAAAAAGAGCCTTGCTAAATAATATTCTGTATCTAATAAGAAGAGCGGGAAAAGCCCGTATATATCGCGAATAAACCTGTATCTTCTCCCTCCAAAGTGTAGGTGTGTTTCCACCAGACGGTTTGGTTGTGTATAAAAGCGAAGGATTAATTTGTCGTCAATAAACTGAAGGCAGTGACGCCTCGGGCCGTGATTGGACGAGCTCCTCTCAAACCCTCCCTTTATAATTTCACAGGAGTGAGTTCGGAGTCTTAAACAAACCAACTACGCTAGGACACACACTTAAGAGCACCCTGCACTTTCCAACCCCTATTACAAACAGAGAAAAGACACCGCAAGAGGATACAAGAGGTTTGCTGAACTACTGATCCGTGCGTATGGACTTTTAATTGCTGAATTAGACCAAGCTTGACTTTTTTTGGTCGCAATTGAAAACAGAAGCTGATGATTTAACTGGTCGACTTTGTGCATGTGCTCCACGCACAAATAAAAAAGGTATTTTTTTATTTAAAGTCCATTTTTTTCACTCTAAATAGTCCACTTTCTTCTCTAAAATTGGCTCCTGTACAAACAGCCGCGTTGGATCCCTCGGGTTACTGCGAGACTCCGGTGTACAACCCGGATCTCTGTCCAAATATGATCGCCGCCCAGGCCAAGCTGGTGTATCATCTCAATAAATACTACAATGAGAAATGCCAGTCTCGGAAAGCGGCCATCTCCAAGACCATCCGGGAGGTGTGCAAGGTGGTCTCGGATGTCCTGAAGGAGGTGGAGGTCCAGGAGCCCCGCTTTATCAGCTCCTTGAACGAAATGGATAACCGCTTCGAGGGGCTCGAGGTCATCTCCCCTACTGAATTCGAGGTGGTCCTCTATCTGAACCAGATGGGGGTCTTCAACTTCGTAGACGACGGCTCTCTGCCGGGCTGCGCCGTGCTCAAGCTAAGCGACGGGCGGAAGAGAAGCATGTCCCTCTGGGTCGAGTTCATCACGGCTTCGGGATACCTGTCCGCGCGCAAGATCCGCTCCAGGTTCCAGACGCTCGTGGCGCAGGCGGTGGATAAGTGCAGCTATAGGGACGTGGTTAAAATGGTCGCGGACACCAGCGAGGTGAAATTACGCATCAGAGACAGATATGTTGTTCAGATCACCCCCGCGTTCAAGTGCACCGGCATATGGCCGCGCAGCGCTGCCCACTGGCCGCTGCCGCACATCCCGTGGCCTGGTCCGAACAGAGTGGCAGAAGTCAAAGCCGAGGGTTTCAACCTCTTATCGAAGGAGTGTTACTCGTTAAACGGGAAGCAGAGCTCGGCGGAGAGTGATGCCTGGGTGTTGCAGTTCGCCGAGGCGGAGAACCGACTGCTCTTGGGAGGGTGCAGGAAGAAATGCCTGTCCCTGCTCAAGACGTTGCGCGACCGTCACCTTGAACTACCAGGGCAACCTCTCAACAACTACCACATGAAAACTCTTGTGTCGTACGAGTGCGAAAAACACCCGCGCGAGTCGGACTGGGACGAGAACTGCCTCGGGGATCGACTGAACGGGATTTTATTGCAGCTCATTTCGTGCTTGCAGTGCAGGAGATGCCCCCATTATTTTCTGCCAAACCTAGACCTTTTCCAAGGGAAGCCACATTCGGCCCTTGAAAACGCTGCCAAACAGACTTGGCGACTGGCTAGAGAAATTCTAACCAACCCTAAAAGCCTGGAGAAACTCTGAGGTAAAAATAAAAAAATGAAATAAAACAAACGGCATGTTTATGAATACGAGGCCTGACTGATCAAAGTTCTGAGGCCTAGACGCTAATCAGGAACTCTTCCACAAAATGGTCACTGTTGAAATCAATCCACGTTGTTTTTGTTGTAAAAAAATATATTTTAGAGAGCTCCGTTTAAAAATACTTCAGATGACATGAATTTGTCATAAGAAGGGAGCACATTGTATCAACAATCAAAATGAATATAGTTACCTGTCAGTATTACTGTTTCTTTCTTTTCTTTTTACGAGCCCTGCCCAACAACACATTTTACCTAAAAGCTTTCGAAGCAAAGCTCCGTGACAGAATACAACCTGTACATTTTATACTGTAAATAGACACATTTGTAGATTGTGAATCCGGTGGTCTGCAGTTGTGATTTGTTGTTCTGTGACACGTAAATAGAAGTATAATTTCACCTGTTTTAACATTCGCCTGGATTATTTCTGAAGAGAGAAAGAAGAAGAAAAAGCATTTAGACCTGCTTCCACGATTTAATCTATTGTCAATGGCAAATTTCGAAAGTTTACATTTTGATGGTACTATTTCTTAAACATTCCATTCGCATACTTGAATTCTTATTTAAAGTATATTCGACCATTTTTGTTTGTACCTTGCTTACATGATAAAAGGCTGAAATTGAGAATATATATATGAAAAAAATATATATGAAAATAATGCACTTGAAATACACTGGAATATAACATTTTGTGATTTGATTTTTTTTTTTTATATCTGTCTGAGTTTATTTAAAGATTTAATAAAAGCAAACTAATATTTGTGTCCAAATAATGATTCATGATACATAAATATTGCAGGGGGGGTTTTAAGCCTCTGGATCTTCGGCGTGAACATTACACGATGTAGCCTGGTTCTCATAAAAAAACGGAATACACAAAACATGAAAATATGAAAATTCCTTCCTGTGAACAGTGGCTGTTGAGAGAAGGATAAAGATGAACTGAAATATGGATTGCACAGACAGGTCACAAATGTGTGGCGATAATTTTCTCATGACAGTTGTGCACATCTGAATTGCACCCCTTCATTGGTAAAATTGTTTTATTTTTCAACCTACAATTTGTTAGATTATATTTCCTTCACTCAATGTTATTCCGAAAACTGAAGATTGCCGGTTTGCGCAATTATGAGTTTTAAACGCGTATACGTTTTGGTTAACTTCATATAGGCTGTTGTACATAAACTATCACTCTAACTGACAATTTACCAGGCACGTCTAGTAAAAACAACAAGTAGGCCTATATTAAAATTAAATAAATTACAAAAAACACGACTGGACATATCGCGGGGCGTTCCGGCCTCTATTTAGAAAAAAAAAATGCATAGGCTATATTTAAAAAAATATATAGGTCTATATGTTTTTTTTTTTAATTAAATTGACGGTTTTTATTAAATGCTAAGATTATTAAACACTTTTATTGTTTTTTTTTTATTCCATGTCATAAGGAGTGCAATTCTGCTAGCTATTTCTATACACACTTACAAATGCACAATATAAATGCAACCTACTTTGCCATCAATCCGTCTGAAGGCTGGGTCATCTTCGTCCACTTCAAAATAGATTTCGGTGGTAGTGATGGAGAGAGTCCCACGAGCTTCAGTGACCGGGGCAATAAGCTGGGCCGGGGTGCTCAAAACAACAGGGCCTATAACGAGGAAATATATATATATATATTTAAAATGAATAGGCCTTATATGCATCGCTATAGCCAGTCATCAACAAACCATACGCAGGCCTAAGGCAAGTTAGTAGCTGATGCATTTATACACAACCATCTACACATAGACAATGACATTTATTCAGAATGCGTTAGCAATATTTTTTTTTCATTTTTCCCTTTTCGAATAAGACTTTTGTAGACTTTGACATGGTCGTCATCGTGCGAAAAAAAAATAGTCTTGCCTATTCAAAATAATCTCGATCTACACAAAAATAATTGTATGTATATATATATATATATATATATATATATACACACACACACACACACACACACACACACACACACACACACACACATATATATATATATATATATATATATATATATATATATATATATATATATATATATATAAAGAGGGAAAACAAATAGTTGAAACGAATCGTTTGAGCAATTTACGCAATTAGATTTCCAAATTGAATCATTTGGCCATGTGACATTATATCAAGAAAGAAAAATCGAATATTTGAATAGCTGCGCGTTTTTCATGAGGCCTAGCAGCAATAATTTCACAGTCACTTTCCTTCATTATTTTGCGACAAAACAAATCATATGTGAGTGATACGCATTTATGCGCTTCCAAATCAAATCAGTCGTTGAGATTCCATTTTGATTATATGAAACCTGTAAAATTGACCTTGCAAACATTATTAAAATATTTACAGACGTTTTGACCTCCGGTCAGATGACTATGATCTAATCCCAAGTGTGTGTGCATGCGCGCGCGCTCTTTATATTTTTCTCTTCTCAGTCCTCTGTCTTTTACTAGTTCACCCTTAGCAGCCCACGGGTCTGTCCTAGATGTGAGGAGAGGCTCTTGAAATTTGGATATTTATCGATCCCCTGAACTCCAAAGAGCCACTTTAACGTCTCATCAATCTTAATCTGCTCTCCTCGGCCAATTATGCCCGATACTGTTGCAAGATTACAAGTGGATTTGGGTTTCAATTCCCAGAGCACTCCTTCACTGCTCTCCCCGACCGCTCGTAGAAACCGAAGCCACTCTGCCTCCTCTTGTACCAGCTATAGCCTGACATACGCCATTTTACTTCACAGAAAATATTAACAGCTTTAAATTATGATAGCACAATACGCTACGAACAGCACACTGACAGAAATAAATAAGGCATGCATGATTTAAAATACGATTCGAAAATTGTAATAAATAAATGAATAAATAAATGCTGATTTTAGGGCCAATTAATGTCTGATTGAAACCACAAGCGTCAACATCTATTAATGCAACCGAATCTAAATAATGTTCACAAAGGAGGAAGGCTAGAAAATAAGCACATTTTTGATCAAATCTGTCTTTATAAATTATGTTGAACGAATAATGATTTATTTTTTCTTTGTGGTTGCAAATCATTCGAAAAGCGAATATCACTTCACCTGTGTAAAGCCGAACCCTTTAATCCGAATCAAGTCCCTCTAACACATTTAATAGAAAAAGAGGCAATTGTAATGTGGCATGGGGATACTTGTGAATCCAGAGACATTAATCCAATGCGCGGAGAGGATTAGAGCTAAAGCCTCCAGGGGCCTTTAAAAAAATGAGATGGAGCAAAAAAAAAAAAAAATAAAAAAATTGTTTCAGAATAAGAGCGATCGGGTTTCACATAACATGTGATCTCATCTGCCGCTTGGACTGGACCTTTTCTTGATTGATGTAGCCTAAATCCATATGCAACATAACATTTAGGCCTATCTTATTATAGGCCTACTATACTATACTACACTAGGCTATCCTATACTATGCTGTACTATATTATAATAATTCTAATAATAATAATAGCCTACTGTTTAATTAGGCTATTTCTCCGTGAAGCCTATTTGATGAATGTGTAGTGCCGATGTTCTAGTGATGTAGTGTTGATTTCAGAGTAGGCTACTAGTGAGGATTATCAGATTATCATGTTGGAATGAAACAGGTGCATTTGTACTCAGCAAATCTGAGCTGCATGCGGTCGAGCCGCGCGCTGTGTGCTGACGTCAGCTGCTAAACAGGCTGCCTCGCGCTATCGACTGTGATGTCACTATGGCGAGACAAAGGCATGCTGGGAAAACAGACGATTGTTTTATCACTCCCTATGTCACTACAGGGACCTAATATAAATATGCAAATTAGTAAAACAAATATTTGTTTGATCAGAGTGCAGCCTAGATTTTAAACATGATGAACATGAGATTGAAAATAAATAAAACAAAATATAAAAATAATACATATTTAACAAAAACTATAATCTAATTTTAATCAAATATATAATAATTATAAACGAATTATTTATTAAAAAGTATGGCAATGTGAAGAAGTAGCCTATGGAAGATGGTAAAATCAGTAACATCTCTCTCACATCACACCTATTCTGTCTGATTAGTTGTGGGTGTAAATACAGTCATGACAGCTTCTGTACTCTGATTGGCTTCAGGCTAACAGAGCCCCTCCCACTGGCGCTGAGAAGGCTGTTGTTGATTGGCCTGTTGTTTACACAGCTCTCATTAGCATTAGCAATAGCATAGGCCTACTGTCAAGCATACTGGAAATAGAAACAGCATACTGACACGGATAGCACAGCTCCCCTTGTGGTGAAGATACACAAGTCAGATAAAAGAACTATAACAGACACCATATAGTGTATGAATACACATTTTTAAACTTAAATGTTGAGCAGATAAAATGATTGTCGCTAAAAAACTCATAATGAATACAATCAATGAGAGCATTTTCAACTGATAAACAAGTCAAACTACTGTACAATGACACAATATTAAATGTTATTGCTGATTTTTCCATGCATTAACTGTAAAAAGCACTGTTAAGTATTGCAGTATCTAAATTTAAGAGCAGGATATACACAATCAGTGTATTTTATGCTTAATATTAGTCATTATGATGGTGCTCATTTCACATATCAGGAATTTATAAGCTGTGCCAGGATCTATGATTGATAGCATTCCAGTAAAATTACTTTGAACATAGATGGAAGAAAAAGAACAGCAGCAACACACCAGTCTGCATTCTTTCAAGGCAAATTGGCTGACATCGGTGGGAAAATATTAGAGGTAATTGAGGCAATCCCTTTTTAAATCTAATGAATGAATTCTTACAGAGTCAGGATTTCTGTAGAATGGCCTACAGAACTGCTTAGATAGTGTGAATGAGTTCGGACAGGTTGTGTGCTGGGAGCTTTAATATACAAAATCAGCTATGCATAGAGGACTGAGCATTAACACTTCAGATAGTAAAGAACATAAATAATACAAAAAAGATGGATTAAAGCATTGGCTTTTTTTTTTTACAGACGCATAAATATCTCACCACCCATTTTTAACCTTCATTGACTAATGAAGGTCTGCGGAGCGAGTCGAGGCATTGATTATTCTGGGTATTATTAATAACATGTCTGTAGCACATTCAGAATACATATATCATATAGAACATCTTCCAACATAGTACAACTAACACTGAGAGAACAACCAGTCAGTAGTAATTCTTTTATCATATTGCTGAGCATAATGGAAATTTAAAGCTGCCAAAAACTTTTTTTGGTTGAAATTAAAAATAATCCAAAATCAATTTTTGAGCAAGTACATAACCAGCCAGTGTTTAAAACTTCTTACCTTAGCTCGATTCACAACGGTAATCTTGTAATAACGTGTTATAATTTGAGTGGTACCGGTAGCTTTCGGCAGGACATTCGAGCATGCCGCTGTCCGTCTACGTCATTACGTCACGTCTGTATACATAAAGGAGGAGTCCAGCTTGTAGGCTAAATCGCGTGTGAGGATGCTGCAGGGGGCGGATCATTTACAGCCTTTTCTCACAGCAGCTGGAATATTTAAATTTATCATTTTGATGGCCGATTGTAATCCAGAAAGGTCCAAATGACAATTATTAGTGACAATCGGAGATTCACCCGTAGTCAAAAGCAAAAGATTAAGACTGTACAGAAATTGAAATCTACAGGTAAGGCTAATACACACAGTCACGCAATGCTAATGCTGTTAACATTAACAATCTGAGAACAAAGTATGACAATAATACAAATTTGCACAGTGATGTGATATGAGCTAAGCGATTGTTAGATTCAATCACCGTTGGTCGCGCAATTTATCATAATTCTTTTTTTCTCAGTTGGCCAGAACGATAGTGGCAGACATGTTACTTGTTCAGACAACATTTTCTAGTGAAAAAATCTTATTTTAGTGTAAGTTTAGTCATACTTCCAAGACGTCGAATCTGTAATTCCGAAGTACAGTATCCACCTGAATGAATGTCAGCCACACATACTCTTCAAAATATTACGCCCCATTCACACGGGGCATAGGCGTTAACGCTTCTCATTTACTTTGAATGGGTGACATCATCCGTTGCCGAACTGAATTGTGGGCTTCGCTTCACTCGCGTTGCAAGCGGCAGAAGTTGAAGATTTCTCAACTTTTCAAGCGCCAACGCAGGCGTCATCCAATCACATCGCCGTATGCAAATACCCTAGAGCAGGCGCTAGCAATTGCGTTCATGCGACCCTAGAGCAGACGTTTGATTGGCTGTTGTCACTATAACGGCCAAGCTTCAGCCACGCCCTCTGTCAAGCGTTAACGCCGAAGCTCCGTGTGAATGCAGTGTTAGATATATCTGAGGAGCTGTGCAACCCACTTAAGACGATAATTCCGCAAATAACTGCAATAGCAGGTTTCAAACAGAGATGGCGACAAAGAGGCAAAATGTTACAGACTGCAGCTTTAAGTGATATTTTTATTAAACTATCCCGCTTTCAAAAAAAATAGTGATTAGGCAATTTTAGTAACGAAGGAAAAATCATCATGATCTTTCGAAGATTAATCGTAACGTTTGATTTGATAACTGCGGTTAACAGCAGATGAGATTTTTGGAAAGTTATTCAGGTTGTAGCTATACATAATAAACTCATCCATTTTGATCTTGATTACCTTCTGATTGATTAGATTCATATTTGATTTAATTCTTAAAGTAGTAAAAGTTTGTTAAAAGTATTATTAGTGGTTTTGGAAGGGTTAATCTCTTTTCAAATAGTCAAACCTGCCTCTGGAAATAAAAACCCGGGGACAGAAACTTGCTGTGAGAAGGAAAAAAAGAAAGAAGAGAAAGACATATTTAAAATAATGTTATACTATAGCCTTTAAAAAAATAAATAAATAAACATTCAGCAGAAAAAAGTAACACTGTCAGAGCAATACTTAACCCTACACCACTGCCAGAAAAACATAAACACAGTCCTAACGCAAAGTTAACACACAAACTACACTGGTCTGCATCTAGATTGACAAGCAAGATATATTTATATATCTGTTCTGCGTCAAATTCTGTCATTCTGCCAAAATGTCACGCTTAAGCTATATATAAATAAATACATGCTACCAAATGTGGAAGACATTTCAGATGAAGTGCTCATGGCAGGACCTCTCTGTACAGGTAAACCTACAGTAATGTAGAAGTCTCATTAACAAATTGTGTTTGATTTTTAAAAAATCTATTATTATTTAATAATTAATCCAAACCCATGTGGCACGTAGAACCTTTAAATTAAAGGAGTGAAAGAAAGCGTCACGTTAAGAAGCTGAAGTATGACTTAACGTGTCTCTGCCATACATATTGTACCCTGTATTATGTATAGATCCCCTCACCTGCCAAGTTGTCCACTTCTTTCTCCTGTAGTAGACTGACAGCGTCATCGTCCCCCTCGAGCATCAGCTCTGTCTCGGGGTTCTGGTTGACCACCGCCTGGCCTCGGAAGCCCTTCATCCCTCTCAGTGCCTCATCTTCCTCAGGGCCTGCAAGGAGACGAGGGTGATTGGATGACAATATCTGTACTTAAGCATATTTGAGAATCACAATACCTAATATATATTCAGTATATATACATGTTTATTTAAAACAATTTATTGTATGCATACTTGGCGAGCTTCTTGTGTACCTTAATGCATCTAAGAGAGATCTGAGAGCACAAAAAAATCAATAAGCCACAATAGATAAATAGATTATGGTTGCCAAGCAACGTAGCAACTTGGTGCATTATTTTTAGCGCATTATATCTGGGATGTCTTGAATATTCAGAATAATAAGACAAATACTGCAGACTTTGCTATAGGCATGATTATCTGCAATGATGCCAAATTGTGTAACACTTTTTATTTCAAAATCCTGACTGGATTTGTTTAATATAGATCGACTAAAGTCACCATAAAATCAAATTGGACTATTCTTATTTTTCATGTAATTTTGCAGTATTTATTATAAATTATTTATTGGTGAGACTTTATTACTGTATTATCAAATCAAATCAAATTAAATCAAATCAAATCAAGTGTTTAAGTTTTTGGTATTGGGTAGTATTAAAGGAAATAAAAGGTAATGCAGAATAAAGCATGAATATGTGCTTATGAGTACTAATAAACAGCTAATATCTTAGTAATATAATAAGCAACTAGTTAATAGTGAGAACTTAACCCTAAAATAAAGTGTTACAGATTTATCCATCCAATTTTTTTAAATTCATGCTCCCTCATAATCTTTAATCAAAATAACTCCTCCTCCCTCTTTCTATTATCTGATGATGCGATGATTTACTGGCGCAAGGGTGGGACAACATGTCACTCACTTGACCAATAGCAAACCACAAAAAATAGTTTTCATTCTTTGCGTAGGGGTAAAAATAAGTTCCAAATAATTGACCAGTGGTATACTGTTAAAGAACATCCCAATGCTGCCCATGCTGTTGGGAGTAGCGTTCAGATGAATATGTACATTTCTGCTGTGCGCTTTCAATATCAAAGAAAAACGAAAACAGCAGTTACGAAAATGTGTTTATGGAGATGTGGATAAGTTTACACCAGCTCTCCAATATGGCTCTCCAGTCAAGTCACATCCCATATTTATATACCACTTTATACAATAGATTGCTTTAAAGGCACAGTATGTCATTTTCGCCGCTAGAGGTTGCTTATTTAAAACAAAGGAGTAGTTTGATGGTGTCTTGATTTCGCGGGATCACGAGAGTTGTTGTCTTCACCTCTACAGCCGGTGGAAAAGAATCCGACGGGACTCGGGCATAAATCATATTCATGGATGTGTTATGTTTTAAAGATTTATTAATATTATGAAGCAGGGTGGGGCTGAAAGCTGTTGGAGTGAAACAAGGTCGCTGGAGCTAAGAGCAGTGGAGCTTTTATTATGACCACTTCTGCTTCTTAAATTCATGCGTATGTGGGGTAACGCAGCACTGTTTTATCATATTAGATACATTTGAGTGTGTTGAAAGTTATGTTAGAATGCTACTCTGTGCGTTCACTAGGCAGCTACTATGAGACACTTGTTGCACACAGCAGTGAGCTAGATCGATATAGGCATGGTAAAACATGGTACTCGTGATGTAAACAATAAGACTAACTGTGTTAAGCTATAACAATGATTCGTTTTCTGCTGATGAAGGTTTCCAAACAGTTGCTCACCTGTCTAATGAAACACATAATGGATTAAAGCGTCTTTGGTGTTTCCATGGTTTTTATTAAATAAAACTGGAAATCGAGGGTAATGCGGGTATGATGTCATTGATAGGCGACACACGAACACAGTCCGTGTCCTGGTTAAAAATGCGTATTTCTCTGGATTTCTTGGAAACATTTGGGATAATGTAAGTACACAAGTCAACAAAATATATAACATTGTTCTAATGGTTTTTAGATATTTTAAATCGTACATATTGCGCCTTTAAAGCAAGCAGCTTTACATATTAAACATGGAAAAAAAACTTAACATTTTAAAATGTTGTGTGCTTTTCAGTGTGTTCATGTTTTTAATCGTACATGTTCAACCTCTATGGACTGAAAAGAAGAAATTAACTGGAGAATATTTCCACGTCAAGAAGGCGGAGCTTCAGCGCACACCTACCTATTACATAATCGGCACTTTCAAACCGTTTCAAACAGCCGTTTCAAACTTTTTTGGAAAGTGCACTTTGGAAAGATGTTTCAAACTCATGAAACAAACTTCGTTTTGGCCTGATTTTGTTCGAAGTGACCGCAGTTGTTCTTCGATTTCGCTCGAAGTATATCAGGGCCTTAAGACACTTTAATTCTCCCTTAAAGAGACTCACGATTAAGATCGTTATACATCTCAAAATGAAATAAAAGTCGAAGTCCATTAAGAATAACGCAATCTGCTCTCTATATCCAGACAAGAATGAGATTGAACCGACAGCAATTAAGTGACTGCAGATACCACCAAAGCTCATCACACAGCCTTATGAAAAAGAAAAATTATGCAAAAAGTGTGTAACCACTTTTGTATCGAACAAAAAAAGATTCATTCATCAGCTTTAATTACTGAAGAAAAGAAAGAAAAATGGCAGTCAGGCCTGACACACGTCACTGCACACTGGATTTCTCTTGTATAAGGTCAGATTTGCCTGAGACTCTAGAACAGAGAGATTCTGAGGAAAAAAAGGAAATAAGAAACGCTTATCAGAAATAGAAAGTGGCTGACACTCTTTTGACATGTTTCTTTTCAGAGCAGTGTTTAAAATGTTCCCTACACTCCCGTGGGGTTCATGTACCTTGTCTCAAAGCGGTCACGTTCGAATGTTGTCAACACCACTACACAGATGAAGAAAGAAAAAGAGAAGGCGAGAGAGGGGGGAAAAAAATAACATAGCGGGCTTCCTGCTCTGTCTCACATCTCAGGAGCTTTCATCAGAGCCAAGGAAGAAGTGGAACCGCTTTTCGGAAATAGGGAGCGTGTAACATTTAGAGGCACAGAGCCAGTGAGCGGTCATGGATCAAAGCAGACGGAGGGAAACTTAAGACCGTAATTCTGTAAACCGTCATTACGCCCGCATTAAAGCAGGGAGAGCTGATGGGGCTGAGCTTCAGTCTTGACTGGCAAGATAAAGCTTAGGACCTCGGTGCAACACAGACAAAATAAACCAAGCGGATTTTGACAAGAAAATGATCCTGAGCAAATGGAGAGAGTTTGGGAGTAAAATATAAAAAATAATATTTTGCTTTAGAATGTTTTACACAAGAAGGAAAGTCCCAGCAGACCTGGTCACTGCATTTCGTCTTTGTTGGTAACTTTTAGACACTTCTAGTTCTGGTAGCCCCCACTGAATCAGTTTTATGTCATTAAAAAATGTCATTCTGGTGGGAAATAGGTTGTATATTAATTGCACCACTCCGTAAAGCATCATATCAACGTGTGCTCTTTATGGTCATCTATGTATGCCAAAAGCACAAACACCAGGCTATTTGGGTTCACAATTAATTGTCATTCACGCAAAACGCAATCTCCACAGATAATTTGTGTGTGTGTGTGGTCAGAATCAATTAAAATTTAATTAACTTCTCCTACATCTTGCAGATACCTGACTAGAGTAGCTGACAGGAGACCCCAAAATAAAAATAGTAATTTACTCACATCTGTTTCAAAGTCAGTGGAGTTCAAAAACAACATTAGACTCCATTGACTTTCATTGTATGGAGAAAAACAGTTTAAACATTCTTCAAAATATCTTCTGTGGGTCAGCAAGAAAGTCATACAAGTTGTTGAGAGTGAGTAAATAACAAATAATTTATTTCGCATTTTCATTGAACCTTTCCCTATTGTGCAACTCTGTGCATCACACAACCGTGGGACAGACATAAAAACAAACAACAGGGAAGATTCTAGGATTTCATTTCGGGGGGTTCATTTAATAAAAAGGAATTCAATATATTGTTTGCATCCACCTTATTTTCCAACATGGAAGTAAAGTGTCTTCTGGTGATTTATTTGTTGCAATAGCGAGATAACGAGAAGTATACATCAAAATGCAGTAAACTGTACAACTATTTGCATTACAAACCAGCATGTTTATAATTAAGAAAATACATTAAAATAATATGGTAAGAAATATCAGTTTGCAATATCAAGCAGCATAAAAAGCTGTTCTGTATAGCTAAACTGGAAACATTAAAATTACAAATGGCCATGCTCTCGTCCACGATTACCTGAAAAATAAGCTGGATACTTGGGTAGGCATGAACAATACAGTAGGTTCTACACTACCTATCAAGTCAATCCCTGAATAATTTTAAATAACCAGCTAATATTCATTAATACTCATTAAGTATATAGTCAAACCTAATATTACTAGATTGCCAATATGTTTAATCTGTCCCATATTAAACCATTCCCTTTTTTGTTTTCTATTTATTAAAACAAATAACAGCAAATTAATCTATAATTAAAGTTGCACTAAAAGCCATAAATGCCTTTATTTTAACGCTGTCACATGTGACAAGACAAGGGAACGCAGGCTAGGATCATGACAGAGGACCCTCCCTAAGGAGCGGATTCCAAACACTCCTCAAAAACAGACATAAGTCAAGGAGGGAGGTGGAGCGGAAGTAGAGTTGGAACCGGGGCAGGGATGGAGGCCCAGGCCTGTGGAGCGGAAAAGGGCCTAGGGATTGAGGCAGAGCAGGTGGCCAGGGTGGAGGAGGCGGCCAGTGCAGAGCGGGCTGAACAGGTGGCCAGGGCGGAGCAGGCAGCCTATACGGCCAGGGCTGCACTGGCAGTTCAAGGAACCAAGGCGGCACAGGCAGGTCAAGGGACCATGGCGGCACAGGCAGGTCAAGGGACCATGGCGGCGTAGACAGTTCAAGGGACCATGGCGGCACAGGCAGTTCAAGGGACCATGGCGGCACAGGCAGTTCAATTGGCCAGAGAAGCTCGGCCTCCGCGGCCTTATCAGGGTACCTATAGCCTCCCCCAAAAAATGTCTTGGGTGGAGCTATAGGATTATGGGCTGGAGTAATCACTGGACTTGGGTCAGGGGCTGGAGTCCCCTTTGGACGCTGGTTGGGAGACGGAGTCCTCTCTGGAATATGGACAGGTGCTGGCATTGATGTGTGTGCTGCCCACACACACCACATTGCCATAGCCACAATGGTCAGCACTAAAGACTCTGGCGTGGCTACCATCTTGGCTTAGGGGTATTAAAGCCCTAAAAGCCCTAAAATGGGCCTAGTGACGCCCCTGGCACACGGTAATATTGTGTTAAATGGTCTTTTCTTTTATTGAATAAATCACTGTATATGTACAGTATTTTTTTCACACAACACTTCTTCTTGTGTGTAAGGAATACATGCAGTGCTGCCACAAAAATGAAATTTACCTTAGGAACTATAGGATGCTTTAGGAAGCTAAAGCTTGTTCCTACCTTTTGGTCAGGAGTGCCATGAATGCTGCTTTCCAAAGCAGCTCACTAGGTTCTGGAATACAGTGATGCATGTTGCTATTTTGAGCAATGACACCGGCACAGAAGCTTCCTGTTTTTTTTCTCTTGAATGGCAAGCCTTTGATAGAAAGCCTGCATGGTCACATATAAGAGCTCTCTAGTAACATAGACGATCATTTGTCAGTCTTAGGAATGAGACTTGATGGGAACTCGAGATCACTACAACTCAGACCTCCCCAGTGACTCAAAATAACCCCTCGCTTGTATTGTCAACCACCTCGTTTATCGGCACCCCTGAAGCTTGCTCACTGGACTCCTGTGAGCCATCAGGGCCAACAGTGAGGCTATTCAAGCCCAGCACGGCTTACCCGCTCTGCCATCAGAGGGTTTATGTTACCCAGGGCACAAATTTGGCATGACGCAGCAGAGTTGAGAAAGACCAGGTGATGGCTGGTCTGCCAGTCGTTGTGGGACTTGAATGATGTTCTTCGCTAAAAGCTTGGATCTGATCCATACAGCTGGGGGACGGGGAATTGTCATTGACTGACTGACATATGTGTGGAATAACAAACAAATGTGCTGAAGTAGCTCTGAACTTATATCCAATGACTAGCGTGATATGATGAAAACCAAACATTTGAAGTGGGCTCGAAATAGCTCCTTCATTGGCGGAAAACTGTTACTTGATAAACGCCAAGGAGAACTGAGTAGCTTGGGGTTTTGAAGGCTTCGAAAAAGGAAAGAAAAATAGACTTAATTCCACAATTCAATTCTGTCATTCCATCATTATGTGACTTCTTCAACACACTGGTCTCTTTTTCTTTCTAAAGTCACATCAAATGAAAAAAAAAGAGCTTGTGGAAAAAGACAATTTGACAGTTTGTGAGACATGCTCTAAAGGTGGAAATATTTAAGTGCTTGGTAGTTTTACATCGGTTACATTTTTTTACGCCTAACTAAAAGGCTTCAAATAGGCCTTCATTTGTTGCTCAGATCATGTTTTATGTATGGCTGGAGCTGTAGGGTATTGGCCTTGCACTTGTATTGCCCCACTTGAGTCACACGCACTTGTAGCCATGAAAGAATGAGCCAAAAAATAAGGTGAATATATTCATATATATATACACACCTGTATTTCCATTTTGGGATTGACAGATGAGATGCCTTCGTAAAAAATACACAATGTATGAAGATGGAAAAAGGGATTGTGGGACTGTAGATATATGTCTGTGCAGTTGACTGATATATAGTAACTCAAACAAAACGTTGCACATGTGCCATAAGTGCATTCACACACAAACAATGTGGCAAAGTGGGCTCGTCGATCAAATGCCAGGAATTCTGCAGTCAGCTCTGGAAAAGAAGCCCAACTTTGTAAAGTGAAACTGGAGACCCATGCAAAGTTATTGTTATGGTTTTACTCATATGAGAAGCATTTCGTATCACACATACAGACCCATATGGCTGATTATGAGGCCCACATGGTATCTGTATGCACAGAACACCAGTGCATTATATTTGGGCTAATTTGATTAGGCTTTCACATGCTAATTAAAGGAGAATTCCACAGTGGCATATTTGTGGTATAATATCAGTTAACACAAACAAAAAAATTCAATTCTGTTTTTTTAATCACGCTATCTGGAGACTTTAAATTTCAGACACAATATCACGTATCGTGATTCCTGTTTTCCCCGTCTTCAAATTTAAGAACTTTTTTTAAATGTTAAGACTTTCATTATATCACTCAAAGTGACCCTATTATGTGTTTTTCGAATATTACCTTTCATGCAGCGTGTAATATAGCTGTAAAGTCTGCAAAGTCGTAAAGTCGAAAGTGCACAATAAATAAAGTTATTGTCTCCCAAAAGAATGAATCGACTCTGAACCGCCTAACCGAGTCGTAAGGAATTCCAGTCTCACTTCCGTGACCTGCCTACGTAACGCGGTAACACATTTGCATAATGCCCGCCTTCATTGGCTGCCCGCGAACAACGTCTACTTTGACCTGCCCCAAAACACTGTACGATTAATAATAGATTTTTATATTTTCTATACCATGTGTTCAAAATACATAGTTGAACTGTAATGTTTTATCAGTCATTCAAGTTTGTGCGCGGCTAACGTTTATATGCAGGAGACCAATCACAACAGTTTTGGAGAATTTTATGTTTCCCCTTTCAAAGAGATAGGTGTTTCAAAGATGGCCGCCGAGTGAAATGACTTAAAGGGACTTTGCTGTAACCCTACAGTTTTCCTTTTCATAATCAAAGGAGGCACAAATCAATATATATATATATATATATATATATATATATATATATATATATATATATATATATATATATATATATATATATATATATATATATATATATATATATATATTATTATTATTTTTTTTTTTGTGGTAATCAACATTAAGTGTTGTCGGTTAAACTTAACTTGAATTGAATCCTCACACACCCTTACTTCCACCTTTCCTCTCTTTTACGCCATCTCTTATAACAAGCTATAAAGATCTCTGTCCAGAGGGGTTCAATGGGTCAGGCAGAGCTGCTCACCTGAAAATGAGACTGCAAGGACACCCGGAGGTAGAACAGGCCGTTAAAGAGCAGGATCAATATTAACCTGACTTCCATTTCATGCTTGCCCAATTCCAATCAGCTAACAATATACTCAGCCGCTTGTGAATAAGGGGGAAGGTATCAAAGTCCCACATGAAACACACTCGCTATTTTGTCAGCAAGTTCTAATAGGCTAAACTGAGCTGTTTTAAAGTTTCTCACAAACATATACAAAGGTACCTGGGAATGAGGCACAGAGCAGTACAGTTTATCAAATGCTTATACAACATGGTCAGCCGTTTGAGGTCCCATTAAATTCAGCCTGTTCTTCTATTTTCAGTGATTGAAGATCGTATTACATCCACAGAAATACATTAAATTACCATGAATCAAATATAATGATGTTGTTTCTAGGGTAGTTAGAATATTTTTCGAATGAAACTGAGACATATTTCATGTCCACCCATGTCATTTTGCACAAGAAATTTGAAATGTTGCTAAAACGCAGCGTACGTTCTAACATAGACAAGCGCTATGAAAATATGTCAATGTGAATAAAAACAAGCCCCATATGCAGTGACTGCTGTCAACTGCCAGTTTTCTGACATTTGAGAGCAGTCATTTTTCAATCTCTTTGGTTTCTGGCAAAAATAATGGAAACCTATATGCACCCATAACAGTTTATTCATTTAAATCACCTACGTTAACTTAACGTACCTCAACCCATGGTCACAAAAGCAGCTGTAAACCTCCACTACTGCAAGTTCAGCAAAGCACGGAGACACTTTCTACAAACAGTTCGATACAGCCTTACCACACATATGTAGCATATTGTACTAGTGTTAGCTTTCATTACATTTAAGGGATCTTCTACTAAATATGAGTGCTGCAATGGGCTAAATAAAACAAAAAAAATAATAAAAAATAAAAAAATCACATTATATACAGCAGTTATTTCTGGTTCTCGAATCTGATTGGCTGAGATCCAATCCAGTATCAGCACTGGTACAGTTTCACTTTTTTTTTTAATCACCCCACTTTTTCACAATTCCACAATTTACTTTTATTATTATTATTTTATTATTTTTGCAAATACTACTGTTATTGTGTCACAGAATGTAGTTTTAAAGAGTTTTTTAGGCGAGAATGTAGTTATTTAGACTATGTGTATATGTGACATATATACATAGCGCCTATTTTACCATTCGATTAGGTAGTCAGCGTGCGTTCAGCGCTCATGTACCCGCAGAGAACAGCTTCATCTCAGCCAGTCCTTAGGGAATTTGCCGCTGGCTCTTATGTAGATACAGTAGTGGTTAAACATGAGATATATGCAATTCATTTGTGGGTATATATCAAAAAATAATCTCTGCGCCCAAGTAGCAGTACTTCGCCTGTGCTCCCTCATAATATATTCCCAAATGAATATCTGCCTAGGAAATCGCCTAGTCATAATCTGCATTGCTATTTGTATTCGTTGTGAATACGCAGGCCACAAGAAGTAATAAGGTGGGTTTTTTTTTTTGTTTTATCACTATTACTTGGGACATGCTAGCTGGCAACATAGGATTACATTCATTATGCTAAGCTAAGCTAGTGGTGACCCTGCCAAACTAAAAAAAATGCATTCACTGAGACAAAAATGCATTTGCCCACATATCTAAAAGTAGGAAAGATGTTGAATAAACCCTATTTCTAAAAACGGTGGAGTGTTCCTTTAACTCTTAAAAGGACAAAGACAAAGATTTTACCTTCCTCAGCGGACATTCAAACAGATTTTGTGATTATGACTATATTATGACTAAGACGAAGACTATAAGATGATTATGACGATTCAATGAAGCGACTCAACATTCTTTTGTTACTAGTTATAAAGTTACGTTTCAGAATTAGTAACGGAGGCTTGGGCTCAACTGTTAAACTGTCAACTTGCGATTTGAATCTGTGGCGGAAGGAAGTAGTTCCGCACAAAAGAGGGTTTGAAAAACCCTCTAGAGAAACTCTGTTGTTGTTTCTTATTTATTTACTTACACACTTGTGAGGTTGAACTGTCATATAAATGCAATTTCACACTCGTAGATATATAAGTGTGATATGGCTCTCACACTCATGTGATATGGCTGTGTACCAGCGTGCTGTATTTACTATGGCACAAGGCCACGCCGAATCACAGCCGTGCTGATATGCAGCATATTTAATTAACTTATATTTATATAGAATAAAAGCAGAACGGTGCTGGTTTAAGAAAATTGCCCTTCCTTTTGTATAAAACCCATCTAGAGAACCTTCTATTTGCTCTCCCTCAGTCTCTATCTATGGCATTGTGGGGGCAACATCTGACTGCAGGCAGTCCCTTTCACATGACAATCTTATGCATTATTCCACTCATTAAAGACTGGGAGAAGCCTAGGGACCTCAACAAGTACTCAATCACAGTGGCCCCAGACACTAGACCGTGGGTCTACAGAGACGCACTGACAACTTACCAAGGACAGGCAGAAAAGGGAGTCGGGCCAGAGGTATACTGCAATGTTGTGAGCTTCTGAAGAAATGCATGAGATATGCTGTGTAATATGTTTGAAAGACAGCGTGGATTTAGATATGGTGGGAAAATGAATTGGGGGTAAAAAAAAAAAATTGTCTATGCTGTGACATGAGCAGGGGCCACCTGCAGGTCAAGGAACAGCTGGCATGTGTATGTACGAGTGTGCATGTGTGTGTTCTGGCTCTGACACACAGACCATCTGACATGGCCTCAAAACAGTTTGGCACAAAAGGCCAGACATGTAGATAGACACAATATTACTGCTTAAGTCACAGAACACACTTTAAAATGACATGTGTGCACCACAATTCATAAATTCACAGGTTAATATGCAGCGTTTAGGGCAAAATCAAGATTTAACATCTATAATCAAAGACTTTAAGAGTATCATTTTCATTACATTAAAAAGTGCAATCCATTATCACCCCAGGTGGCCATTAGCAACATTGTATCAAAACATGCTGTCAAATAACACTCCCATATTCCTCTACCTATAAGTATGAGCTAATTTCAAGGGTTCAATTGTGTATATATTTTTAATAAATGAGCCTATTTCACTTGCCTTTGCCCCTAGCATTTCCCCAAGTGTAATGGAAATAGTTACAGTAACTATTCTGTGCAAAGGAGAGAAGTCCCCCCATTGTACTTGAGAATCAATAGATTTGCCCTTGTTCGGTTAATACACTCCCCCTCGTATCTTCAATTTGATGCCTGGAGGAGAATGGCCTGCAGTGGTTAATAGTATTGAACCGTTTCTCTTTTAAAGCTTCTGTTGCGAGACATGGAGCCAAATCGACAGCCGTGCGGTGGGCAACGCTGCAAGATCAAACGGGTCAATGAGGAAAAATGTTTGAGTGCAAAAGGCAGAAACGGTAAAAAAACATGGCGCACAATTTTCCTCTCAACAATGTGTGCTGTTAGGATATAAAAACCTGCAATAAAGCCCTCTTGCCATGTTCAATTGAGAAGGCCCATAAATATACAACCTATAAAGCTGACAACGAACTGTTTCTCAGCTCTGAGAATATTAGTTGCGTCCAAGAGTTGATTGGAGGTTTTCTAATTCGCATATGTGTATCCCATTTGGTGAACAATGATGTCATTGTGTGAAATGAACACAATTTGGGGAATAATGAGCTAGACTGACAGAGTCCAGCAACATTTTTGATTGGCTGTTGGCAGAATTACTGACCGTAGTCCTCCAGTGATTTGCACGTAATATCCAAGTGGGTGGAGCCAAAAGGGTTTCGGATGAATCTCCGCCTTCTCCGGAGGTCATCCTCCCAGTAATCCAGACGCCAGAAGTCATGCAGCTGACTGGAAAAGGGGAAAAGACAGGAACTCCTGTTAGGAATCAGAAAAACAAAAACAAATTGGAAATCTAAAACAAATATATATCTATATCATAGATATATATATATCATTATATGAAACAGGCAATGCTTCCTACAGGGCACAACATTTAAATTTGTACAAATGTGAAGAAATGTCATGTATATTGAACAATATATATTGTATATTTCCATTAAATAAATAAAAAAGCAAATCATAATGGCATAAGTCATAATTTTGACAAAAAAAGTTGGAACTATGACAAAAATCATAATTATGACAAAATGTCAGAATTATGACATACTTAGTCATAATTGAAAGATCAAAACTAGGACAAAAATAAATTATGGCGAAAGGGTGGACTTATGAAATACTAAGTCGTGACTAGATAAAAAGTAAAAATTGAAAAGAGTTTTGACAGTTTCAAATTATGTCAACATTTTGACTAGTGTATTATTTAATTAATATTTAGCAATACATGATTTTGTATGTGGCAGAAATGGGTTTCCACACACACACACACACATGTTGTGTTTCCATGTTTTATGGGACACACACACACACACACACACAGACAAATACACACACAAATACACACACACACACACACACACACACACACACACACACACACACACACACACACACACACACACACACACACACACACACACAAATACACACAAATACACACACACACAGACACACACACACACACACACACACACACACACACACACACACACACACACACACACACACACACACACAGATTTATATAGTAGTGTAATATTCTATATATAATGCTATGGAGAATTGCATTTTGGAGGGCACCCAAACCAAAGGTTGCACATGAGGGATAATCAAATGATATCTTGTAAAATATAGCTAATTCATAAAGTTCATTAAAGCTCCAGAAACCCAGACACGCTATTCCAAGAACCCCTTGGGCATTAAACAGCAGCCGTGGTTATACAGCACACAAATAAATAACTGCAAGTCCCATTAACAAATACTGTATCAAATTACAAGTATAAATGGCGCAGCTTGCCTCCTTTTTACTGTGTTTTTTAACAAGTCTTGTAAATCAGAGGTAGGACCCTCTATGCAGCCGGAGAGAGGTTTTAATGATGCTGGGGTCTCACCATAGCCACACCCCAGGCCAATAAAACAGAGACCCCCTCCCTCTGCATATGTGCAGCTGTGATTAAAATAACGTGCTGAAATATTCATTGAAATGATTCCCAGGGCCCTGGAGCAAGCTGCAGAAAATTGCGCTTTTATTCATTATTAATAACAGCGAATTAGAGGCCGTATAAAAGAAAAAATGAGAGGCTTAGAAAAAAGGGGAGCACAGGGAATGAGAGGGAAACAGCTACAGCATGTGGTAACCATCTTTGTAAATGATTATTCCAACATTAGCAGGGACCTGGGCTAATTTTATTGCTTGCAGCTAATGCAAACCATTAAGGGCAGGGACCAGCATCAGGTTACTAAGTGCAGAACGCTTCGAGCACGCTCTGGCTGGAGATGTTTCAAAGGCTTTAAAACGGTGTGAGAGAGCGGGAAAGGAAAAAGCACAGAAAGAAAAAGCAGGCCAGCCCTGAATAATACTGCAGCTAATTTACTCCAAAGAGGATTTAGAGAGTGATGATTGGTGTAATTGGGGGATAGATGACAGCATGGTATGGGACAATCACCAAATTCAACATGTGGTTTGTCTTCATTACCAGCTACTCATGGGGAAATACACCATCCACTTTGAGCTATATACTAATTCCCATCATAAACTTGAGTCATTAGTCTATGTTCTATCTTACAAACAGAGACGGACGAACTATCCTATGCAATACTGTAATTAAATCAACTGATTTGTGCAAAATTTGTAGATGAAGAATGACATTGTCCACACAATAGCTTTGTGTTTAACAATCAAGTTGTTATTCACTGATAATCTATGCTAAGAAGTGTCAAACTTTCATGTCAATGACAACCGCCTTTGTTTTTGACATGTCAAAAACAACTAAGCCGCAACGTTGTGAAAATGCGTATTGTGCAATGCAATGTAATGGAAGTAGCGACAGATCTTTATCAAAAAAAGAATAATAATGGAAGGTTTGAATCCATCATTTGTAGAGTGGACTGAGGCAGATCTGAATGCCTCAGATGTCTGTTGTTTCATCTGAAGATCAAGTTATTTGACCTTGTAATTTTTAATTAAAAAGTAAAAAAAAAAAAAGAACGAATCATCTGTGCATTTAGAAAATAGATGAATAATTTCCAGTTCACGGCAACTTAAAGAGCTTGAATTTGGGGGCACTATCGTAGTGCTTTTATTTATTTATTTTGACATTTTATCATTACAGTGCTATAAACTTTCATTCTATGAAGATTGTGGGAAGATTATATAAAAAAAAAAACAATTGTTCCATTAACCCTTAAACGCATATCTTGGGTCTTTAGTGACCCGGGACGTCAGTACCCTCCTCCTCATTCATTTTTTGAAGTTAAACCTTAACTCAACCTTCTAAGTATTCCTCAATCAATTCATTATAAACAATGTAACAAGAAAAACATAATACAATTGTTTTTGCCTGTTTTCTCATTAATTTCTGTAAAAATTGTATAGGGTTGCTAACGACCCGAGGTGTGTAACTAAGTATTTTTTTTTTCTGCACAACAATATTTAAATCTGCGATGACTGAATATGTGAAATTCACCTTTATCCCACAGCGATGAAGTGACGTTTCACTCATAGTCACCGCAGGCAGAAAACAAAAGAATAGGAAGAATCATCAGCAAAACTTGAAATGGCTCGGCGATTTACTGCAGAGCAAGAACTGAACGCAATCTAATACTGTCACTGTCACTTGATGGTGGATCTACTGAAGAAGCTGTCAGCAATCAAAATATTGATTTTGAAGATGTTGAAAATGATAGTTTTGAGAATATGAGCCAGATGCTGAATGTACTGAAATGAGCTCTGACGAAGACAGTGATGATGGTATAAAACATCTGCTCAAACTGAACCCGTCCAAGCTCCAAAAGGTAACAAAATACGCTTTATTTTATTCTTCTGTATTTATTATTATTTTTTCTAATATCAGGAGAGTTTTATATTATTACCGGGTCACTAAAGACCCGAATATGTAATAATGACTGGCAAAACATTCATGCATGAGGGAGAAAAAATGTCAGAAGTTTCATTTCAGGGTGAACTATCCCTTTAAGATTTTTTTTCCTTAAATGCATCCACATAAATAAGTCCACATAAAAAATCTTTGGAATAGTAATAATAATAAAAACAACTTTATTATTCGCCCACTAAGAAAAATAAAAACCAACAAAATTATAACATGAGAAGCCAACATTCTCACTTTAACACCAGGCAGCCATTCCATTAAAAAAATAATCTTCAGATCCTACCGAGGTGTTTGCCCCAAGCTATGTATTGAATTGAATGGGCCTCTCTCCACTCTGCCATAATATTGAGGCAGTCTAAACAGATTAAAGTGTTACAGCAGGATCACATCACAAAAGCTGCTCCTTGTTGCGTGAATATTATATCTACAAATGTCAAGAAATCAGGAGGCTCAAGGGACTTAACCGAGCTCTGACAGCAACACGAGTGCTCGTTCTCAGTTTAACATCAATCAAGAACGTTCGCTTGTGTGTGTGTGTGTGTGTGTGTGTGTGTGTGTGTGTGTGTGTGTGTGTGTGTGTGTGTGTAGGAAACAAAGCCTGTTTGCATACATGAGCGGCATGCCAAAAGTTCATCACTCGCTGGGGTATGAAAAGCAAAAGTGCTTTGTCTGGGGCTTGTCTGTTGTCAGTCTTATACCTCGAGAGCCAGACAGAGATGTCAAGAGGCGTATAGGCCAAAGTCAAGTAAATGACATTGTAAATGCAAGATTACAGCGTGGAAAAAAAATGTAAATCCCACCGAGGCAACCGGGCGATTACCATTTAAGATTAGAACATCCAAAGCTGCCTGCGAGTAGGCAATGTACTGTAGCGCGCGGCCGCAGGAGAAAAATTCAAGCACGTACACTTTGAAGATTTCCGAGTTTCCCCTACCTCAGCATATATGATGATTTTGATTTGGTTTGACAGCGGTATGTCGGCTGTGTACAGCAATTCAGAGGAAAGCCCAAACATTTTCGTTTTCTTCTTAATAAGGGGATTAGACAAGCGGTATTACAATGAACGATAAACCGAAGGGTGCCCGATGACACCGTTTACATTTCTTCACCCCCTCTTTCCCCTAAAGCATATGCTTTTACTTTGGCGGTGGTTTCCGTAGGATTGGACGGGGGTCCAGTGATACGTTAAACCCCGCGGTCAACATACAGAGCCGGATTTAGTCCGTGCCAAAAGTGCCATGACGTGAGTTTCCTCACCCAGGGTGGTCCAGCTCAAAAGAGTGGTTCTTCCGCAGGGAGATTGTGGACGTATACTGTAAACTTTTAACAATTTATTTAGGCCCATTAAACTGTTACAGCAGTCCTTTTCAAGAGCAACAGATTATATGTAAGCAATATGACACAAGCTGGAATGCTGATTGTGTGTAATTTTACTGTTTGATAAACAATAAAATAGTTCCAAACAAATCCACAAAAAGAATTAAGGCCCGTTCACACAGAAAGCAATTTTGCATTTCAGAATGTCAGACAGTAGAATGAAAAAAATGAAACAACCCAAGATATTAGCTTTGTTCACTGACACAGAATAAATTGGGCAAATGAATGATTCACTGACTCACTAATGGATATCCACTTGTTCTTTCCTTATGGGATTGAAATTCCCGTCACATGTATTGTGGTCACGTATCATGAGTCGCACTGAAATGACATCAGCTCCCCTCTTCGATTGATTGGTTTGAGGGAGCTGTCAATCCAAAACTAGTGGACCAATGGTGATGCTTAAGCCCGCCTTATTTTACATGAAACTCAAACTGCAACATTTGGAAAAGCAAGCGCAGAATGTGGAAAGAAGAACGAAGAGAAAAACAGCACAAGCATACAAAATAATAATAATAATAATAATAATAATTTACTAACCTTACTTGCTATTAATAAGCAGTAAATTAGGGTTTATTGAGGCAAACTTCATTGTTAATATTGAATATGTGTTCCCAATGTGTTACAGAAAATGTAAGAGATAACAAAATACATAATTTTTAAGAACACAAACAGAAGTTATGCAGATTATATTGCATTTCTGTCAATAGGTCCTCATAAATACTACACACTGCACCTTTAAGGGACACATTTAACAATATCAAACACCTAAGCTCAGGACAGAAACAGAAAAACAAGAAAGTAAGTAAAAAAAAGGATTATTTGTTTATAGCTTATAGCCTGTGCAAATAGTTTTTAGTGATTTTATGTTAACTGAAAATGTCTTTTAAGAATATAGGTTTACAATTCGCCAATTTACATTTATGACTACAGAATCTACACAGGGAAAAAATATTATAAAGCAAACACTTGGACCTGCTTCAAAATAGCCAAAATATTTTGGACTCTTCATGCGCTCAACAGTCACAGATTTCCTTACATAGCAGAAGTGAAGACAAAATAGCCTTACAAAATCCATAGACTAAACAGTTGAGCACATAGTGCATATTGTATGTACTTAGTATTTCGTCTTTGATATGATATCAGCACTTATGGAATGCTGCTCAGACATTCAAATCTGGAACTAACTGTTGTGTAAATATCAATATCAGCTGTTATGCTGTTGTCCAGGAGTCTTTATTGGAGAATAAAAACAGCAATAGGCTACTTAATTGTTTCAGATTTAAAAAAGGAAAGACTATATTCGTGCTGGTCTTCACATTAAAGAGTGGATCCTGATAACCGTTTCCTCTGAATGGTAATCACTCACTGGAATTAGCTTCCGACACGCTCGACTTTACCAATCGTGGGGCTCATGATGACAGGCATAAAGGATGGTGGAGGGCCGGCCCTCCTCGAAAGCGGCTCAAATTTATTAGTCACATCGCCCATCAATCACCCAAATGGATTTCCAACTGCATTTTAAAAGCTAATTTCCCTGCACTGATAACCAAAACTATCAGCCGACCAGCATGCCAGTCATTATTTACTACTGCTTTGGGTCTTATTTTTTTCTGAATGCATCACAAAGGACTGGTATAAAATTGTGTGTATCCCCCCTCTCTCTACCACACATTAAAAACACTCTCCGAGAGTGAGAGAACAAGATTTAAGACTATTGTGTCCATAGGGCATGTGTTGTTTGTGAAAGGCTGTAAAAAATTGACAGCCATGATTCAGTATAAAATGGCAAAATGGGAAATAAAGGAAAGGATAACAATTTAATCTTAAAATACAATATATATATATATAGCTGTGTTCTTGTTTGGAAAGCCCAGCTGCAGATATGATCTATTGGGCTTTTACACTGGTATTGTGGGGGATTATGGGATGCTGGTTCATGAGATGGATTACCCTGTTACTGTGCTGCTCCGCAGGGCTTGAGCAGTCAAAGCAAGCAGACCTTCATTGTACATCTCCAAAGATTCATTTAAGTGGGAGGATTCAGGGGTGCAACGCTTCTGTCTAGACAGCTGTTTTGACCACCTCTGAGTCTCTTTGGTCTAAGAGAGTCTTCTGAACTGAGTCTTTCTGAATAAGGCCTTATTCACACAGAAACACACACACACAGAAACACACACACACACAGAAACACACAAACACACACACACACACACACACACACACACACACACACACACACACACACACACACACACACACACACACACACACACACACACACACACACACACACACACACACACACACACACACACACACACACACACACACACACACACACACACACACACACACACAATTAATTGGGATTAAATCCCAATCTCAATCTAAACCACATATAAAGGTGGTTTGAAATTGTTTCAGAACTGTGAAGATTATTATTATTATTATTTGGCATTTGGGACATTAATTCAGACATGTGCAGTAGTGTCTCTTTCCCCATATAGTTTCATTTTATATATAGTAAATATTTAATCTACAATTCATAAAGTACAGTAATGTCTCAGAAATTAGTTTTGTGTTCAACAACATGAGTGTGATGGACATGAGCAAAGGCAACATTTCCTGTTGTCCCCTATATTACTATGGCACCCGACTGTCTGATACTTTAACCTTGACATAGCCTACCTTACAACGTGAAGAAATAAACTATAAAACTAAAAACTATATAAATGTCCTACTTAAGATTTGTTTTATTTGTCTAGTTAAAATCTAAAATACTTAAACGACAAATGTATTTGTAAAGCAAAACTCCATAAAATATAAAGACATAAGACATTTTCAGAAAATGCATCTTTAATACAACTGTATTTTTCATATGTTTGCTTAAAACACATTTAAAAACGCACACTTGCATTAAATATACATATCTGTGTTTTATCTATAATAAAACAGTTTAAAAAAGGATTTTTAGAATTTGAATTGGAAAACAAGATTACTAGATTAATACGATTTACAAGATATATATAAATATATATGTATATATATATATATATATATATATATATATATATATATATTAGTCCCTCATATGGCAAACGATATGTGTGTGTAAGATTTGTCTGTATCTTTAGCTCTGTGAAAACTAGCATGACACAAAATAGAAAGAATATAAAAAATAAAAAAGAAAAAGAAACGTATTGTGGGTGTCCAAAATGAAGCTTTAAATCAAGTAAAAATAGTTAGTTTTTTTAATAAAGGTATAAAGGTTAGGTTTTTTAACTACATTAGGTAATGTAATAAAGTTAGGTTTTAATTATGCCAAATATTTTGAATTCATCACATTTTATCGCTAATATAAATATTTATTTGTTGAGAGGAGTCCCAAAATACGGATTTTTGAGGCAGATAAAAAACACTGATAGACATTACAAAAAGTGGCTTTATAAATCAATATATGGTTTATTTCTATATCATCTATTCTATAGCATATAATCCATAGTAATCCATGTCATTTGTCAATCTGTCTGCATGTGCTGTTTTTAATTTATTTATTGCTTTAAGCCCACATGCTGAATGATGCCTTTGGCTGGGACACTAAATTAACATTAAATGAACATGTTTAATTGACAGCTCCAGAGAAGCATACAGTCATGATCACGGTCAATGAGGCCATTGATGAAAATCTGGAAATCACGTCACTACAGATAGTCTCTTGTTGTGGCACATAACAGAATGGCAGGGAAATTCAATAAGGCACCATTATGTTCTCATTAAATGCATCCATTGGGGACATAAATGGAGCATAATTAGTAAAATAGAGGTAATCAGTGACTGGTCTATTTTGGGGGTTGCCTGGCTTTCCTCAGTGCCACACTGACTCCGTGACGTTACGGCTGCCATTCTTCATGTTCATGACATTAAACACATGCTCAACACTTTCAATGAAGTTAAGCCATGCCCTCTCTATTCCCGTCGCATACGTCTGTTTAAAATTGGGGGGTATTAGCACTACTTCAAACTAATATAGCTTGATCTTTGGGGTTTGACAGCCAAAATCCTTTCCAAGATGGAGATTATTTCATATGCTTTTATGATATTTATTTGAGACAGTTCCTCATGGAATTGCACCTCAGATGGAAATTATTTACGCTTGAGGGAGCCTGAAACTGAAAAAGCCACAAAAAAGGATGCCTCATGCAATATTTAAAAAAACAGCTTTTGGTAAACAGATCTTCTCTGGATATATTCTCTAGCCTGAACTTTTCATTTTTGTCCTGGCTTTCATTTCTTCTAAACGGTATACATCTATATCAAAGCCAAATCATATATAAACACTCCATTAACATTTCTAGAGTACCCAGCCATTTATCGGGCATTTTTCAAGTCTCATGCTTCAAGGTAAACACTTTTAAATCACTTTTAAAATGCAATTAACACTCGTAGAAATAAAGGTTCTAAAATGGTGTTTTTAAAATGATGCCTTAGAAGGAACCATAATTGGTTCCCTAAATAACCTTTCAGTTCTTAACCTTTCACCTTCTTAACCTTTTTTTGTAATTTAAAGAGCATTTGAATAATCTGAAGAACCGTTTCCATGAAACAAAAAACACACATTTTTGTCATGGAATGGTTCCATGGATGTTGTCAAAGGTTCATCATGAAACCATAGATGCCAATAAAGAACCTTTATTTTTAAGTGCATGTTTTTATTTCTAATGCAATGTTCTTCCGGATCTTTGAAATGTGATCAAATTTCCACAATCCACTCCAATTAGTATTTGTAGTATTTGTCAGTTTACTGGTGAGGAAAAGCCTTCATTATGTAGCTGAATCAAACTAAAATACTTGAGCAGACACATAAAAAGCACTTTGGCTTAAGACTGGCAAGGCCTGCACTGCGGGTCACTGTGTTGGATGAAGACAGACGCGGCTGCCTGAGTTAGAGACAGAGTTCTAGTACAGGTCAGGCGTCCCTTCTTGCCCGTTTCGGCGAACCGTCCATCTCTCATCAAAGACAAAGCCAACGGAGTGGGAAAAAACTCTAGCAGTCGTACTCTTTTCTGTTGAAATTGATGATCGTTCCAACGGCCCTCTTCCCAGAGATAATTAGCACAGGCTTTGAGGTTAAGCACGCCCAAGGGGAAGTGACTTTGTGTAGGTCAAAAACAATCATAGGGGTTCGTGAATGAAAGAATCGTAGCGAAAGTTTCTAGCTGGTGGCCACAGGTGTTCAGCGTACCAACCTTTTTGTAACAAAGGGAGCTTCAGTGGAAACTAGTGGACTTTATTTCAAGGCTAGATACAATAATGAAGGTCATTCAGGGAAAAGGTGTGTTTAAGAGTTGTTTCAATATTTCCTCCATCAGTCTCCAAATGTCATTTGAAAGATCATTTGAATCACATTCACTGTTCTCTCCTGCTTTCCCTAATTAGCTTCAAGAAATAGATCGGCAGAAAAATGAAAATTCAGTCACTCTTTACACACCCTCTTTCTGTTTCTTTTTCCAGTAGAACAGCAAAGGACAATTTCTAAAGATTTAGACAAGACAATACATGGACTCCATACAGTGACAATTCATAGTAACCAGTGATCTCGAGCTCCAAAGTGGACATGTTTGTTCTTTTGAACTTTCTATTCAACAAAGAATCCTGTATTGTATCACAGTTCTGTCAGGACCACTATCATCAAAGATGATCGATTGACTATTAGCATATAGTTCTGATGGCCGGTATACAGTTCTGTTCTGGGCAAGAACTCTCTGCGCATCCATGCAGCCTAGCACGGATAAGAGCAGGGAGAGCACCAATAACCCCCCTTAGGGTAAACACAACAGAACCAACATAATTGTATGGCAGATATCATTAATGTTGATATTAAATGTACAAAATAATTCAGGAATTTTGTCTGATTCAAGGGGAAATAGAATACCAAATCCTAACTGGACAAGAGGAGGAGCCGGGGGTGGAGGAGGGTAAATGAGCTTTAGAGAAACGTGATAGCTACTGATAGTACTGTATAAATATATGCTGTGATAGATGTCATATTCCTACAGGTAGACGTGATCAGCTGATGCAAGCTTAAATGTGTGACCTGCCAGAACTATTGCTACGCTGGATGTACCACAAAAAACAAACAAAACAAAAAAAACATTCAGAAGTAACATGACGAGTAACGCATGACGATTTTAACGTCTTTAACGTTTAAAAATGTTTAAAAGTTTAGGGTCTGTATAATTTTCCAGTGTTTTTGACAGAAGTAGTATTAGTCTAAATAAATGCAGTAGTAAAGTAAAGTCAAATATAGACTATAATATACTGTAATATGGCCTACTTTTATGGTGTAAAGCAACTCAACAGAAGACAATTGTGTTGTGATCGGTCAGGTTAATGTTGGTGCGGTCTATTTAAACATTTTACAGAAAGGATTACTCAAATTCTCCTTTGGTGTTACATGTTGGAAAAATAAAATCAATGGGATTTGGAATGAGATGAGTTTGAGTAAATAACAACACTTGTTTTTGGCTCTTTTCCTGTAATTCAAACATGCACATGGTGTGACTTACACACTCTGGAAATAAATGACAGCAGACCACAGTTAATCTTTTATTTAGACCTAAGTCCTAAGTCCTAAACCCCATAAGAGCTGTACATATTTCTCTTCAATTGCTACTATTAGATTTGATAACCTTTCAACCACTCCCAATGAGACTACTTAACCACGCCATATGTAACTGGAAGGCTCCATTCTATCACCAAGTTATTATCCAGTATGGGACTGCTCCCATCCATCAAACAAGAGACCATGCACCGTTATTCAAGGGAAATGGTGCCTCCCTCATTCTCCACCTCCAACAAATCAATAAATGCCACTACTCTCCATCTCTTGACACTGTCTTTTTTCTTCATCTCACTTCTTACAGTCAACAGCAAAAAAAAAAGAAAAAAGTAATTATACAAGAAAGTGTTGACAATCAATACCCAAGTCAGGTTAAGTTAAGGTCTGGGGTGGTCCAGGTATGCTGGTCCTCCGTCAGCTGTCAGCTATAGTGCTGACGTTGACAAAGGGCATGAACGCAACCCCGGGACGCCTGTCCACTGTGACCACAGACTTTGCATTTTTTGTTACGGACAGCCATTTTGAAGCAATTAGCACCAGAATGACTGTTTCAAGCTACGTTAAACTCCAGGAAATTGACGCTAAGAAGAAGTATTATTGGACACCTAGCACAGTCAGCTACGCGCCATTGCATGGCAAAAAAAATGCTGATTGAAAATCGGTGGACGTCAGCTTTATTCAGTGTGACATGATGCTTGGGAAGAGCGCTGAGACACAGCTAGCATGCGCATTTAAACAGACAATGGCTAAGGTTTCAGTGGCATAGGGTAGAGTGGGGGAAAATGCCCCCCTTAAAGACTGTGTAACTTATTCTGTGAAACAAAAGTTAAATGTGTCTAGAATAGCTATCCTAGTTTTCAGTGACAAAGACATATAAATTATAAACCAAGTATGAAAAATGTCCAGAGTTTTCATGGTATTAGATTTTTAACAAAAAAAATATTTTTACAAAGGTACCACAGGTGGGGTAAAATGCCCCCACTCTGACAAAGCAATTTGCTTTATAAGTTTACAGCAAAATCAGAATACGAGCATGTTTTAGCTTAAAATTAAAAAGACAAGCCAAAATAACAGATAAATATGAATATTATTCATAATCCATTTTGGAAATCAACCGTTTTGAAAAATATTGCTAGCTGATGCTAACTGGCTGGCTGACGAACTAGCAAACTGATACTAATGTGAGGGAATTTTTAAATATAAAGTCCAAGTATTTTTATTCAACCACCTAGTTAGATTACATTTGATGGGAAAACATAGAATGTGATGTTCAGAACATGGTAATACCGTATTTATGATAGTGGGAATGGCGTTTTACCCCACAGACTTGAAAAAAACGTTATGTCATTCTAAAAATATAATTATATTTTCCTTAAATAACAAGTACTCACTAACTACAAGCCTTGTTCTTCTCATATCATATAAAACTGTGATGTTCTGCAAAACAGCAGGTTTTAAAAACACTTTTTTTCTTACTATTAAAAATTAAATCACTTAACGTGAAATCCGTTTTCTCTCAGGTACGTCCACAGTGTAAGCTTCACAGTGAAAACTTCTACATCACTCTGGTCAAAGTGGTCCATAGCAACAACAAAAACTTATCTTGATTTTATCTAGTGGTTATTTTGGGAAACAAGTAGGGGGGCATTTTACCCCATTCCCTACCCTACTACCAAACTACTTGTACAGTTATTGTATTCTATTTCAATTAAAACGCATTATAATTTGACTTTTGACCGAAGTCAGCAACATAATGCAACACAATGAAGTCATATGTATTGTTTTAAAAAGTGTGTAATTTCTGTGCTATTTATGTACTATGGATATGTGAGTGGCATAATAAACACAACTTAATTTAAAAACAATTTGGATAGTACAGTAATTAAACACATTTTATTTAAATAAGTATTTATTCCAGATACAGATCAAATCGTTTCTGTCACACTGGAATGAACTTGATATGGGAATCCACAGAGAAAAGTTCAAAGATTTGTCATCTAGTTAATTGATTATGACAATAATGCGCCTTAGATTGCCTCCAAATATGACCTAAGTATTAGAGAGCTGGATAACAGGCCAGTGACATGCAAATAAATGGCTCCATGATTTTTCGATTTCATAGATTTCTTTTCCATCATTAATCCCAACGCTGACATCTTCTCACTTTTGACACGACTGAACTTTATAATTCACTGGTGGAGGTCGGAGGTCAACAGGAGAGGGAAAGGAAAATAACTCCCTCAGAGGAAAGCGAGAAGAAAAAAAATCTGACATCCAATTTTCGACTTGATTTATCAGTGTAAAGCCAAAATTGATAGTGTGTCATTACTGGGCTCAGAGCTGTCTGGCATCGTCCTATCAAAGCCTTCTCCTTCTGATTTAGCAGCACAGATCAATACAACCCTATACTGTTTCAATTTGAGAAGTATTGATTTTCTGATGCCGACTCAATACAGGGGACATTCATCATCAGGCAAGCATAAAGTATGATCGAACTGAAGATTCGTGGGTTGGATTTGGTTGTTTGGCTTTCAGCTCATGCAGTCATTGAAGAATTGCTATGCAGCGTTGCATCTTCTCATCTCTTGGTGCGTCATCTCTGACGGATTATTCGATTTTACACAACGGAGAACATTTATTCATCTAATAATGCCACAACTGCTTCTCTGGTAATATTTGTTAAAATACAAAAGCATTTCCAGTTGTTCCGCAGAAAATAATGGCAAAAATCAAAGCGGTGCTCCAAAGCATCATGGGAACATTTGTGTTTTCAGAAGGACTAAATGTGAAAACATCATTTCGATCATTTTTCACATGTCCCTGGGCTGTAGCACAAAGTAAAAGGAGAAAACCAATCTGAGTGCATTCATGCTCAAAGACACACACACAAACACACTAATACAAATATATTTTCAGGCGGACATGCTAACACACACATATGCAAAGTACACACACACACACACACACACACACACACACACACACACACACACACACACACACACACACACACACACACACACACATGCTTTAGAACACCGCAGGCTTTCTATTTTACAGAAGCTGCATAAATGGGAAAGTTAATGTAGCATTGAATAAGACTAAGCTGCTCAGCTGTAACACCGCCTTGAGCTCATGAACATATTGCATCATTTTTCTTCTCCAGCAGGTTACCATTAAATTTGAATTTGTTGGAAGTTTTGTGGTACCATTTACAATGTGCCCCAGCTCAATAACCTTTTGTCTCAATGCAAATGTTATGCCTTCCAGGTGGTTTTCATAAATATTTGAATAAGTCTGAATAGTGGCAGAGACTTTCAGCCAAACCACCGTCTATAGCTTTTTATTATTTTGTGCAGTTGGTGTTGGATGCACTTCATTATAATGGCAAGAGGGAATTTGAGGTGATGAATTTAAGGCAGCATTTGAGAGACTGGATACATAACATGTTTCAGAAAATGGGCAGACTATGATGTTACTGTCATTTATGGAGGATTGTCACTGCCATATTAATAAATACATTTTTAATGAATTAAAATGGTTAATAAATGTCAATTAATAAATTAAAAATACAAGTTTTAGTACATATTTAAAAAAAAAATGAATATGGAACTCATTCAATCAACAATCTGACAGTCATATCCATTATAAATAAAACTAACAAAAAAATAAAACCACATAAACCTATAGTAAATCAAACTGTTAAATTGAACTTTAAGATCAAAATAACAAATATAATAATGAAGAAATAAAACAAATATGTTTTTGTTAGAACAAACCGCAGTGAGTTTTTTTATTTTATTTTATACTGTGAGCACACAGGATATGAAATATGTGCTCTAAACACAGACCTAAAATAAAAATAGGACAACCTACATACATACTTAACTATTACAGCACCGTTAATGTAAGGCTCTGTGTCTGACATCATGCCAAAAATCTAGTTCTGACAGATAAAAATGTGGGGACATCTAGAATCTTCGGAGTCATCAAAACTGATAACAGAAGTGCAATCAGTGAAAGCAGCTGAGCTATGTTCTCTATTTGTACTCACACAGTTCATGCTGATGTTTCTTATTGAAGTGGGTAAACATGATGCCATCATGGACATTCAACCATCTGCAGTGGATTTCACAAATTTAATAAGAAACCCACAGCCACTGTTTCTGCAAATCGAGCCAATTTGGAAGGCAAATAAGTAATTGTGCTTGGATTGTGTGTGTTTGTGTACACATGTTCGTAAGTGGGTCTTCTGGCTAACAGCCAATGTTGGCAGAAGAATCTCAATCCAGTCATCATGTGTTCCACCAATAAAACTCAAGGAGCGTTTAAAAATAAATTATAAAAAAGTGTAAAAAAATCAATAAATAATACTAATAATAGTATATAATAATTACTATTAATAATAATAATAATATATATATGATATTAGTATATGTATTAGTGCTGGGAAATCTATTTTTTTTTTTGTCAATCGATGTCAATCAAAGTTTGTGTTTGCTTAATATATATGTGTGTACTGTGTATTATTATTATGTATATATAAATACACACACATGCATGTAAATATTTAATAAAAATATGTTATATTTATATATCAGATAAATTATATAAATAAATATTTATATATACACACATTATATACACGCAAATATTTCTTAAATATATAAATTAATGAGTGTTTATTCATAAACAATAATTATACCCAGCACACACACATATATTATGTAAACACTAACTTTTATTTTGGATGCGATCGATTGCCCAGCAGTGTGTGTGTGTATATTATACACTCACCTAAAGGATTATTAGGAACACCTGTTCAATTTCTCATTAATGCAATTATCTAATCAACCAATCACATGGCAGTTGCTTCAATGCATTTAGGGGTGAGGTCCTGGACAAGACAATCTCCTGAACTCCAAACTGAATGTCAGTTCGTGGCATGGTTGATTGTGCCAGACGGGCCGGTCTGAGTATTTCACAATCTGCTCAGTTACTGGGATTTTCACGCACAACCATTTCTAGGGTTTACAAAGAATGGTGTGAAAAGGGAAAAACATCCAGTATGCGGCAGTCCTGTGGGCGAAAATGCCTTGTTGGTGCTAGAGGTCAGAGGAGAATGGGCCGACTGATTCAAGCTGATAGAAGAGCAACTTTGACTGAAATAACCACTCGTTACAACCGAGGTATGCAGCAAATCATTTGTGAAGCCACAACACGCACAACCTTGAGGGCGGATGGGCTACAACAGCAGAAGACCCCACCGGGTACCACTCATCTCCACTACAAATAGGAAAAAGAGGCTACAATTTCCACCAAAGCTCACCAAAATTGAACAGTTGACGACTGGAAAAATGTTGCCTGGTCTGATGAGTCTCGATTTCTGTTGAGACATTCAGATGGAGTCAGAATTTGGCATAAACAGAATGAGAACATGGATCCATCATGCCTTGTTACCACTGTGCAGGCTGGTGGTGGTGGTGTAATGGTGTGGGGATGTTTTCTTGGCACACTTTAGGCCCCTTTAGGCATCGTTTAAATGCCACGGCCTACCTGAGCATTGTTTCTGACCATGTCCATCCCTTTATGACCACCATGTACCCATCCTCTGATGGCTACCTCCAGCAAGATAATGCACCATGTCACAAAGCTCAAATCAT
Source organism: Gobiocypris rarus (assembly GCA_023029165.1). Taxonomy (NCBI): domain Eukaryota; kingdom Metazoa; phylum Chordata; class Actinopteri; order Cypriniformes; family Gobionidae; genus Gobiocypris; species Gobiocypris rarus. The sequence goes on along the minus strand of CM040911.1, from coordinate 26,664,883 downwards.
TTCAAATTGGTTTCTTGAACATGACAATGAGTCCACTGTACTAAAATGGCCCCCACAGTCACCAGATCTCAACCCAATAGAGCATCTTTGGGATGTGGTGGAACGGAGCTTAGTGCCCGGGATATGTATCCACAAATCTCCATCAACTGCAAGATGCTATCCTATCAATATGGGCCAACATTTCTAAAGAATGCTTTCAGCACCTTGTTGAATCAATGCCACGTAGAATTAAGGCAGTTCCAAGGTGAAAGCGGGTCAAACACAGTATTAGTATGGCGTTCCTAATAATCCTTTAGGTGAGTGTATATATATATATCTTGTAAATCGTATGAATCTAGTAATCTTGTTTTCCAATTCAAATTCTAAAATCCTTTTTAAACTGTTTTATTATAGATAAAACACAGATATGTATATTTAATGCAAGTGTGCGTTTTTAAATGTGTTTTAAGCAAACATATGAAAATACAGTTGTATTAAAGATGCATTTTCTGAAAATGTCTTATGTCTTTATATTTTATGGAGTTTTGCTTTACAAATACATTTGTCTTTTAAATATTTTAGATTTTAACTAGACAAATAAAACAAATCTTAAGTAGGACATTTATATAGTTTTTAGTTTTATAGTTTATTTCTTCACGTTGTAAGGTAGGCTATGTCAAGGTTAAAGCACATTTTAAACACCAGTAATTCAAAGTGCTTTACACAGGCATGATAAAGTAGAAAAATACACAGACATACACACATTACAATAAAAATATTAAAAGATTAGTCACAAAAAGTAAATCCTGGATCTGTTGACTGTTTAAACAGGGTTGCATCTCCCTGACTGTCATTGGTCAAACAAACAGATACCCCCATCCCAAAAGCATCATCACACACACACACACACACACACACACACAACCTGGACCACCAGTGCTCTGTCTCTGATTTAAATTATTAATTTCCTTCATTCCAAACTATTGCGTGCTCTGGTTGTTGTTTCTTAACTTTCTTCTTGCTCATGATGTTGAGGTAAAACTGTCACTTTGTACAGAATTATGTCTAGATCTTGGATTATATTCGGCCTGTTTGTGTGTGTTTGGTGGGAAACGGAACTCAAGTCAGTATTTTTTTAACAGGACCCTTGAGACCACCGTAACAACTGCCAGGTGCTCCACTGTGACACTGAGAGGGCGAGTCAGACACACACACACACACACACACACACACACATACACACACACACACACACACACACACACACACACACACACACACACACACACACACACACACACACACACACACACACACAACCTGACCACCAGTGCTCTGTCTCTGAGGATTTAGTGGCCTGGTGTGGTAATTGAGTTTGCTGACCTGTAGACTGACCCTGGTGCAGAGCAAGAAAATGACATTAAATAGGAGTCACATAAGAGGCCTGGCTGTGTGTGTGTTTGTGTCACAAAGGTAATAGTGTAACACTCGCCCCTAAAAAAGACTGTACACAGACCATCAACAAGATAAAAGCTATACAAACACACGCACACACGCACACACACACGCACACACACACACACACACACACACACACACACACACACACACACACACACACACACACACACACACACACACACACACACACACACACACACACACACACACACACACACACACACACACACCATTCTTCAACTACAGCAACTTGCCTCAGGGGTTGAGTTTTGTTAAGGAACATATTACAATAACGTTCTTTTTTGTTATGTGACGGTCACATCTTGGAAACTTTTCACTATGCATTTCTTATTTATTTGAGGTACTTTTGACTACATAATATATTAATTTAACAGCAATTAATGAGACAGCAATATCACTTTTTTTTTACTGTATTTTGATCCAATAAACACAGCTTTGGTGAGCATAAGAGACTTCTTTTAAAAACATCTGAAAAGCTACCGACCCCAAACTTCTGAACGGTACATGGTACACATGGACATTGTAAGCAGAATAAATTAAAAGTGTTTAAGAGTTGATTTCGAAAACTCTACAGTGCCCGTAGTTGAAGAAACACCCCCACACGTGCACATAGCCGTACCTCTGTGCTACTGTGCCCCAGGCTCCGTGTTTATTGGTGAGGATGTTGAGGATCTTCTGTTTGAGCTGATTGGCTGTCACATGATCACGGTGTTTGGCAGCACTGATGAGGTGATCACACATAGTCTCCTCTTCTTTCCTGTCTGCCGCATACTGCGCACAGTTAGACTGGCCGAAATATGGATGGGAGAAAGAGAGCGAGATTAACATCTATAGGTCACAATGAATCAGGACACTGAAAGCAAGAATAGACTGAGGGATAGTTCATCCACAAATGAAAATTCAATCATTTACTCATCCTCACTACGTTCCAAACCTGTTCTGAAAGACACAAAGTGTTATTTTTGTCCTTACAATAAAAGTCAATGAGCTCCAGTGCAGCTTTGGACCTCATTGACTTTCATTATATGGACAAAAACAGTTGATCAAAATAGCTTATTTTGTGTTCTGCTGAAGAAAGAATGGTTTGGAATGACATGAGGATATTTTCATTTTTGGGTCACTGTCCCTTTAAGAACCAAGAATTTCTTCCATTGTTTTACCATTTTAACATATATTGTAGGGTAACACTTATTTTGCAGTGCCCTTGCTACACGTTGCATATACTTACTACAGTAATAACAGTAAATTATGCATAAATCCATTCAACTAACCCTAAAACAAACCCTAACCCTATAGTAAGTACATGTAGTTAATTAATATTACTCAGTACTTAAATGTGTAATTACACTGCATCAAGAACGCATTAAATCAAGGCCATAACCATGTCTTGGGGGGGGGGCAACGTTTTATTTTTTTTGTGTCCGTGGGGAAGTGGGGGTATTGGTCTTATTGGTTTATTTAAAGGAATTAAATTAGTAAAGGATTAAAAGGGATTTAAGGAAATAAGTTCCAGTTATATTGTAGATAATATATCTAATATTTAGTTTTTTGAATATGCACATATTCACTCTAATTTTCATCTGCCTAAAATGTAAAAATGCAAAAAGTTTCTCATCATGTCAAATTGACCCTTCGCTAAGCCCCGCCCTCCTTAGTTACTGTTGCTACGCCTGTCAAGCTTTCGAGCCTGGCCCGTCTATTACAGTTTGTATGCGCCGGTGTCAGACATTCCTAAGGAGATAATTAGTCAGTTTTAGCGAAAAGGTGAAATATGCATTCAAGGGATGTATCCATGGCATAATATGCAACCGATTAGAGAATTATTTCATCAAAATTGAAGCTAAAGCCTATAGGTCCCAGCGCAAGCAGCAGCCGCCTCACACGCTGACTATTCAAATGGGAAACTCACAAACTGAGGAACAGCTGTTCATGCACAATCTAATAATTATAAATCAAACAGCTTATCCATAAGACTTGTGGAATAAACACAATACATAAGCCTGACCACTTTGCAATGATAACATTCTCCTGCTTATATTTTATATATAGATTCTCCCACACTGCTTGATCCACAACAATCTGATGGGGTATTTTGCACTGTGAAATTGTTTTCCCTAATAAGAATCCTCAGTAAAATTACATTGAATTAGTTCACGTAAGTTTGTAAAAACGCTAACATGCTTTAGAATTGTTCGATGCGGCAGCATGGATCGATAGATATAGCTATAATTTTGCGCTACGGTAGGAAAATCTGACAAGGTAGGACAAATCGACAGAACAGCATCATTTCTCCCCTTGGGTTTTAGGTTTGGGGAATGGAAAAAATTCCACCCCCTGTCCAAATTTATAGGAAACCGGGTATCAAATTTGCACAATCCATAAGCACAATGCTTCGGCATGTTCCCCTCGCTCTAAAGCTTGACAGACCTTCCGCGCCTAGTTACGGTTGCTAAGCCATGATTGGCCGGTGGTGGTTTTTGGGCGTGGCTTAGCGAAGGGTCAATTCAGTCATGATTTACATAAATAATGTCATATTTTCAAGTAGTTTGCATCACTCGATATTACTGTGGGTCGCTGAACGCGTTTTTATCGTAGAACAGTTGCCTAATATATAAAAGTTTAGAAACGTACATTTTGCAACACACTCTTTCACTGCTAAAGCTAAAGTGTTGCGTTGGAATTTGCAATTTAGCCCCAGAATGGAATTTGGAATTTAGCCCCGCCTTCTTTGATTTGATTGGCCATCTCACTCATTCTGACAGGCGAGTGCTGTTAGGCCGCTGAGGCAGATCAACCTGAAAATTTTACATTTTACTTTTGTCATCCTCGCAACAAACAGAGGCATGTGTAATGGAGTACAGCAGTGCAGCATCGACCATATCAAGTGTTGGGGGGACAATTTGGCCATTTCTAATTATTCGGGGGGACTTGTCCCCTTCAATGTCTATGGTGGTTACGGCCCTGCATTAAATGCATTAAATGACTTCCCCCTAAAGTTTACTTTGTACACAGACAGAAGCATAAAAAAGGGACTATAAAAAGCGCTGAGACTAAAAGGCCTCTCAGACTAAGGGTGACGTGAAGCAGCCCGCCGACTTTATCTTCCCCGCTACAATAAGATTGTCTTCCCACGTGGACCCCAGGGGGGATCTCTTGCTAATATTCAAAATCTAATTTGCTAACACAAGCTGGTGGGGTGCAGGGGAACAGGGAGGAGGGGCGAAGGGAAGTAATTGAATTTCCTTGCTTATATTTGAATTCTGTCAGATATTATACCTCGGCATATTCTTCAAACGGCCGATAACTCAATCTCCCGGTGTCATCTCGGCTTACTATGCGCCACGCTGACAAATATCAAACGTTATTTATCACTTCAAGGGAGGATATGAGGGTTGAAAGTGACACCAGCTTAATTGTAAAAATATCTAATCTGCTTATAAAATCTTCCATCTGCAGACGGAGGTAATAAAGAAGAGGAAGAACAAGAAGAGGCAAGACGACATCTTGAGAGGCAAGACAACATCTTCCGTTAGCTGGTGACATCGCCTATCTAGCGGCTGCTGCGTTTTATCTAGTAGGTCAAGGATCCTCAAGAGCAGTATATAAAACAACCGTCTCAGACAGGCTGTGCGTTCTAGATAAGAAACTCATCACTCCATCACTACATGTACTAGTGCGTTTCTGAGAAGAGTGCACGTGCCTCAGAGTTTCATATCATAGATACATGAATCAACAGCAAGTGCAGCTAAACCTTGATTTACATTTACAGCACCCACTGCATCACTGTCGGAATAGTACAGATAGACTGATATGATATTCGAAGTAGTTAATGTGACATTAATCTTCACCTTTAATATATTACATTTAAGTTATGAGGTACAAGAGGCTGCATTATATTGTGAATACCGTCATGGCTAAAGGCTCTTAATGCACACTGTTTTCTCTTTGGTACAAGTACATTAACCTTTAAATAATTATTTGTTGTGATTGAAATAACATCAAAACTGAGGGAGTTATTTATAAATTATAATATATATATATATATATATATATATATATATATATATATATATATATATATATATATATATATATATATATATTATAGTTCATAAATGCTTTTATTATTATTCTATTTTATTATTATGTAAACACTGTGCCTTACTTTTCAGAAGTCGTTGTATAATTTAGGGAACAGTTATTACATTTTTGTTGTAATTGGTATAAAATACTGGTATAAATCTGTCACCCATGCCTATATTCTGGCTTTAAGTGTTTTATAATATATTTTCAACATAATAAATGTAATAGGCTATATAGTCAGTTGTTATTGGTATAAAATAATAAAATAATATTAATGTAAATCCCCTTCAGCCGTGACTATTTTCACAATATATATAGGTAACACTTCATTTTACAGTGTCATTGTTACATGTTACATGCAGTTACTTTAACTATAAATTATGTATAATAACATGCTAAGCCTAACCCTAAACCAAACAGAAATCAAAGGGGCTATTTATGCAAAACATAGACCTCTATAATAACTGAATCAATAATAAATGTGTTCAGCTTTTTCAGATTTTAAGTCAGAAAGTGAGTAGGGTACAGTATATTATAATTTAACGTATGGTTTTGGCAGGCGTGTATTATGATACTCTTGGAGCCCTCCCCTACGGTAACCAAGAGGGGACATGTTCGGTTCACTTAGTTTTGTCTATTAATTCCTTTTTTTCAATTTTTTCTAATTAACATTCCAGTACAGAATGGCATACACTTTTGGCATTAATGTGAATATAAGTATTAATTTCACGTGTCATAGAACGGAAGAGGGAGAGGTTCACGGAACGCGCGTACTTTTACGTTTTATTGCAAGCTGTTCACACATTAACAATAAAAAAAAGTGATTAATCCTTTTAACAGACAAAAGTATTAATGTAAAAACTATTTTCTGTCTCTTGATATAAATAGATAATAGTTTAAGATGAGACATGAAAACAATCTCTAAAAATTTGTATGTATAATTTAGGGAAGAGTTAATACATTTCTCTCTACTGAGCTAATATATGTGGATTAATCCCATTTAGAAGGCATGAGCAAAGGATTATGGGCCACCCCCACTGCTAGCTTTACTAGAGATTTCCTCTCTCGTGTTTTATCTGATTCTCGGAAACAGATTTCATTGTAGATTATTCAGGTTTCATATGGATTCAATGTAGGATTAGAGTTCTGTTCTGGGATTGATTATAATCTGGTTCGTCTTTTAGCAGATCTAGCTACTTAATTCAGGGCTGGTAGTATATATACTGAGTCATATTACACTGCAAAATATCTAAATCCTGTACTGACCCTTGGGATCTATAAAATGCGTATATAGCCATGTGCTTTTGCTCTAAAAGGATTCTCAGAGGTCATCTACCTCAAACTCTGCATGTTTGTGGACGTCCTCGGCTCGCTGTCTGTTGAGGATAAACTCTGCTTCATTGGCCACTCGAACGATATGATCCTTCATGGCATGACAAAGGAGTCTAGAATGAGGGAAAAAATGGCATTCAGTCAGTCCCCAAACACATGTAAAGTAAGCATCTGCACATCACACACAGTCAATCCTAGGATTCTCTGTTTTACACCCTTATAGAGAGTGCAATCATTCATCTTTTATGGGATCTAGGTTACTTTGTGTTAATTGTTAATTGTTTTACACATAATTATGTCCGCTTTGTTTTAATGAGCATGAACCTTGGCGTTCCTGTGGAACATAATACTGAGCATAATTTCTCCTCCCTGTCCCGCAGAGGGGCTTCAATCTGGTATGGCATTCAAATGTGCATGCTTCTTTAAGTGTTGACAAGCAATAAATAACATTTGGAGTGCAGGGGAGGAAAAAATAGAAAGAAAAAAACTCATTCCCAGCATGATAACAGTACAAAATTGAATCTAGGGCATGACTTTACTTCTTCAGTACTGGAAGAGAAGTATGAAGAGTGTATTAAACAAATCCACAGCAAAACATTTAGTATTTCTAGTGGTTAAAAAGGCAGAAACTGCTGCAGGCTTGGTGACTTATATGATGGTGCGAGTGAAACAGAACAGGGGCTCAAAATCAGTGGCACAGGGGCCACATACATCCCAAACTGTGACATGGTGTGGTTCATAAATCACAGATGCCCTACTAAAATCTTAATGTATCACAAATAAACTGGAATAGACTGTTGCATAAACACTGCAAGGCTGAAAGTTCCAGCAAAACTAACTCCACAAGCAAAGTTTTGCACAGTACTTTAATACTTGTAATTCAGTTTGTTATTAGAACATAGGCAGAGGTACCAAGAGGCCAAACACAACATTGGTCTCATTAAATTGTTCAAATAAACTATGCACTGCATATACTATAGAGTGTAACTTCAGGGTTCTGGAAGAAAAAACAGCTTCATTCTGTCCATAGAGATGGACTTTTATTTTTAAGAAGTCCCTTTTGCTCATCAAAGCTGCATTTATTTGATCAGGAACACAATAAAAACAGCAATATTTTCTTGCTACACTTTAACAATGCTACACGTTAACAATGTAAAAGTCTTTGGTCAATTTAATGCATCAATGCTGAACACATTTGTATAAAAAAATGTATGTATTATTGTATTTAATGAATGCAATTAACTAATTCCTGGTAAAATACTGAAGAGAGATTCTCCATGGAACCTCCAATAAGAGAAGACCTCTGCCAAAAGAGCTAAAACTTGGCAAAACACATATTTTTTTGTCACTTTAAAAAAATGTCTCAGTTGTTATAAATCTCTATGAAGTAAATGAAAGTTGCTTCTAGGCAATTACTGTTGCACTCTACGTTCACTGAGGTAGGATTTGGAATAAGGGCCACTGACACAGACAGAGAGTTATATAGACAGGTAGAGAGGGTGAGTGACTGATGTGCCAGCACCCTGGACAGCGACTATCTCTGCTGACTCAGGCTTACTGTCCGTGTGTGTGTGTCCGTGTGTGTCTGTGTGTCTGTGTGTGTGTGCGCGCACAGATGGGTCAGCAGATGGGTGTGCAGGCTGAGCCACCCTTGATCAGCTTCACAACACCGATTCAAAGCCTAAACCTGACAAACACATGGACACACACACACACACACACACACACACACACACACACACACACACACACACACACACACACACACACACACACACACACACACACATGTTTGTTTTGTGAAATGTGGGGACATTCCATAGGCGTAATGCATTTTATACCATACAAACCGTATTTTCTATCCCCTACACTGCCCCTGCCCCTAAACCTACCCATCACAGGAGACTGCACAGTTTACTTTCTGTGAAAAACCTCATCCTGTGTGATTTATAAGCATTTTGAAAAGTGAGGACATGGGAACGTCCTCATATTTCACCCTCTTTTGTAATACCTATGTCATACCCATGTCATTATACACATTTGTGTCCTGATATTTCACGAAAACATGCCCACACACACACACACACACACACACAATCTTTCGATGAGATAGTAAATTACACTTAAGAAAAGCAGCATTCTGGATTAAAAAGAAAAGTGAACAACTGTAAAAAAGACTGTTAACATGATTATCAACAAGAACTATGTCAGAGGGTTTACACACCCACACACTCCCAACATGCTTATCTCAGCATATATTACACACTGTTTAACCACTAACAACAAATACACATACAAACTCTGGCCACACCACCAGGGCGAGAGGCGTAGGAGCTAATCTGGTCCCATCCCTGTTATTGGTGATGCCATTGCAACCTGTCAGCTGAACAGACCAGCACCAGTGACATAAGCTACAGTGATCTGTGAGCTAGTAATAGGGTTTCAGGAGCAGACATGACACTTTACCTTCCCTCGTTGATAAGCTCAATGAAAGCCAGGCCAGCGTTCTTCTGTATCGAGTTCTGCCACTCCTGAAAGAAACAATATTTGTCATTGGTATGTGGATTGTGTTCATGATTAAATACAGCTTGTGCAACAGGAGAAAAAGTGCAGTTATAGTTAGTATCTTATTTATTACCATATGCTGTCCAAGACCCCAACTTTTGATCTTAAAATATTAAGATTCACCATAAAAATATTAACCATTTGATTTATAGAACTTGAAATGTATATCATATAAAAATAAAATGTATCTATTATATAAAAGTTCAGATGCAAAAGCCTCTAAAAGCCACTCCAGTCAAAAATAAGTTAACAATACTGAGTGAATGCTCTGCATATACAGGTAGTGTACGTTCATAAAATACTTTCACTTCAAACCCACTAAATCCCAGCCTCTGCCCATTCAGAAGTACAGGTACTTAGGTAGAAAACTATACATAGGAGCCTGACAAAAATGTTTATTTTAAAGAAAAACATCAGACTATTTTTTCACATACATACATACATACAGTTTTTCCACATTTTATGTTGCAGCCTTATTCCAAAATGGATTTTCCTCCAAATTCTACAAACAATACCCCATAATTACAACATGAAAGAAGTTTGTTTGAAATATTTGCAAATTTATTAAAAATAAAAAACTGACATCACGTCAAAAATGAAAGTCACATGTAGTGTTGAAGCACCTTTGACACAATTACAGCCTCTAGTCTTTTTGAGTATGATGCTACAAGTTTGGCAAACCTATTTTTGGGCAGTTTCTTGCATTCTTCTTTGCAGGACCTCTCAAGCTCCATCAGAGTGGATGGGGCGCGTCAGTGCACAGCCATTTTCAGATCTCCTCGGAGATGTTCAATCAGGGTTCAAGCGCTGTGGCTGGGCCACTCAAGAACATTCACGGTGTCGTCTTGTAGCCACTCCTTTGTTCTCTTGGCAGTGTGCTAAGGGTCGTTGTCCTGTTGGAAGTTGAACCTTCGTCCCAGTCTGAGGTCCAGAGCGCTCTGGAGCAGGTTTTCATTAAGAATGTCTTTGTACATTGCTGCATTCATCTTTCCCTCGATCCTGACTAGTCCCCCAGTTCCCACTGTAGAAAAACATCCCCACAGCATGATGCTGCCACCACCATGCTTCACTGTAGGGATGGTATTTGCCAGGTGATGAACGGTGCCTGATTTCCTCCAGACATTCAGGCCAAAGAGTTCAATCTTTGTTTCATCTGACCAGAATATTTCGTTTCTCATGGTCTGAAAGTCCTTCAGGTGCCATGTGCCTTCTACTGAGGAGTGGCTTCCTTCTCTTCCATACCGGTCTGATTGGTGGAGTGCTGCCGAGATGGTTGTTCTTATGGAAAGTTTTCCTCTCTCCCCAGAGAAACCCTGGAGCTCTGTCAGAGTGACCATCAGGTTCTTGGTCACCTCCCTGACTAAGGCCCTTTTCCCTCGATCGCTCAGTTTGGCCAGGCGGCCAGCTCTAGAAAGAGACCTGGTGGTTCCAAACTTCTTCCATTTACAGATGATGGAGGCCACTGTGCTTATTGGGACCTCTAAAAGCCACTTCAGTATTTTAGCCTTGCATAGCTGACACTGCCGTCGGTGTATGAATGTATGAATGGGTGAATGTGAGGCAATATGTAAAGCACTTTGGATGGCCATAGTCTGTTGAAAGCGCTAAATAAATGCAGTCCATTAATATAAATGCAGTCCATTTACCTTCAATGCTGCATACATTTTTCTGTACCCTTCTCCAGATCTGTGCCTCGATAAAATCCTGTCTCGGGGGTCTACAGACAATTCCTTGGACTTCATGGCTTGATTTGTGCTATGATATTCACCTGTTGGACCTTATATAAGTGTGTGACTTTCCAAATCATGTCCAATCAACTGAATTTACCACATGTGGACTCCAATCAAGTTGTAGAAACATCTCAAGGATGATCAGTGGAAACATGATGCACCTGAGCTCAATTTTGAGTGTCATAGCAAAGGCTGTGAATACTTACATGTGTTTTTTGCTCATTTTGTTTTATTTATTCAGCATTGATGCATTAAACAAACTTCTTTCACATTGTCATTATGGGGTATTGTTTGTAGAATTTTGAGGAAAATAATAAATTTAATCCATTTTGGAATAAGGCTGTAACATAAGTGAAGTGCTGTGAATACTTTCCAGGTGCACTGTGTATATATATATATATATATATATATATATATATATATATATATATATATATATATATATATATATATATATACAAAGACTGACCAGGCATAACATTATGACCACCTTATACACCTTATATGTACACACACATATGGTTATGGTTGTATTATCAGATTGTGTTGGTCCCCCTTTTGCTGCCCAAAACAGCCTTGATCTGTCGAGGCATGGACTCCAGATCCCTCAAGGTGTGCTGTCAGCACATCCCACAGATGCTCGATTGGATTGAGATCTGAGGAATTTAGAGGCCAAGTCAACACCTCAAACTCTTTGTTGTGCTCCTCTAACCATTCCTGAACCATTTTTGCTTTGTGGCAGGGGGCATTGTCCTGCTGAAGGCCACAGCCACCAGGGAATAGCGGTTCCATGAAAGGATGTACATGGTCTGCAACAATGCTTAGGTAGGTGGTACGTGTCAAAGTAACATCCACAACATGGATGGAAGGACCCACAGGTTTTCCAGCAGAACATTACCCCAAGCATCACACTACCTCTGCTGGCTTGCCTTCTTCCCATAGTGCATCCTGGTGCCATGTGTTCCCTAGATAAGCAACACACACCCGGCCATCCACGTGATGTAAAAGAAAACTTGATTCATCAGACCAGGCCACTTTCTTCCATTGCTCCGTGGTCCAGTTCTAATGCTCACATGCCTACTGTTGGCGCTTTTAGCGGTGGACAGGGGTCAGCCCAGTCGTCTAGCCATCACAAGAGGGCCCTTGTTAAACTTTTTTTTTTTTTTTTGGGCCTTGCCCATTTTTCCTGCTTCTAACACATCAACTTTGAGGACAAAATGTTCACTTGCTGCCTAATATATCCCCGCCCACTAACAGGTGCCGTGATGAAGAGATAATCAGTGTTATTCACTTCACCTGTCAGTGGTCATAATGTTATGCCTAATCATACACACACACACCCATATGACTTCTAAGAGAAAAGTGTAAGTGACGGGCATACTTGATGTGTGAAGATCATAGAAGGAAAATCAAAAGTATTTTATGCTCAAAGTGTGGAAATGTCATTTAATTGAGTACATTTATAATATACACAAATGTGGCAAAAACATCTGCAGACAAATCTTTCTCCCAACGTCTCATGTTAAGCCTAAATAAAACATCTAGCGATAGTGATCGCAGCAAATTGGATTGCTATGTATTTGAGAAAGCAAAGATCTATTTGAGGTCACATATCCGCGATCGAGCGCCAAAGCCATAAAAAGCCTGGAACTTGTCCCTGTGCATGTGCAAGCATCTTTTCTTCCTATGTGCACAGATCCGTAAACACAGGAGAGATGTAATTACTGAATGAAACTGTATCCTCTTGCCCCTTAAACACAGCCATTTCCTCTCTGTGAGCACCCAGTGACAGATCACCGAAGACCTCCGTCTTGAGACGGGCCCTCTCTCCTTGCCTCGAGCGCTTTGGAGGCCTTAGGGAACGTCTCACGCCCTCCCTCTCCCCGTTTCCCGGGCTCTCCTTCCTCCGCTGTCTCTCACACACACACAGCACGGGTCTGGAGATGATTAAAAGGCAGTTGTGCTTCTCACTATGGGAAATTCTCCTCCGTTCTCTAGTTTGCTCTCAAAGGTACGAGTTAAGGGGGAAGAGCCTGAGCTGGGTTGGAGTTCAAAAGGAAAGAGGGCATTTGCAAAAAGTGGGCCTCAAAACTATTCCCCTGTCCTGTGGTGAGGGGATCAGGGTGAGAGAAGAGCCACTGGGGATGGATATGAATGGTTCCCTCAGAACGAGGACATTATGCATTTTAACAATTCAATCTATGTGAGCATTTTTAAAATGTATTATATGACATTTATGTTTTCTGTGGGCTAAAGACCTTTGTAAACACTTTTAGCTGTTTGAATAAAGCTTTACTTAGCCAGCGATAATGGGGAATGCTGGATGCAACAATCTAGGTGGTTTTAACCGGTAATATTCAGTGGCCCAAAAACTTATTTAGGACTTATATAAAATACTTAAGAAATAAATGCACTTATCCGAGCCATTTTTGCTATTAATTCTATCCAACTGGTAGTTCCTTATGCAGCAAAATACAGTAAAAACAGCAATATTGTGAAACATTATTATTACTATTATAATTTAATATATTTAATATTTTAATATATATATATCTATATATATATATATATAGTGTTAAAAACAGTGCTGCTTAAAATTTTTGTGGATAATGTAATACAATTTGTAAAAGTTCAAAAGAACAGCATTTATTTGAAATACATTTTTTTTACATAAATGTCACTTTTATTCATTAATGATTAAAAAAAAAATCGATGACCTTAAACTTTTGAGTGATAGTGTGTAGATTATTATTTGAAGCCTATAAAACACATTTTTGTGAAATGTTTTTTTTATGAAACATGTTAAAGATACAATTTTTTTTTTATATTTTGTTATACAATGCACTGAAGATTTTATAATGTGGTTAAGGTTTAGTTCCCCCAGAAATTAAAATTCTGTCAAAATGTACTTGCACGCACGCAAAATACATTTTAAAGTGATATTTTGACTGTTTTGTTCATATACTTTAAAGAAAAAATCTATGAAATTTACAGTATAAAATGGCAGCTGTGGTTGCAAGAAATGCACAGTTAAAAAAATGGTTGCAACTTTTAGTTTTTACAACTTAAACACTGAAGTAATGCAATAAACATTAATTAGAAAGATTACCCTAATGAGTATAAATGATTAGGAAAATATAAGAAGAAACAGTTATTTCAACTAAAATACATCAAATGTGAAAGTTCATGCAGGGAATTCTGAGAATGTCAATTTACACTTTTTGACTGTAAATTTAACAACAGTTTACTGTTAAATTACATTAAATATAAGGTCAGATCTATTACTGTTATTCACTGTATATTGTAAGGAAACGTACTGTTAACCAATTAACAGGTTATTTTGTGATCCACAGTAGAAACAAACAAATAGAGGTTTAAAAACCACATAAGGGTGAGTAATTGTTGACAGAACTTTTAGGGTGAACTATCCCTTGTAAAATACTTTTTGGAGCAACTGCATGGAAATCTGAACAGACAATTAAAAAAAAAAATGAAAACATCACACACTGGTGAGCATCCTCACTACCCCTCATTGAGCCAGAAAGAGACAACACTGAGGCGCATCTGGTCTCCAAATGTTGTAACTGACCCAATATGCCTCCCTCTTTCTATTTCTCTTCCACCATTCATTATCTACTCTGCAGTCAGGCGGTTTGTCACTTGGGATCGGGCTGCCTCAGCTCAGTGCTTCATCACTAGCCTCCGCTCAAGTAGAGCAGCACCCACGTGACAAAAATAAATAAGGAAATACATGCAGATGTGGGGGTACACTGGCCTGCCAAAAGAAAATGACATCAGCCAAGACATAGAGCCAAGTCCCGCTTCGCTGTCTCTTCTCAAGTAGCCTTTGCACTAGTGCTGTAACACAATTCTTTTGAGACATTTTTTTCTCTCTTTTTCCTCAAGAAGGAGAGTGAGGGTCCCCAGTGGGAGGTGAGTGTGATTGTAAGGGGATTGTGGGGGGGATCAGACGAGTATGCCGTCCATGTGAAGTGCATTAGCGATGACATGTACCTCCAGACTGCTGTAACGTGATCCCACATGTAAAAGAGAAGATCACTTCCGGCCTGCCATCTCCAGCGAGGGACTTGAACTGGAAAAAGCTGACACACTGGATTTAAGAGCTGACACGGAGTTTATCGCACAAGGGATTTTAAATCGGTCCGGGGAACCCCAAGGGGCCCTTGAAAAAGTTGCGGGAAAATTATAAAAACATAGAATAAACATAAAGGTATCAACATTATGAAAAGTAATAATAAGGGTCAACTAAATTGAAAGTAATTATAATAAAAATGATGATAATAATAATAGTGCTATCAAATCGATTAATCGTGATTAATCGCATCAAAAATAAAAGTTAATGTTTACATAATACAGTATATGTGTGTGTACAGTGTATAATTATTAAATGCACTTACACACACACGTACGTATATATTTAAGAACACACTATATATATATATATGACCATACATATATACATACGTACATATATACATATATACATACACACACAACCTGAATTCCTGAAAAGTTCGGACATTTTTTTAAATTTTATAAATAAAAAACGAAATGACTTTCAAATCTCATGAGCCAATATTTTATTCACAATAGAACATAGATAATACAACATGTTATGATGTCATGCACTGTAGATTATGAGATTTGCAAAGCCTTTGCAATTTGACGTTGAGGAAGTGTTCCACAATCTTTTTACGCATTTTTTCACAGATTTCACAGCCTCTGCCCATCTTTACTTCTGAGAGACTCTGCCTCTCTAAGACATCCCTTTTATAGCTAATCATGTTACAGACCTGATATCAATGAATTAGTCGCTAGATGTTCTCCCAGCTGAATCAAAGTTTCCTTGCTTTTCAGCCATTTGTTGCCCCCGTTCCAACTTTTATAAGACCTGTAGCAGGCATAGAGTTTGACATGAGCTCAATTAGTGGATAAAGAATGTAAAATGTCTCTGTTTAAACATTTGTTATGTTATCTATGTTCTATTGTGAATAAAATATTGGCTCATGTGATTTGAAAGTCTTTTAGTTTTTAGTTTATTCAAATTTTAAAAAACGTCCCAACTTTTCCAGAATTCGGGTTGTATATATTTAAGAAATATTTGAATGTATATTCTCTCTCTCTCGCTATATATATATAGCGTGTTTATATATACCTTTATATAAACACAAAACAGCACCAAATAATAATAACATTTATTAATATTATACAGAGTAAATAATCAAATAGAGTCAAATCAAATAAATAGTAATACTACTACTATTAATAATAATAATAAAACAAATAATTCATAAATATACATAGTAAAGAAAGAAAGATAATATTTCATATGTATTTCTTTTTTTACAGTATATATATGTCTTTAAACAGTTGATGAAAATGTATATTTAAGGAATGGGGTCCCTCTAAAAAAGGAGTCCATGGCCTCAAAAATGTATGATCTTTTTGTATATTTCTGCTTGTATTGTTTATGTATTTCCTTTATTTATATAAAGGGATAAAAAGTTTTAGGAAACATTCCAATAGATTCTCCGATCCCTCACTATTATGATCGGCCTGTCTGACGCGTCACGTCGTTGCTTCACTGAAACCTTGAGTACAGGCTTTTTTTTTTTGAAGTCAAGAAACTTAATTTCACTCAAACTCCAATCATCTTTTAACCTTCAAATTCCAGTCACAGCTGTCAAGCACTCCTGTCAAAACTGCCTGCCAAAACGTACTCAGCTGAGAACGCAGTCATTAGCCAAAAATGTGCACCACAAAAACCGTGGGAGGAAAAAAACTGTAGTTGTAGCACTTACGCTTGAGCTGTGCACCTCGGCCAGCCAGTTTCCTTCTTCTCCCCAGCTTTGTAACTCACAAACTTTAATGGCTCTTGAGAATTTGCAGCATCTCAATCCAACCTGTCAAGAGACAGAGGGAGCGCTTTGCTTTTATCTGCTCAGCGCTGCTCCCGACATCTGGAGGCCGTCCATCGGTAAATCTCTCCGGCTCCACGCTAGATCTTTATGTATGTTTAAGCTGTTACACGAAACAGACCCGGCTGACCTCTGCGGCACCCGCTGCCACTTGACTGGATAGAGACACCGGCTGTCTGCGGCCTTCGATGAATAACAGTGATTAGGAGGCATAAATAAAAAAGTGCAAGATGATTATCACTAATTTATTCATAAAAGTGACAGTTCGCGAAACAGAGTAGGTCGTAAGGTCACAAGCGGTGAACGTCCCGCTGTCTGGGTGCATTAGTGCGGAGATGAAAAGGGGAAAGGCTCGAGGTTGTTGGACTCGCAGCAAGGACGTCTCCTACCACAACATGATTCGTAGTGGGATGTGGGCTGTGTTCAGATGTGCACCAAGCATTTATTAAAGCGATAGTTCACCCAAAAATGAAATCATTTACCCAACCATATGTCTTCAGATGTTCAAACTGCTGTTTTCCATACAATGAAAGTGAACGCTGATCATGGCTGTCAAGCTGATTCTTTCAGTGAACTTAAATTTCAGTTTGTTCCTCACACAAAGCCATTTTTGACATGAATATTTTAAATATACCGCATAATATATAGACTACATGCATACTAGTGCATTTTTTGTGTTCTTTTTGGAATTTGACAGCACCTGGGCCTATCCATTGTCAGTGTATGGGAGAAAACACCATGAACATTCTTAAACCAAAAGATGTGCCAGAAACAAAATTGGATGGATGGATGGATGGATGGATGGATGGATGGAGAAAAATAAAATAAATAAAAATAAATATGTGTTTTAATTTATAATCAAATTATATATATCTCTAAGTTCTGTTCAAAAGTCTGGGGTCCGTATTTTTTTTTAAAGAAATTAACCATTTTATTCAGCAAGAATGCATTAAATTGATCAAATGCAACAGTTAAGACATTTACATTATCAAAGTTTTTACAAAAATATTAAGCAGTGCAACTGTTTTCAAACTTGGCATTAGTAATAATGTTTCTTGAACAGCAAATCAGCACATTAGAATGATTTCTGACATTTTCAAAAACATCACTTAGTGTGATTTATAAGATGTTTTTCCTCATGGGGACCAAAAATGTCCCCACAAGGATTTTGGATATTGCCATCTTTGTGGGGACATTTTGTCCCCATACTGTAGGGATTACCAGTCCACACACACACACACACACACACACACACACACACACACACACACACACACACACACACACACACACACACACACACACACACACACACACACACACACACACACACACACACACACACACACACACACACACACACACACACACACACACACACACACACACACACGTTGTGTTTCCATGTTTTATGGGGACATTCCATAGGCGTAATGCATTTTATACTGTACAAACCGTATTTTCTATCCCCCTACACTGCCCCTGCCCCTAAACCTACCCATCACTGGAGACATTCTGCATTTTTACATTTTCAAAAACATCACTTAGTGTGATTTATAAGATGTTTTCCTCATGGGGACCAAAAATGTCCCCACAAGGATTTTGGATATTGCCATCTTTGTGGGGACATTTTGTCCCCATACTGTAGGGATTACCAGTCCACACACACACACACACACACACACACACACACACACACACACACACACACACACACACACACACACACACACACACACACACACACACACACACACACACACACACACACACACACACACACACACACACACACACACACACACACACTGCCCCTGCCCCTAAACCTACCAATCACAGGAAACATTCTGTATTTTTACGCTCACCCGCTCATCTAAAGAATCAAGCCTTTTGTTTATTAAGGCTCTTGGTTTGGGCAACGTGTTCTAAATCAGATCCTACGGTGAGCCAGTTATGAAGGCTTTGGCTCCAAAGAGACGTTCCTACGTCTGAAAGCCATTTTGGGCCCAGGCTCTGGTTTCACCTCATCTTTGGGCAATCGATATATCAGGCTGTTTCTACCCTGGGAGCTTCTAATGGTAAGAACTCTAGGAGCTCTGGTAACATTATATGTCTAACAGGGGCGGAGGAAGAGAAAACCAGGAGCTTGAGTCTCAATGTGATGCTTCACTCTGCAATAAATCCAAGTGGCAACAAAGTAAGTACACGGAATAAAAGAGATACAAGCAAAAAAAAAAATCCAAATGTTCAACGCAACAAGGGAAAGGTCGGCTGAAATCTTCAAAAGGAGAAGAGCAGAACAGCAGGACGTATCCTGAGCGCCACAGTGTCTGGAGTACTCCAACTTTTTTCAGGGCAAACTAAGAGCAAATGCACAGATCGACTCTCAAGTCGCAAGGTTAGCGGTATGGACTTCATAGAGTCAGAGGTGCCATTCAACGACTAAAAGCTCCCGCCCCGCCGAGCTCTCCGACCGGCTGGATTCTGAGGAAGAGATGCTGAGGTAATGGCTTCCTTATGGACTCCCGGCACAAGAGTGATGGGCTGACAGAAGGTATGTTAAATATCTCCTGCTCTGACTACAACATCGGGACCCTGACCCCTTTGAAAGGGAAGGCTTAACAAGGGACTCCGAAGGTCAGCGAGCTGTAATATGTCACTGGGATTTAAAGGGAAGATGACTGTTTACATGAGCTTGGGTTACACTGTTTTCAGCCCAAGAAAGGAAAAATGTGGGAAAAGGTAGGAATAGTATAACCCTATAAAGCCTGCTGTATCATATTTGATACACAAATTTCTTCAGTACATGTCTTAATCATCATTGTACTGTATTTGTGTTGCAAAATATGTTTGGTGCCCACCCCCAAATCCGCATCATAAAACTAACCATTTATATCAACTTACTAAGACATATTATTGGGCGATATAGAGTGAAAAGTGATTTGTATATGCATTTAGCTATACTAGTCTGCTGTAAAGATCTCAGAAGCTTTCAGAATTTAACCATATACTGTAAATATTAGCATTTATTTTCACTAAAATATGGTGTTTAATATGCTTTAAGATAAACCAGTTCCAGTTCAACTGCAGTGAACAAAAGACAGGTCTCTAAGGATGCTGATTTTTAAAATGTAGCTGTCTGAATCTGAGATGACGAATGAGACCATGGTTTTTCTAACATTGGCAACACATTATTATTAACTTTTTGATAATGTATTCCAGTGGTTCTCAACCCTCATCCTGAGCTGTGTCCGCTGTGCCCCCTATACCCTCATTCTCTATTCCCTATATTAGTCCAATATACAGTAGTGTCACTTTAGTGGTTAGTGAATGAAAAACATTTTACCTGAGGGTTTGCAGTGTTTAACCCTTATACCCTGAGTACAGAGGCAAAAATTGTACATTATGATATGATGCAGTTTTAGAATGTTGCCAGACGCTTAGCTCCGCATTTTACCTGGGGTTTGCATACTTTTCATACCCCTTATGCATGCTTTGAGGCAAGTCAGTGTACATTGAAACACTGATGCAGTGTTAGAATGGTAAAGCTAGGCAACAGTAAATTCAACGCATTCCAAGCCAATCGCATAAAACATCCTGTTTGATGCTTTGACAGTCGAAAACACTGACTGCACATTATATATAAACAGTAACTTCAGCATTTGAGATGAAAAACATCTAATGCTGACAGAAAACATGACCATTTGAGTGAATAAGAGATCGTTTCATTCTTACATTTATAGTCTGAGTTATCCATACGGTATAAAGTCAATAGTACAGTCAGCAATACGAGGATGTGCAATGCTATTGAGCTTTTATGTAAAGCATTTATGAAGTCAGGCACTGATGTTGGACCCGAGAAGGCCACAGCTCATAGTCTCCCACTCTAATTCATCCGTAAAGGTGTTTTATCAACAGAGGTCAGGACTATGTATGCCAGGTCAATTTCCTCCACAAGCTTCGCTCATCCATGTCTTTGTGGACATTGCTTTGTGCACTGGTGCTCAGTCATGTTGGAACAGGAAGGGGCCATGCCCAAACTGTTTCCACAAAGTTGGGAGCATGAAATTGTCCAAAATGTCTTGGTGTGCTGAAGCATTAAGAGTTCCTTTCACTGGAACTAAGGGGCCAAGCCCAATACCCCCTCCACCAAACTTTACACTTGGCACAATGCAGTCAGGCAAGTACAGTTCTTCTGGCAACCGCCAAACCCAGACTTGTCCATCGGATTGCCAGACAGACAACTGTAATTCGTCACTCCAGACTCCACACTTCGTGGCCTACCACTTCGTGGCTGAGTTGCTGTTGTTCCCAATTGCTTCCACGTTGTTATAATACCACTAACAGTACACCGTAGAATATTTAGCTGTGAGGAAATGTCACGAATGGAGACATTTCAATGATTTGGAGATGTGCCCCAATTCTTTTGGAAATATATTGTATATGGGTGAATTGAACAAATATTGAGTGGATCAGGAAGTCCAAGCTGGTGTGATACCAAATTAAGCAAAGTTGTAGTTACATTCAAGCTATTTAAGGCATGAAATTATTTTCACAGAAAAAAAGAAAAGCATTTAAATATGTAATTTTGATAACCAATGATGACAATGATTGACTACAGGAGGGCTTTAATTTCACATGCCGAGTGCAGTTTGACACACTTCACTTGAGGCTGGCTTTGAGAAATGAGCGTGTTAATGGACAAAGTCATGTTTGTGTACTGATTTCTGTCATCCAGACAAATATTTAAGCAGCTCACCATGACCATTAACAATAGACAATGTGTCATGTAGCTGGAAAATAACAGAAGAAGGATAAATAAAAGAGAAAAAGAGAGTCAACTCACCTGAGAGCATAATAACATAACTAGTTCCACCACAGAGGTGCTTGATTTCATGCACACCAGACCTGGAGCAGAACAGAAAGGAAAAACACAAAAATCAATAATTATGATTCACCATATTCACAAACACACAAAACCAAAACATATGCAAGGGTTAGTCAAGGACATGCCATCCACAAACTAAGCGGTCTGTAAATGCATCCATTTAATGTCACGCAAACAGCCAGGCCATTTCTGATGAGTTATGTTTTGAAGTTGAGACTGAATGTCTCTTGCTGTCTGTACGTTATGAATCAACAGCTTGTGGGGTCATTAATAGTTTCTCTGGAGAGGTCAGAGGTCATCTGCTGCATGCCAGTGTGAGATCAAAAGCCAAGGCCATGGTCTCACTTGCAAATTTCTCAAACCTTGTTAGCAGAAGAACACCAATTATATGTACAGAATACAGATATGATACATTCAGATATGTATTCTAAAAATGTGAGTGCAGAAATTATAATATAGTGGTACAACTATTTATATTTTTTTCCCTTATATATACATTCTCTTAGAATCAGATGTTTATTGAGTAAAATATGCAGTTTTAAATTAAAAGCCTGTTGTTCATTGAATATAAAGGACAGATGGTTAACCTCACAGATAAACAAGGTAATTGTAAATGACATATGCAATTATTGCCAGACATACAAGACAAACTTTCTCTTTCAAACACGTGTACACCTGCATTGACATACAAACACAGCACATAGCTGATGCCCTTGTTTGCATGAGCCAGTAGAGTCAGTGAGACAGGACTCTAATGAGAGTAAGATGAGCAAGCGAGAGAGAGAGAGAGAGAGAGAGAGAGAGAGAGAGAGAGAGAGAGAGAGAGAGAGAGAGAGAGAGAGAGAGAGAGAGAGAGAGAGAGAGAGAGAGAGAGAGAGAGAGAGAGAGAGAGAGAGAGAGAGAGAGAGAGAGAGAGAGAGAGAATGCTCTACAAGAATGTGGTTTAATGAGACTATTTACTATTGCATTACTATTACTAATGCACATATTTAGGGTTAGGCATTTGAACAAAACCCTAACCCCGCTCATTAAACTTTGGCATACATTTAACTAGTCCAGCATAAATTATATCTTACAGTTGTGTGGGATGATGTGCGCTGTTAATTTTTCTAACTGACCAGGTTTACGTTTTTTTGGGTGGACAATAAAAATGTAACATAACACTAGAATTGTTTCAGAGAATTACTCATTTTCTGCAGAAGTTCTAATTTTTCAAATCCAAACTGTAAATCATAATAATCAAATGTGTATGCATTCAATCTGTCATAAAGCTGTCCTGTAAACAGAGCTTTAAACTCCCACTTCTGTCTGAGAGCATCACTTGTCTCGTTACCCACTTAAACATCCTTTCCCATGAATGATTGGTCCTAAACCATTCAGTCCATTAAGTTATGACCGTAATATTTCAGAGGCCAAGAGTTCAAGTCCCAACAATCTCTCGGTCTCATTTATGAGGGTGAGATGGGGCCGTGCACACAGCCATTCCCTTTTAGCCTGACTGTCGACCCCGCTCTGGTAGCACCCCACCAGGGTCCCTCTCTTAAGTCAGGTGGCGGGCCTGACCCCTGCCTCACGCTGCTGGACAAACTAAATGCATTCTATTTGAACAGAAAGTCGCCATGCTTTCCAGTTAAGCCTCACTGGTGTGAATGTGACATTGTCAGAGGGCCGTAGCATTGCAGACTTGGACGGCTAGCTCTCACAAGAAGCATAGTGTTCCGCCCAGGGGCCTCGCACTCAAACTCCAAGTGTCGGGAAGCTGTCCGAGGCCGAACAGGGCATAATTGCCCCCAGTGAACGAGTGTCTGGAGGGGGGCCGGGTGGGGGCTTGACCCCTAGTGCCTGGCCGAGTGATGGATGAAGGGTAATTATGGGTAAATAGGGCGCCTTTGCACCGAGCGAACAGTATTTCAGCTGTGAAAGGTTGAGGAAGAGAGGAAGGGAAGGAGGTGGGAAAACAGACATCACTTCTTCTGGTCATGGGATGGTGTTAACATACTGGACAAATGAATGAGGGGGTAAAGAGTCATCTATGAGGAAGTCGCTCTGTGTTCGGGATTGGGCTTTGCTTGGGGAGGATTGCAACGCAATTCTCGTTGGACAGCGTGAGGACTGGTTGGTCAGAGGATGCCTTCAAACATATATATTATATTCTGTCATTATTTGCTCACCCTTGTGTCATTTCAATCCTGAAGAAAGCAAAATAAGATTCTTGGGATTTAAACATCATCGGATCCCATTGAGTTCTACTGTATCCCATGTGACATAAAAAAGTTTTTTCCTCTGGCCATTACAACATATTTAAATATATGCTAATTATATTTTGTAAATAGTATGGGTTAAGAAAATATCATTGTAATTTTAAATATATATTTCATTTAAACATTTAACAAAATGTAATTCAAATGAGCAAGAAAATATATTTCTCTTCTTAAAATACATTTTAGGTAAATTGCACGCACACACACACACACACACACACACACACACACACACACACACACACACACACACACACACACACACACACACACACACACACACACACACACACACACACACACACGTCTGGTTCACTATCTTAGTGGGGACTCTCCATAGACTTAATGGTTTTTATACCTTACAAACTGTACATTATATCCCCCTACACTGCCCCTGCCCCTAAACCTATACACCCTTAACCTACCTATCACAGGAAACATTCTGCATTTTACATAATTTTAATAAAACATTGTTTAGTGTGTTTTTAAAGCTATTTGAAATATGATAAACCAAGCTATCATAAACCAAGTTTATGTTGTAATAGTAGTAATAGCAGTGTAATACCCATGTAGTTATACACATTGGTGTCCTCATAAATCACATAAACAGGCACACACACACACACACACACACACACACACACACTTTCAAAATACCTTTTTCTTTGTTCCACAGTCAAATAGGTTTGGAACAACATGAGTGTGAGTAAATAATGACAGAATTTTCATTTCGGAGTGAAGTATTACTTTAAATTTGTTTAGGCTCTGGCAACCACCCACAACACCTCTGCAACCACATAGCAACGGACTAAAAACCACCCGTGAACTTTTGCAACCTCACAGCGGTGCACCAGTATTCACTTAGAATTTGTTTAGGAAAATTGACTCAAACCAAGGGGTCAAGGTTTGGCAGGTTAGCAAGGTCTAGTTTGCCCCTGCTGGTAGTGTCTGAAAGTACAACAAAAAAATACACAATTGGCAAGAATTCAAGTTTATGTAAGTTTATGAAATTGACACATTATCCCTGCTTTCAGCAGGCAACCATAACTGTGAAGCTTCCTAATGTAAACAGGATTAAGTTCGACTGCACAGTTAAAGACAGAAAACTGGCTGTTATAATTCATTAAAAAATTATCAGCGTTTGAGTCCAGGGCAGAATGCATGTCTGAGTATTTCTTTCATGAAATGGCTGCCTGAGCTGTAGAAACACATAGTTCCAGCATGCTGTAATGTGGAGCAACATTACTCTGAACAAACTGGCTTTGAGCGGTAAGAGGGATGTACACTATGATCTGGCACTGAGGCTGAAAGGTAAAAAAGCCTCAAAACAGAGCCTGGAGTGTGGGTTCACGTTCAGAGAGAGGTTGCCTTGCCATGTGAGGAATCTGAGAGAGAATGTGTGTGTGTGGCACCCAGCTAGAGAGCAGTAAAGTATCTCTATGAACTTCAGAGCTCACAAACAAAGAACAAGCATGCACAACCAAATAAACCAATATACAAATTATATGTATATATATATATATATATATATATATATATATATATATATATATATATATATATATATATATATATATATATATATATATAGGTCCTTCTCAAAAAATTAGCATATTGTGATAAAAGGTGATTATTTTCCATTATGTAATGATAAAAATTAAACTTTCATATATTTTAGATTCATTAAACACCAACTGAAATATTACAGATCTTTTATTGTTTTAATACTGATGATTTTGGCATAAAGCTCATGAAAACCCTCAAAAAATCTAGCATAAAAAAATTCTAGCATCTAAAAATCTAGCATCTCAAAAAATTAGCATATCATGAAAAGGTTCTCTAAACGAGCTATTAACCTAATCATCTGAATCAACTAATTAACTCTAAACACCTGCAAAAGATTCCTGAGGCTTTTAAAAACTCCCAGCCTGGTTCATTACTCAAAACCACAATCATGGGTAAGACTGCCGACCTGACTGCTGTCCAGAAGGCCATCATTGACACCCTCAAGCGAGAGGGTAAGACACAGAAAGACATTTCTGAACGAATAGGCTGTTCCCAGAGTGCTGTATCAAGGCACCTCAGTGGGAAGTCTGTGGGAAGGAAAAAGTGTGGCAAAAAACACTGCACAACGAGAAGAGGTGACCGGACCCTGAGGAAGATTGTGGAGAAGGACCAATTCCAGACCTTGGGGGACCTGCGGAAGCAGTGGACTGAGTCTGGAGTAGAAACATCCAGAGCCACCGTGCACAGGTGTGTGCAGGAAATGGGCTACAGGTGCATTCCCAGGTCAAGCCACTTTTGAACCAGAAACAGCAGCAGAAGCGCCTGACCTGGGTTACAGAGAAGCAGCACTGGACTGTCGCTCAAATTTCGCATGTCATTCGGAAATCAAGGTGCCAGAGTCTGGAGGAAGACTGGGGAGAAGGAAATGCCAAAATGCCTGAAGTCCAATGTCAAGTACCCACAGTCAGTGAGGGTCTGGGGTGCCATGTCAGCTGCTGGTGTTGGTCCACTGTGTTTTATCAAGGGCAGGGTCAATGCAGCTAGCTATCAGGAGATTTTGGAGCACTTCATGCTTCCATCTGCTGAAAAGCTTTGTGGAGATGAAGATTTCGTTTTTCAGCACGACCTGGCACCTGCTCACAGTGCCAAAACCACTGGTAAATGGTTTACTGACCATGGTATTACTGTGCTCAGTTGGCCTGCCAACTCTCCTGACCTGAACCCCATAGAGAATCTGTGGGATATTGTGAAGAGAAAGTTGAGAGACGCAAGACCCAACACTCTGGATGAGCTTAAGGCCGCTATCGAAGCATCCTGGGCCTCCATAACACCTCAGCAGTGCCACAGGCTGATTGCCTCCATGCCACGCCGCATTGAAGCAGTCATTTCTGCAAAAGGATTCCCCACCAAGTATTGAGTGCATAACTGAACATAATTATTTGTATTATCTTTTTTTGTATTAAAAGCACTTTTCTTTTATTGGTATTATATTATATGCTATTTTTTTGAGATAGGAATTTTGGGTTTTCATGAGCTGTATGCCAAAATCATCAGTATTAAAACATTAAAAGACCTGAAATATTTCAGTTGGTGTGCAATGAATCTAAAATATATGAAAGTTTAAATTTTATCATTACATTATGGAAAATAATGAACTTTTATCACAATATGCTAATTTTTTGAGAATGACCTGTATATACATGGTTTGTAACATTATGCACAGTATAGGTGCTATTCGGTGTATGGTTACAACAACCTACACCCTCCTATACTATCATGATCACGTACACATAGGGATATGCAAAAGAAGAACAGACAGAGAGAGAGGAGGAGCGCAGTCAGCACCATTACCTTCAATGAGCAACTCTTGACCATGACTGCCCAGCAAAGTACGAGACAGGAAAGGTGCAAAGTCCACAAAGATCTCTCTCAGCAAAGGGGCTACCTTCTCCAGCGCTCGCTCCAGTTTGGTGGTGATACTGTGCGGATAGACAAAGTAAATGAGCATGTATTGTGATTATTACTTAACCAGTAATATAGCCACTATAGACCAAACCTAAGTCGCACACTAATAACCAGCTGTAGATAACTTCAGAGTCAACATCTTGGGCTCTGGCAACAAAGAAATGTAGCAAGACAGCTTGAAAACTAAATGTACCCTACAGGAATCCAACCCCACTGGAATACAAGCATGTTAGTGGTACAGCAAGGCACACTGGAAGCTGTTCTTGCCTGTGCTATTGGTCCAGACTGTCCGCTAAACTGAGCTGGAGAAAACTTGCACATAACTCCAAAACAGAGAAGTGCTGGTTCAAAGACCAAAAAAAAAACGGATGGAAAAAAGTGACCATGAAATATGTTTTCTAGAGACACAAACGCCAAATAAAAAACTATCTTGTGACAAAGAACAGTACTTGATATTATTGTATTTTATATGGTATTACTTATTATAAGTTATTAAATAAAGTTAAATAAATAAAATTAACACATTTTATGAGTAATCAATGCCGAAATCCAAATATTTCCAAAGGCCTCACAAACTTATTTTTGACGGAAAGTGTAAATAAAGAAATGTAACCACAAAAATCAAATCAAATAGCTATTATCAGATAAAATGGGACAAATTAGTTTTCGGAGTAGTGCTCTTCAAAAAAAAAATGATGGAAAGTGGGTGGTCTTAAAATGTTGCAACAACAGTGCTTAATTTGAATATCAACATTTGATTGGTGTGTTTACTACACAAGTGCTGGAATGTCTGGGAAAGCGGGTTAAGTGCCCGTACATAGTTTAAGTCTAATACAATTCTATAAAATTCAAATACAAACAGTATTTCAATCTGTTATTATTACATCTGTTAATTTAATAATATAAGTTTATTCAATGATGTGCAGCCAAACAGAAGAGAGATACAATCAGTGGAGTGATGTAAGAATGAGAGGGGCAATCAATGAATACAGGGTAAGAGGGGGATAGGCCAGGAATCTCGTTTTTTAGCCAGGGCATGGTGGGTTCCAAAATCCACCCTTGAAAAAAAGAGTTAAAGGTGTTATGAGTGGATGTAGTCATGCCTCTGACTTTTGTCAGAGTCATCTGAGAAGGAACTAGCAAACATGTTGAAGCTTCTTCTGCAGAGGTGTGCAAAAAATAGCTCTTGAATATGCAAAAGCTGATGGAATAAAATGGCTTTCTGAAACCAAAAACAAAGCAGATTATTACTGGCTCCAAGACATTTTTAAAAAAGAAACCCAGAGCTGTGCATGAAACATCATCATCATCATCAACACAATCCACTAATGTGTAGGTATTTATAGTTATTCTTCTACATTTTGAAAAAAATATATATAAAAAAAGATTTTTCTTACAATTTGTCTTACAATATCCTGTTGTAAGCAATAATTCAAGCACAACTAGATGAAAATGTGTGTCACACCTTACCATTTGTGACCCTAGACCACAAAACTAGTCATACGGGTCATATTTTGAATAAGGTTTATATTGATGTACGGTGTGTTAGGATAGGACAATATTTGGAAATCTGGAATCCAAAGGTGTAAACTAATCTGAATATTGAGAAAATCGCCTTTAAAGTATAGTCCAAATGAAGTCCGTAGCAAGGAATATTACTAATACTAATAAAAATTTTTATATATTTACAGTAGGACATTTATAAAAATATCGTCAAGGAACATGCTCTTTACTTAATATCCTAATGATTTTTGGCATAAAAGAAAAATGTATAATTTGGACCCATACAATGTATTGTTGGGTATTGCAATAAATATACCGGTGGTTTTGAGGTCCAGGGTCACGATTGCACTGTTACCTGAAAATGGCTGTAAAATATATATTTTTTTTAAAACCATCCACATTCCTTCAAAAACCGTAGTTGGAGCTACAAGAGACCTTGAGCATTTGTTCAAAACATTAATAGTGTAGGTAGAATATATTTATTTGTATTTAATGCACAGTTTACCAAAAAGTGTCCCAATTTTGCTGACTTCACCCCAAGAATATTTATAATCAATCCTGACTTGTGCAAACTACTGGGGATTTTGCTGTATTAGAGTTCATTGTCTTGGTTGCAAATCTGATGTTAATTAGATCGTAAGCGTTGAAAAAATACATTGTTTCCTTTTTGGTGTCTTTATTGCAAAAGATTCAACACTAAAGCTATTGTGTGTCATGAAAGTAAGAGCGGAAAATAAGTAGGGGGGGGAACTAATGAGACACAGGCTGCGACAGCGAAACCCATCTCTTGTCTCTCGAAGTGCGGGTTAGGCATCACAGCCTCTGCATCCAGACAGTTTCATCATTGACTTCACACTCCAAGTAAGTGCTGTCGGTTACCGCTGCCATGGCAACTGATTTGCGATTCCTGGCGCGGCGGAGGAGCCACAAAGAGTGCGTATATGTGTGTGTGAAGTGTAGAGGCCCCCGGAGAGCACGAGAGTGCGCACACACACGCGCTTTCTCCAGTGTAGTCAGACGGTGGTGTGTCTGTGAGATGTCTGTCACAAAGCATTAGACGAGGTGAAGGGATGGAACCAAGGTCAGCACGGTTTCCACACACTCCCCAAAACACCTATACGCACTGATTTCTCTGCATTAGTGCTCGCGCAGCCCCAACTGACAGCGCAAACACACGCGGTGGGCAGTGAGAGAGAGGACAGGCGATATATTTGAGGTGTGGGGTGTCTTGTTTGTCGCAACCGAAATAATAAAAACAAGCAAAAATGATCGTTGCCCGATGTCCTGAACAAAGGAAAAGGCACAATGTCTGTAAACATGAAAACACAAGGCTGAGTGCTGACCCCCTCTTGTGGCGGTGATGATAAAATTTCAGGAGTAGTGGCTGCGTGAACAAACACAACTGCATTTGATGTTGAGAGAGGACACATTTCCCACTCACAAACACACTCAAATAAAGCAATGCACTTTCTGAGGGTGTGTTTTACAGGGATTATACCATTTTAAAGAGGTATTGTGAAATCATTTGACCTTGATAATAATAACTATAACAATTTATAGTGTTAAGCGTGTTTTGTTTTTTTGTTGTTTTTTTGATGGTGTCACTAGCATTCAATAAATAATTTAACATTATTAATAATTTAACAATTAATCTGCTGGGAAATATGGACCTTATTCAAGGTTGATGGCATGTTTAATTCTCTGTGAATGCAAATGAAACTGTGAGGGATTGACAAAAATGGACATAAGGTGCACATAAAACTTTAGCACCTTAAGTAGGGATGCACCGCTAAAAGTTTGCATGTTATACTGCCGATAAAAAAAATCTACTGCTAAAACAAAATACAAAAAGTAAAAAATAAATTATTAAAGTAAGGGATAATCCACGGCTAGCTGTGCATTTAATGATGCAAAGAGGCAAAGAAAACCGCTCGACGTGAAGCGGAGTGCATTTAAATCGTTTAATGCACAGCTAGCCGTGGATTATCCTGGTTATACCATGGCCATTTGACAGCATGGACAACTTAAAGCTGTTATTCATGTTAGCAACGCAATTTTTGACCGTAAGGGTTTAAGTGTTTAAGTTTTAAATCAGACACAGAGATAAAGTAATGCTTAAGTGTAAGATTATATTTATTTGAAGGAATGAATTATAGTATTTATTTGAATGTTCAATTACTTCAAAACCAGCGATGTTACCCCTTTGTTTCGGAGAAATATATTGAGCGAATCAGTAGTAAACTTAATTTACTAATAAAAGTTTCTGGGCTGCGTTGTGTTTGCTCAGACGTATGTGTGTGTGTGCTTCAATGAAGCACATTAATATAGAACGATGATTGAACTGACTTGGAACTACCTGTGCATTAAACGGTTTTATTGCACACCTTCCAGCCAATCAGAATCAAGTATTCAGACACACCATGGTATAATATCAAATTCTATAGTATTTTGTCTGTACTCTGTATAAATATAAAACACTAAAAACTAAGATGTGTGTAGCTATAAGTGAATTTTGGCATCACAACATTATAATATACAGTATGAAAACTGGATATATATAAAAAAATAAAATTATTAGTGTTTTAGAGATTAGCTTTAGGAGAGCATTAGATGACAGCAAAGGCAATATAACTATAAAAATAAGGGAAACTATCAGGCACAATTTAATATCCAATATTGGTCAATGTATATTCAAATTCTAAAATAAATAAATAAATAAATAACAATCAACCTATAACTGTGGTACTGATATTGTGCATTCCTTTGCTTAAGACAGAAAAATACATATTCAGACTTGTTTTCATTAATCTACACATGCTGTGAACTCACAATCGCTTCATCCAATAGACCTTAGTCAGGCTGTGAGAGATAGACTTAAGGCCTGTTCACACCAAGGACGAGAATGATAAAGATAGCGATAAAGATAAAGTTCTAAAAATCGTATTAAAGAATAGCAGAGTTCACACCGTTGGAATCATTTTCAGAATGATTTTATTCAGCTGATGAACGATAAAAACATTGACAGCCAATCGGAATCCACCCTGCTGTAATGAGCTCGAGCATTTAAAGTGACAGTCAAGCAGGCGCTTAGAATAAACAGAACGATACCGTCTTCTTGTGTGGACGCTAATATAGTTAACTTTATAGTTATCGCTATTGGTATGAACAGGCCTTTACACTCTTTACAATGGCAAACTTTCAAAACTGTTGTCTACAGAAAGATTTGTTTTTCTTCTTTATGGAAAGACTTTTTGTCAGATGAACAATGTATGTTGTCCCTCACAGCCTTGTTTTCATTCCTGTCCAAAAATTTATATGGCACTACTCTGATTAAGGTCTATCATCCAACTATCCCATTTTATAATAAACATCAAGCTGCATCTCTGTCCAGCTGTCTGTCTTACACCTCAACACACATCCTGGGACTCTGATTTACCTCATGTTCTCCATGGTGTCCTCAGGCATGGGGGCAACAGTCTGAACCGCAGGCAGATTCTTGCTGGTGGCTCCATTCACATAGCTGGAAGAGGAGGAAGTGGAAGAATCTGTTGCTCCTGTGAGAGAACAAGAGAGAAACCAGAGGTTAGGAAAAGGCTGATTTCATTTATTTAATTATTTATTGTGATTGGCAAGATGAAGACTAAGTGGGGGGGGGCAGTTTTTCACTTTACATCCAAACCAACTGCCAACCAAAACATCTGATGCACTAAAATATTAAATACTCATTCTGGTTTTTCATCAGGTAACAAAACTACAGGGGCACAAGCTCTGAGAAACAAATCATCACTATTACTCTCGCCTCCCCCTGAGAAAGTGAAGCACCATCTTACATTCCTCTTATTTCTCTCTCTGTCAAAGCCACTGTGTCCACAGCGCCCTGTGCAGCAGGGAGCTTCTGATAGATACATCACAGCAATGGACTGTCATCCTGTGAAACCACAAGCTGTCACGGGACATCTGAAGATGGGAAATCTATTACGCAGCCATCAATCGCCGTGTCAGAGATGAGTGTCCACCCATAAGCAAATACACCAAGATGAAGGGAAACGTCAAGAGGGACATTCTGATGGATTTCACTGGAAGCGCAGCTTGGCCTGAATTCAACCTCAATCCAAATCAACGTCCCTTGTGCATTCTAAGCAGATCTCAATGAGGTATATAATGGACAATAGGGACTAAATGTCTCTTTTAAGGAAAATGTGATATATTTTTCGGTTCTCAAAATATACTGTAGACTACAGTTCATAAGTTTGGGGTCAGTATGTTTGTGTTTATTTTATTTTTTAATTAAATGAATACTTTCATTTAATGCAAAATATTAAGCATTAATGATAATAATAATAAATGTTTCTTGAGCAGAAGATCATCATATTAGAATGATTTCTGAAGGATCATGTGACACTGAAGACTGGAGTAATGATGCTGAAAATTCAGCTTTGCCATCACAGAAATAAATTACTTTTTAAATATAGTAAAATAGAAAACAGTTATTTTAAATTTTAATGATATTTCACAATATTCCTGTTTTTATCAAATCAAAAAAGCAGCCTAAAAAAACCTACAAACCCCACAATTTTGGAATGGAAATGCGTTTAGTTTATATAACGTTTTATGATTATTTATTATTTGTAATTGTAATAATATTTCGCAATAAAAATGCAGCCATAAAATGATTTATTCATTTATTATTTATTCTATTATTCTTTATTTACTTAACAGTATATGATGATTTTTTTTTTACTTAATATAAGTGGATAAACAATCTATTTATCGATCTATCTATCTATATTAGTGCTGTCAATCTATTAAATACAAATAAAATAAAGCGATTAATCTGAGATTTTAATATTATAATATTGTAATAATTTCACAGTTTTATTAATGTAGAAACAACTTAAAGACAGTTTAATTAAAATGTTTGTTGTAATGACATATTTTTAAGAATGAAGGTCAGTATCACTGATACTGCTACTGATGTCTCGATGCGATTTATCTAGATTTTTTTTAAACATTAATTATAGATACTTTAAAAATAACAATTTTTAATTTAAGTGAGTTTATCTTCACATAAACCAGTTATAACAAATGTCATATTTACCATCATACATACTCAATATACAGGAGTTGAATAAAGTTATCAAACCCTTTAGAGTCTTAACTGCATAAATTATAAATTGAATATAGATGTATCCTTATTAAAGACATTAATGACAGACATCACAGCAACTGGTTTATCAGGCTGCTGTCACTTTAAGAGCTGCCGCTGCCGCACACGGAGCAGATCTGATGCCTTGTAACGCGATCTAATTTTATCACAACTCTTAAAGTTAATTTAAGATGTTATTTAACTCATTTAAGGCTGCTCTTTTGATAATACTCAACAAAACGGGCATTTTGCCATAATTCTGTGTGTTATTGTTTGTTCAAGCATGAAAGAGAACTCGTTTCTGGCGCACTCTCTGTGCGCACAATACTGGCGCGTCTTTCTGTGCGTTGTGTCGCATAGACAGGACATTCACAGACAGCGTGTTCTCTTTTGTCTTGTCGTGCTTGAATGGTTTTAAATATATATATATATATACACATATATAATATAATATAATATATATTAAATGACATCAAATCTGTTTCTAATCTAATCATCTCAAATCCAAACTTGGCCTACAATTCCTAATCAATATTAACATAAGCAAATGGAAGGGAATTCGTATTGCAGGTATTTTCAATGAATCAGAATCAAATATTGTTTCCATGCCTGAAAGTCCTGCCTACAGCTATAATACATACACAATCACACAAAATAGGTGTAGGCTATTTAACAGCTCAAGTTTAAAGCAAAATCTATAGTGTTCACAGTGTGCAGCCTGAGGCGGATGTTTGAGTTCCTTGTAGTCACCATGTGGCAGCCTATCAACCTTGAAATTTCATACAGATCCTATCTTCAAGTGCAGTCACTATGGATCCATGACATTCTCTATGGTGGTACCACAAGAGTAAGAAAGAAATAGCGAGGGGAGCCCTCTAGTGGACAAACTGCTTGATGCCACCAAATCTAATTTCCTGACCCAGTACAGGTTTTAATTTTTTAGGAATGACATATTTAATTATTCTAGGAATAGCAGAGGACAGTATGCATTTCAGTGGGAAATTCACTTAAGCACTAGCACGTTCAAATTAACGTCTCATTAACAACACAGAGAGTGGTTGTGACCATTATATCTACTTTTAGGGAGAAAGTCTGTGCTTATAAAGTTACCAGTTCACAACATTATAGAAGAGGACAAGTTAGTATGTATTGAGACAAGCTAGGACAAAGCAATGCTTACCTGTAGTGTTGATCATGCTCTTGGGTGCAGCCGATGTAGCAGCGAAGATGTTCGGGGTGCTACCAGAGGTCAGGGCACTGCTGGAGCCAGAACTGCCCACTGTGTTCACCGTCAGGCCCGACAAAGGCTTCTTGGCCTGTACCACCACACTCCTGCAGGAGGGAGGAAAAGAAAGTGTACACAATCTCTTGATGCAGCTGGCAAACTGTTCCCGTGACCTGGTGAGAACAAGGTATACTGGGATCGGCAGATGTGTAAACAGAGTGGATTTTACCAAGCACTTCCCAAAAGGGATGGCAAGCGAACTACACAGGCCTTCAGATTCTGCAGTAAAAAGAAGCATCTAACAAAGCAAAGTAAAGTTCACCTGCAAAATATAAATACTCATGATTGCTTGCGAAATAGGCTGATTAAGCCAGTGGGAGATTGACGGCAGTTTTCCACAGTCTAGTCAGGCTGGATGAAAGTGGCCAGACTGAACGGTCGCAGTGGCGAGGGAAAGACCAGCAGGCAAAGTAAACATCCTGCTCTCCTGCCGACCCGTGCTTGCCTCCTGAGCTTACGCAATGAGAGCTCAGGGCAAACAAACAGTAAAATCAAAAGCAGTGACTGCTGGGTTTTGGGTATGCTTCTCTTTTCTGCTGTTTGTCCACTGCTATGCCTCGACATAATGTCAAACTCAGAGAGGAATTCATCAAGAGATATTTTCCAGGTGCGTCACCAAATTTTGCTGTTGCTATAGCGGGGCAGTCTTGAGGTTCTCACCTTAGAAAACCTCTACAGTCTCACTATATTGGAAGAAATATGAATATAAAATATTGTTCAATTATAAAAACAATAAATTGAAAATGAATAACTTTCTTTGTTAACAATATCATAAATAAACTTACAAAGAATTGAATTTTAAATAGTAAACAAACAGAAATTTTATTAGGAAACATTGATATTACTATTAAATAAAAACATAATTTCAAAAAGTGCTGTATACGATAGAATATATTATTTACTTTTATATCACAATATCATACATTAATTCGCAAATTTATAAATAATTTCAGAACTGCAATAAATAAATGAAAAATATATATACATGTTTATTTATTTATTTATCTTTTTGTTTATAATATTAATTTAAATGAAAGCTAATTTTGAAGTGTTTTCTGATGATTTTGATTATTGATATTTTCATTTAATTTATATATATATATTCATATATATATATATATATATATATATATATATATATATATATATATATATATATATATATATATATATATAAATGTTTTCACTCTTTGTTTTATTGCTAAAATAATTTAAGTTCATTTTTTTCTCATTAATGTACACACAGCACCCCATATTGACAGAAAAAACACATTTATTAAAAAGAAAAACTGAAATATCACATGGTCCTAAGTATTCAGAGCCTTTGCTCAGTATTCAGTAGAAGCACCCTTTTGATCTAATACAGCCATGAGTCTTTTTGGGAATGCAACAAGTTTTTCACACCTGAATTTGGGGATCCTCTGCCATTCCTCCTTGCAGATCCTCTCCAGTTCTGTCAAGTTAGATGGTAAACGTTGGTGGACAGCCATTTTCAGGTCTCTCCAGAGATGCTCAATTGGGTTTAAGTCAGGGCTCTGGCTGGGCAATTCAAGAACAGACACAGAGTCGTTGCGAAGCCACTCCTTTGTTATTTTAGCTGTGTGCTTAGGGTAATTGTCTTGTTGGAAGGTGAACCTTCGTCCAGGATATCCCTGTGCTTGTCTGCATTCATCTTTCCCTCGATTGCAACCAATCGTCCTGTCCCTGCAGCTGAAAAACACCCCCACAGCATGATGCTGCCACCACCATGCTTCACTGTTGGGACTGTATTGGACAGGTGATGAGCAGTGCCTGGTTTTCTCCACACATACCGCTTAGAATTAAGGCCAAAAATGTATATCTTGGTCTCTCAACATCTTGGAGTCCTTCAGGTGTTTTTTAGCAAACTCCATGCAGGCTTTCATGTGTCTTGCACTGAGCAGAGGCTTCCGTCTGCCCACTCTGCCATAAAGCCCCGGCTGGTGGTGGGCTCCAGTGATGGTTGACTTTCTACAACTTTCTCCCATCTCCCGACTGCATCTCTGGAGCTCAGCCACAGTGATCTTTGGGTTCTTCTTTACCTCTCACCAAGGCTCTTCTCCCCCGATAGCTAAGTTTGGCCAGACGACCAGCTCTAGGAAAGTTTTTGATCATCCCAAATGTCTTCCATTTAAGGATTATGGAGGCCACTGTGCTTTAAGAAACCTTTTTTAATAAATCAGCAAAAATGTCAACAATTCTGTGTTTTTCTGTCAATATGCGGTGCTGTGTGTACATTAATGAGAAAAAAGAACTTAAATGATTTTAGCAAATGGCTGCAATATAACAAAGAGTGAAAAATGTGTGGGGGTCTGAATACTTTCCATACCCACTGTATATATAAATACATATAATACATATAAATAAATCAAAATTATCAGAAAACACCTGCTGCTTTTGCTGTTTATTTCAGTCTTGTCAGGCTATATTCTAACAATTGTGTAAATAATCATGTTAAAATTCATGAAAGTGCAGCTAAGTGAACAAGACTTCATCGTATGTCTGAAAGTTTAGAACACCCTTTTATAGAAATACATCCTTAAACACATAAGTATAAAATAAATGTATAGAAAGTAATTCAAAAGATACGACATAACAGTAATGAGCCTCCTATTGCAGGAAATAGGCCAAAACAACAATACCAGCAATCATCTTGTCATCCGTCTTTGACCGTCTCAACACTGGCCAGCTGCAATCTCTGAAAAGTTAATTTAAGAAATAGTCTCTATATATAGCTGCTAAACATATTAAATCATTAAAAATGGACTAAATATACTAATCAACTTAATTATGTCTTCAAGAAATTATATTTGTTTTTTCCAGCTTATTTATAGATGAAGCAGAAAATCACATGGTTTCCAGAGGCAACAGTCTAACAAACTTAAAATAGCGCTAGAGACGAGCTGGATCACGAGTTCACATTAAACTCTTGACCTCGCCAATAATCTCCTGTATGCTTCCAGAGACATTCTGGAGCTTCGCAGATTCACGGAAACCCACCTTAACCTGATAGCAAAGAGCAGGAGAGGATTAGTTTGATATTATACACATGACAGAGTCAAGTGTTTTGGAGGATGGAATGATATTTTGTTTGTGTGTATATCGGTCTGGTTTTCTTATCGCAACTTGACGTGGTTCGAGATGCTGGCTGATACAGAGTTTTTTCAGTGATGTAGCGCAGGGCTGGTTCTAACGTCACCTGCTAAGCCTCCTGATGCCGCACAATGTGACCTCAGAGCAGACACTGTGCAGAGAGAGGATGGAGCCATTAGAGCACTTGTCTGGGACACTGTGGCTCGTCCCGATGGCACGTTCTCCTTAACGTGGTGGCGTGACACAGACGGTTTCTCTGAGATTGCATGCGAGAAAGCAAAAACATTCTTTGACACATGCTTCCTCTTAAGCAATACAAACAGAGAATAACAGACCCTTAAAATCATACATGTGTACCATTGTCTGACTTATGAGGAGTTATTCTCGCAGGTGCAAATACTCAAAAGTTTATATCATTTTTTTAAACGTTTTTAAAATGTCTCTTGTTTTCCAAGGCCACATTTATTTGATTAAAAATATATAGTAATGTTGTAAAATATTATTAGTGTTAAAATGTTTAAGAAACATTTAATCTTATAATTAATGAGGCTTTTCCACAGTATCTGTGGATCATATTCTTTGATGAATAGAAAGTTCAAAATAACAGCATTAATTTGAAATAAAAATATTTTGGTCAAATATAATGCATCTTAGCTGAATAAAAGTATTACATTATTTAAACAAAAATAATACAGACCCCAACCTTTTGGTTAATTAGTGAAGGATTCTGTAATATAATTTGAAATCTTTTTGGGATAATTCTAAAGCTTCTGACGGCCTCTGGTCATTAAGTATTTAAAAAATAGTAGCCAGGACGCCCTGCAAAAAATAACTCCCGAATAACGGCAGCCGGGTATATAAGGTGGCGTGCAAACTCACACATTAAGTATTCCGCTGAGGAGCAGAGAAGGGGTCCCGGCCGTTTCAGCGGAGATACAGGGGTTGTAGCGATGGGACGTAATGTCTCCATTCCCTCCTTCAGGGAAAGGTGGTTATGTTAGTAACCAAGAAGTTCTCTATCAGTCAGTCACGTTCAACATTACATCAGAACTGAACTGACGAATTGGATCCCTTCCCAGCGCCCCATGTATAGTCACATTGTCCTTTTTTCCGTCCACCATGTGCGGAGGACTGAGCTTTCCAGGGGGACGTCGATTGCTGGTGTTCCTTTCTTACACCCAACACAGCCACAACTAAATGGATAACACTGGGGAAGCATGCCTATTCTAAATGGAAAGGAATGCTACGGAAACCATATCCTTCCAGCAGGGAGGTAACGTGGAGTTACACATATGGACGGACCATTAGTACAGTGCTACATATGGAAGATCTCTGTGGTAGATCTTTCCATCTCAGGGATTGAGTCAATACTGGTACATAGATGGGAGAAAGAGGGAAAGACACAGGCTCGTCAACAGGGAAGGCTCTCTGGCAGACATATGAAGAGTATGTCCCCAAGGATGGGATACGAGTGCCCATTTTTGCTATTCAGGTGAGTTCCCTGTCCGTTGAACCCTGGTGGAGTTCCTCCAGCATCCTCTGCAGTCAGATGCAGCGGAGGCATCTGACGCCATAAATAGTACTTGTGTGTATGCCTGGTACGCCAAGATGATGGCATCCACTATCCTCTAGGCCAACCTCTGTTTAGAGACAGCCTTTTCCCTTTTCTGGCCATCAAAGCAGACAAAGAGTTGGTCTGAGGTTCTAAAGCTCTGTATGGGGTCCATGTGTATACCCAGAGTGCGAACGGGACACAGCAGTGCATGGGCTGGGTCTGCATCCTCCAGGCAGCACTTGCAAGTTCACCACCTGGTCCCTGAAACGAGTGGTGGAACTTTTGGGCACATATCCAGGCTGGGGTCTCATAGTCAAGTGAGAGTCAGCTGGCATAAATTCCAGGAACGCTTCGTTGAGCGAAAACACCTGCACCCTCTTGATGGATGTGAGTGTGGTCAGGAGTGCTGTCTCAAGAGACAAGATCTTAATCTCCACTGACTTCAAGGGCTCAAAGGGTGCTCTCTTTAGGGCTTAAGACCACAGAGAGGTCCCAAGAGGTGATGAGTCGTGGCAGAGGAAGATTCAGCCTCCTTGCACCTCTCAGGAACCAGAGACTTACCATCGACTGCATTGTGATGTGCAACGATAGCGGCAACATACACTCTTAAGGTGGAGTGAGACAGCCCTCGCTCCAAGCCCTCTTGCAGGAAAGAAAGCACAATGTTGATCGGGCATTTATGGGGTCATCTGGAAGAACACCAATCAATGAATAGTCTACACTTTAAAGCGTAAGCTTCTCATAGAAGGGGCACTAGCTTAAGTAATGTTATCTACTACCGCTGGGGATTGTCCACTTAAGACCTCCACATCCCATCCAGAGAACACACGTGGAGGCTCCAGAGGTCATGAGACGGATGCCATATGGTGCCCTGTCCTTGAGAAAGCAGGTCCTCAGGGGAATTTGCCAGGGAGGGGTAGTCGCAAGGAGCATCAGGTCTGAGGACCAGTTCTGGATGGGCCAGTAAGGTGCAACCATCAAAACCTGCTCCTCGTCCTCCCTGACCTTGCACCAGGCGGCAACCTCGCCCAGTTTCTCTTAAAACCACTATGGAAGTGACTTAAACTGAATTCATTGACTGGATTTTTTTACAGTCTATAGGGGAAATGCATACTTGCGTAGGCCCTGGGGCCAGCTGTGTGCCAGCGCATCTGTGCCGAGGGTCTTCTTGGTCATGGAATAAAACAACTGGCTGTGGGATGTCTCTGGAGAGGCAAACAGGTTCATCTGTGTGACCCCTAAGCGTTTCCAGATCAGCTGGACCATCCAGGGGTGGAGTCTTCACTGAGAGCACATCAGCTGCACCATTGAGCTTGCCAGGGATGTGAATAGTGTGAATTACTCTATAGGAGGAGATAGTGGGTGAGTTGCCTCATACGAAGGGAACATAGACCACCCTGACGGTTAATGTACGCAACAGTCAATGTGTGCCGCAGTGCCATGCCCACCTCGCACCCCCTGACTGCCCTACCGCCGAGGATAGTGAGACAGGAAAAACTTTTGAAGCAGATTTTGGTACTAATTTGCTTATTCACTTATTCTTCATGCACCTCCGTGAAAAAAGTAAGTTTGCCCCCAGAAACCAATCATCCAGTCACGACTGTTCAGAACGAGTCTGAGTGTGCAGCGGCCCGGGCAAGCATGGCTGTGGACTCTGAATCCAAATCAGTAAGCTCATCAGCATCGTCCTCTCTAGAAGATAATAGCCCTCTCTCTGATGCAGCTATCAACATCTGATCCTAATCCAGAACCGTGCTGTCACCCAGCAGCTCAGAGGCACACAACACACCAAAGGAGCGGGAGGTCCACATAAGGATTTACCCGGCGGAAGAGCTCCCAAAGTGTTAAGCAGACCCGCGGTTGTACTTTTACACACAAGTGGTGGGCTGGGAAA
Source organism: Gobiocypris rarus (assembly GCA_023029165.1). Classification (NCBI taxonomy): domain Eukaryota; kingdom Metazoa; phylum Chordata; class Actinopteri; order Cypriniformes; family Gobionidae; genus Gobiocypris; species Gobiocypris rarus. The sequence continues at coordinate 26,622,659 of CM040911.1, read as the reverse complement.
CACCAGAGGGGACTCAAGCCTTTACGAGTAAGGTGCTGCCCTTATCTGTTCAATACTCTTTTCTGGATTCCACTGGAATGTGCCGTCACCCTAACACTGGAACAGCTTCCTTCCTGTTCCACACAAATGATGATCGTCAAAGCAGAGTGAATGAAGATCGCTCGGCTCTGAAGCGAAAGCTTATTGTGTGAGTTTGCACGCTGCCTTGTATACCCAGCTGGCAGGGAGTGGCTTGCGATGCAATTCTCACTTGCCAATGGGCATTGGCATGTTTTATTACCACTCGAAGGTGACTGGGCTCTCAGACGAGATCCCAATTTGTCAGTTCTGACATAAAATCAAAAGTGACTGACTGGGAACTAAAAGTGAGTAAATGGTACAGTTCTATTCATATTTCATTATTTTGTGAAAACAACATCCAAATACACTTGGTCAGAATAAGAACTATTGGCCCCACTTTATATTAGGTGGCCTTAACTACTATGTACTTACATAAAAAAATAAGTACAATGTACTTACTGTGTTCATATTGTGTTGCAAAACACCTTTGCTGATATTGAGGTGGGATACGGGTAGGGTTAGGGACAGGTGTGGTGGGATGGGTAAGTTTAAGGGTAGGATTAGATGTAAGGGAAGTGTCAACTGTGTAATTACAAATGTAACTACAGAAATTAATTACAGATGTAATTACATGCAGGTATTTTTTAAAATGTAAGTACAATGTAAAAACATGTATGTACACAATAAGTGCAATGTATCAAATTATTAATTAAAATGTTTGTACATAGTAGTTAAGGACACCTAATATAAAGTGGGTCCGAACTATTAATTATTAACAGTAATTAAACCAAAATGCATTCAAATTTATTGTAAAATGTTACTATGCGTTCAAAATAAAGTTACGAGTTGAATACTAATATCTAAATTTGCATTTTATCTGAACAGTTTTGACCATAGAGATCCACAAAGCAATGCTTACCCCCACCCCCTGAGCATTCAGTATTTAATACTCAAAACATGCCGGCTTCTTTCAGGTATTTGGCAGGTAGAGTTAATAGTATTAGACTGATAAACAAGCTTCTAATAAAATATGAACACTTCTCATGAATTATTAATTGGCTGGGGGCTTGTGAATGATGTATGAATTATCCGCCACATATATTATTAATAGGACTCTTTTAATTGACTTACTTTGAATAAAGCAAATATTAATCTTATGTAGACTATGAATATTGCAAATCATTTGTTTTATTTTAAATGGCTATTAGGATTACAAACAGTATTGGCGCATAAATAAACGTTAATAATAATTAAATGTGTAGGTCTCATATAGTGGCAAACTATCACTCGATTTATTAGCATACCATCTACTGACACTGACATGGACTCATTTTAATCTATTAAAGTGTTTCTCCACCAAACTCTTTGATTTGAATTGACTTTCAAAGCCAAAGCAAGTCTTTCATGGTGGTGGCCCCATCTGCAAACACTGCTTCCTGGTTATTCAATACTAATTGAAAAAATTCACCTTTGGAAAGTCCCAGAAAGACCGTGATAGGCGAGTCGGTCCTCATCACTCCTGTGTTTGAGGCTTTTTTTGATGTCACTCCCAATCTATTTAGGTTCTGACAGACAATCGAAGAAGCCTGTCCACGTCTGGCATCTCATTTGGTGGCAGGTGGCAAACAATTAGACACAGCAATTTCAGGGCCGGCAGATGACATTAAAGCATGCAGGAGTGAGTGGTACGACCCAGCGTCAGCGGACAGCCTATGTGAAAGCATTTCAAAAATAATACACTCTGCCATGGCAACTCATTTCTGCCTGCCAGCCTCCATTAGGGTGCTGAGGGGTGAGGACGACAGGAGGGGAGCTGGGGGCGCACGGGGCGCTTCTGTTTAATCTGTCATCAACGCCCTGGAGACCCTCCCTAACACTCACAAACACATTTACACACACACACACACAAACCACCTTTACTAGTCAGCAGACACACCTCATCTGTGGCGGTTGCATGCATTACTGTGGATCCATTGTTCCTGTGACTCAATATCTAAGAAGGGAGAAGCACATTGTTCGGCCCTAATCTCGCAGGAGACATACTTTTAAGTATTGGAACAAAGTCTGGTGCACATTGCAACTTATTCTGACAAAAACTGCATGCGTAGACGGTAAGGGGCCTTCTAGCTGACATAAAAAAAAAAAATTAAACTAGCAACCATTGTCAGAGATGTTTATGAACAAATTAATTGTTGACAATACAATAGAAGGCAGGCATTCAACATATTTATATAGGTTTGCATAGACACTAAAAACTAAATTATTAGCATGTTGAAAGCATTTAAAACATGAATTCATGGAATTAATAGACGTTGTATTTATAATCAGATTAATTAAATTTAACGCTATCACTTTTAAAACATTTGACTATTTCTGCAATTTATTTCTGTTCTGTGTGATTCTTGGGGTAATATTCAAGTATATATTTTAAAATGTTCAAAATAATTACAATCTAACATTAATAAAAAAAATGTAATTTGTTATACATGGAAAATTTGTGGAAAATCTAACATAACTAAATTCATTGTGTTTAATGGATTTGACAGCACTTATATATTTACTTATCGTTTTTAAATCTTGTCAGCATTGTCAACATCTGTTTGTACAACATTAAGCGACAACATGTTTTTGGGCGCATCCTATCTGGTTGTAGAAAATGACAGAAATGTCTGTGGAAGCCATGGAATTTGGAGTTTCTTCTCAGAACTCAAAATTACCCTTTTTCCTCAGATTTGCGAGTTTATTTCCAGCTATTCTGATTTCATGTAAGCTCTAGTTATAAAGTCCTAAACAGGGAAAATTAGCATAAGCAATTTAAAAATAAAAACACCAGATGGGAGTGTAAAGTTCTGCTGATCTACTTTGTCAAAGATCTACTGACAAAGCGAAAATTAAAGAACACAGACACACCCGGATCATTTCCATAATGACCAACGCAATCTTCCAGTTAGAGTCTGGTTTAAGATTATAATATATCCCCTATGAACTGCATATTTAAATATTATGTAGACCTATTGTCTAATCATCGCAGATTTCATCAGTCCAGTCTGTGGCTTGCAACCAATACACATCTGCGTTTAGCTTCAAAGGGCATCTTTGACGACGGTATTCTATAAATATGAAGACCATCTTTTTTTGCATTCCGATTCTGTCATCCAAAGGCACTACAAGACATTTTCTCTTATTCCGTGGATTTTACTCGTTGTCCTCCATTTGTTACAACGGTTTTTCTTCCACCACAATACACGTACAGCTGCAAGTGACAACTGCTCCCAAATGGTCTATTATCCAAAGATACAAAAATGTATGTACACATAATGTGCAAATACAAATGAGATCAGGCTAAACAAACTGGCAAGTGTGCTGTCAAAGACATGAGACTTGGGTCTTGAAGACAGCGGAACCCTCTCCGCCTTCCAGATGGAGATAACTTTTAGTAAACGTGAACAGGTTATTACCAAAAAAGTTTCCATTTACACTATTTCTGTTTATATATGTTGATTTGAACAGCAACAGCTTTGCAGCGCAACTGAAGACATGTGTTAAGAGCAGAGACAAATCACGTTGGGATTTTATCTGGCCTTGGAATGTAAACACGCTGCAAAACGCTCACACATCTCTGAGACATTTTCAAACACAGCAATTCTTCGTGATAGAAAGTATGGGGAATTTAAAGTGAGTTATGGCTTGCTTATGACCAAGAAAATCATTATGGCCATTACTCAGGGAAAAGACTAATCCAAGAATTCATCATGGTTTGACTGAGATGTATTTTGTAGTGTTTAAAGGCACGGAAGGGATCGCATGCACACAGAAAAGGTCACTGTACTTTTAAGGGCCTTGTACGTATACATCTGCAGTAAATGGGCTACTGTAGTGCTATTGGTGTCAAGAGACATTCAGTCAAGATAAAGCCACATGATTTCACATTTGGAACCTATGCTGATGTATATTGCTGCCACCTGGTGGAGGTTCATATAATTATATTTTAACACAGCACTTAAAAGAATATTCCTGGTTAGAGAAGTTGAGTTCAATTGACAGCTTTTGTAGCATAATGTTAATGACCAAAAAAAAGAGTGTTATTTAAAAAATAAAAAAAAGGTCACGCTTGACAGTGAAGCACTTATAATTGAAGTGAATGCATAAATGTGAAGTTTATAATTTTATAAAAGCACTTACATTAATTGCTCTGTTAAAATGTGTGTATTATTTGAGCTGTAAAGCTGTATAAATCATACTTTGTATGTCGTTTCAGGGCTTTAGGGTTTATGTCTGTATTGTTGTGGTGACAAAGTTGTATTGTAAAATTGAATATAACTTCACACAGAAATGGTTACTAAGTTGTCGGTTTTTCACACTAAAATCACAAAACATTGTTTACGCATTGTGGCTGTGGCTATACTATTATTGAATACTTGTGATATTTACAAATTGGCCCCATTGACTTCCATACTTCATAAATGCCTGTTTTTTTTTTGGTTTTTTAAGAAAAGGAGAGATGAGTAGAAATACATTTTAAAATAAACATCATGCCAAAATGCTGTGGTGTGAACTTAACTTGTTCTAAACCTGGAATACAGCACGCATACCTCTCAAAATGTCTGCATTGTGATTATGAAAAGATGGTACCTGTCAAAGGAATGGAACTGCATGGGTAACATGGCTTGGGCTTCCCTCTTCATGGCCTGGTGATCAGGGTAAGGTCAGGCTGTCCGGCCCACTCTCTGCGGTCTCCACAGGGGCAGCTACCAGGCTCTTCAAGATTTCCTTGACATTGATGCCTTTGTTGGACTGGCTGATGCTGGAGATGGATGAGGCGGGTTTGAGGTGTTCCATGGTTGATGGCTCAATCAAGCTTTCCTGTGACCTGGCCTCTGATGACAGGGTGCAGAACAGACCACTCATGCCATTCGGACCACCCATGGCGAGCTCCAGGTCAGCCCCGTTCATCACACTGGATACCTGCTCATCACCCAATCCTGAGTCAGAGTGAGGGAGGGATGACCCCTGACGTGACTCCTCCAGCACACTAAGAGTTTCCTTGCAACCATCAGAGAGGGTTGATGGGTGATCTGAAGGTCACATATCATAGTGCAGCAAATTAATAGAATAGAATAGAAAAGAAATCAGAGATGATCAGTATGATCACAAGAATTATTAGCATTTTTTAAATCATAATTGTATAAATGTTTTTGTCATTTTTGTATCACTACTTACAAGAATTTTTTTATCATAATTGTATCAAATTTGATAACTATCTACCTGATACAATTAATCGTGATTAATTGATTTGACACCACTAATGTGTGTGTGTATATATATATATATATAACTTAATATATGTATATATATATGTATATGTATATATATACACACACTATATTGTCAAAAGTATTGGCACACCCCTCCAAATCTTTGAATTCAGGTGTTCCAATCACTTCCATGGCCACAGGTGTATAAAATCAAGCACCTAGGCATGCAGACTGCTTCTACAAAAAAAGAATGTGTCGCTCTCAGGAGCTCAGTGGATTCAAGCGTGGTACCGTGATAGGTTGCTACCTGTGCAATAGTCCATACGTGGAATGTCCTCATGACTATATATTTTACGGTCAACTGTTAGTGGTATTATTAGATTAGATTAGATTTAACTTTATTGTCAAATTATATCAAAGTGGAAGCAATTGGGAACAACAGCAACTCAGCCACGAAGTGATAGGCCACGTAAAACCACAGAGCGGGGTCAGTACATGCTGAGACGCACAGTGCGCAGAAATCACTAACCAAACTTTCCAAACTTCATGTGGCTTTCAGATTAGCTCGAGAACAGTGTGTAGAGAGCTTCAATGGAATGAGTTTCAATGGCCGAGCAGCTGCATCCAAGCCTTACATCACCAAGTGCAATGCAAAGCCTCGGATGCAGTGGTGTAAAGCACACCGCCACTGGCCTCTAGAACAGTGGAGACGTGTTCTCTGGAGTGACGAATCACACTTGTCTGTCTGGCAATCCGATGGACGAGTCTAAGTTTGGCGGTTGCCTGACTGCATTGTGCCAAGTGTAAAGTTTGGTGGAGGAGGGATTATGGTATGGTGTTGTTTTTCAGGGGTTGGGCTTAGCCCCTTAGTTTAGGGGAAAGGTACTCTAAATGCTTCAGGGCGCAAAGACATTTTGGACAATTTCATGTTCCCAACTTTGTGGGAACAGTTTGGGCATGGCCCCTTCCTGTTCCAACATGACTGCGCACCAGTGCACAAAGCAAGGTCCATAAAGACATGGATGAGCACGTTTGGTGTGGAGGAACTTGACTGGCCTGCACAGAGTCCTGACCTCAACCCGATAGAGCACCTTTAGGAGGAATTAGAGCGGAGACTGCGAGTCAGGCCATCTCGTCCAACATCAGTGCCTCACAAATGCGCTTCTAGAAAAATGGTCAAAAATTCCCCAAATCTTGTGGAAAGCCTTGCCAAAACAGTTGAAGCTGTTATAGCAGCAAAGGGTGGGCCAACTCCTTTTTAAACCCAACAGATTAAGAATGGGATGTCATTAAAGTTTCTGTGCATGTAGAGGCAGACGTCCCAAAACTTTTGGCAATATAGTGCATCATCATTTTAAACATTAATTATAGCAATTCACCATTACAGTGTAATCGAAAGCTATTAATTTGTAACATTTATTAGGCTCCAAAAAAATAACAACTTTTAGTTTCAGTGAACTTAAAACAATCCTCACATAAACCCATAATAAATATAATATTTACCTGTGGCCTTCCTACCCCTCTAACAGGTATTAGAATATAGAGAAATTGAATAAAGTTATCAAGCAGTCTGCACTGAAAAAATTATAAATTAAATATAGATAAATCCTTATTAAAGCTACAAAAGTTCCTTAGTCAAGAGCAGTGAGTTATTTCCTCTGTTACCTTTGCTCTTTGATTAACAGTAAAAGACAACATTAGTTGCTGCTGTCACTTCAGGACCTGCCGCTGCTGTTCGACATGGATTTGTCACGTGTCCAATTCCTCTTAAAGGATTAGTTCACTTTTAAATAAACTTTTGCTGATAATTTACTCACCCCCATGTCATCCAAGATGTCCATGTCTTTCTTTCTTCAGTCGAAAATAAATGAAGGTTTTTGATGAAAACATTCCAGGATTTTTCTCCTTATAATAGACTCAATGGACCCCAAACGGTTCAAGTGCAGCTTCAAAGGGCTTTAACGAAAGGGCAAATGATCGGTTATTTAAAAAATAATAATTACAATTTTAAGTTTTCAAGGCGAACATTTGTGCTTATAAAACTTAAACTTTTTAATTATTATTTTTTAAATAACCGATCGTTTGCCCTTTCGTTAAAGTTTTATAAGCACAAATGTTCGCCTTGAAAACTTAAAATTTTAATTATTATTTTTTAAATAACCGATCGTTTGCCCTTTTGTTAAAGCCCTTTGAAGCTGCACTGAAACTACCTTGAAGTCCATAATATGAAGAAAAATCCTGGAATGTTTTCATCAAAAACCTTAATTTCTTTTCAACTGAAGAATGAAAGACATGGACATCTTGGATGACATTGGGGTGAGTAAATTATCAGCAAAAGTTTATTTAAAAGTGAACTAATCCTTTAAGTTCTGCCCTTATAGGGATACTCAACAAAACCAACATTTTGGCATAATTGTGTGTGGTATTGTTTGTTCAAGCGTGACGAGTGTTTCTGCCCTTCAAAAGTACTTGTTGGCAAACTCTTTAACACACATCCACTTTTAGCCTACATTACAAGTCCTTGCAGACAAGACGACTCTGTCTCCAATCTCTTCCTGTTGTTCTCCAGATGTTGAGCATTTCTCAGTAATATTCATCTAGAGCCTTTAGCAAGGTCACTGGGCCCGATTCAGTCATGGAGCACGTCTGGATACCGATTTGGGTGCAGACAATGGCCTGCTACATGCTGTTAGGAAAAATTCCCATCCATAGCCTATCTTTCCTGAAATTTATGAGGGCGATGCAGCGTAGTGCCTCAGCCTCTATGATCCCATTCTCCTCTGGTGGATTGCTTTCCTAATGGGCACTGACAGATGGGGCTGGAAATAGCAGCGCTGCCCCTGCCTCTCCAAGTTTTTTCTTCATGGATCTTCTTTCTTAATACCCTTTCTTCTCTTTCTCTCTCTAACTCTATTCATTTTCACTATACTTTCCACAAAAACAAAACAAAAAAACAGCCTAAAATGAACACAATTTTTTGCATCTAACAAACTACTGGACGTTTATCCAATTTTGTGACCGTTTTACAGACAAAGCCAGAAGTGATTTCCTCCAAGAATTTCGTAAGGGCTGCATGTTTAATTTTATGCGGGATGATTAGTGGCGCTTATGAATAATAGATGTGAGGTGGTAAAAGTGTAATGTTTTTGACATTGGCTTGAGACAGAACCTGTGGAGACATATTTTTTTCAATATAATTAGTATCTAATATGACATATAAAAATTAAAAAACTACCTGGCTAAAGGCATTAAACAGCATTTGAAATGCAAATAAGCAATGCAAATTAAGTTGTTCAGCTTATTGTAAATATACTGTAAGTTAATGAGTGCATTAAGCTATGTCAACAAACAGAACATTAGCCACTACAACACCTGTGCTGGTGGGGGAGTGTATCTCCTGCCGAATGCCTCTTCCTGGTTGGCTGATAGACCTGACAGTCTCCCGCTGGGGTTCCAGGATGTCCCGGTACTTAGACACCATGAGCACTGAGATAAAATAGACAACAGCAAGAGCCAAGAACTGGGCCTGCTTACTGTCATCCTGTGAAACGCAACACAAAAGAAGCAAAGAAGAGTAAACATGTGACTAGAATATGTCATGAAAAGCAGAAATGCTACTCTGAACTGATTCTGATTCTGTTTTATTAGTGTGCTGTTTCAACAGGGAGTTAAATTACAGATAATATAAATAACAAAAATTCATTCAAATCTGGAATTCAAAATCATCTAATATTAAGTTGAAAAAGTATTATAAAATCTGCAGGACATTTAAAGACCATTTGACATTAACTCACAACATCACGAAAGACAGCAGCTCGCAGACGGTTGATGTCCACGTCTTGCAGAAGTCGGTCAGGGTCCTTAATTGGAGAAACATTACTTGGAAAATTTTCTATGGTGGTCTAAGGCAAGAAAAGCAGACATTTCAAACAAATATTTAACACTTTAAACAGTTCTCACATTACAGATCTCATTTACACGTTTGCACCATGCACACAGCACCAAATCACACATAATGTGACAATGGTATATTGTGTGGAAAAAAACGAATGTGACAAGATGACACCACATACTTTCACACTCTCAAGAGAGACAAGCTTGAATGCCCAGAGTACATTGAGTCAAATCAAATCAAGATTAGAAATGCTTTAACAAAATAAAAAAGTAAAAAATATTAAAAATAGATAAATAAATAAAGGAAATCATATTTTAAAATACATTTAATATATATTAAACAAACTGTAAAGTATTAAAGTCGTAATAAATGGTGTCATCAATTTTATAAATTTAAGATAAATATAATTTAAAGCTACACTGTGTGATATTTTCCCCCATCTAGCGGTGAAAAGGTATATGACCATCAAGTGAATATTGGTTTCTGTTCCTCTCAATTCCGATTTAGTTTTAACTCCTACGGTGGCTGATTTACATGGCTTCCAGTTTGACCTCATCCATGAGTGTTCCTTCAGGTGATGAGGTTACTTTAGAAAACTATTATAATTTGCAGTTATTTAATTTGTCAGTTAACATGTAGGTTATGACATCTATGTAAAATGAATAATAGTTTTACGTTTTCATTATTTTTTACCATTTCATTGCTAACATCAGCTATCAGGTTCCCAGACAATGCAAGCTAATCTTAGTAAAGTAAATTTTATCGGTGCTATCGTTATTCTGTATATATTATGCGACATCACTAAGCGTTAGGCAAAGTTTACATTGTAGGCTATATCAGTCTCAAGCAATCCCCCTCTTCACATTCGACACTGTGCCACCGAGTGTTAAAACGCGAAAGGCGAAGCTTGAATTTACCGGTATGTCCCTCTTTGGTTCATGTACTTTCAAGATGGAGGGGCAACATGGCGACGCATTCAACCCCTCACCCTTATGTATTTTCAATGGCATATTATACACTTACGAGAATACTTTTTTACTTGAAAGAAGTAAATATACATTAATGAGCACATATATTTTTGAAAGAACTAATTGTTTTTAGCTAAGAATAAACTAAAAAAGTTACACAGTGTAGCTTTAAATTTTAAATAATTTATAAAATAAATTATACATCCCTTTACACATGTATAAAATACTTAATGCTGGGCAATCAATTAATCGTGATTAATTGCATCCAAAATAACACACAAGCAGGTATATATTTATATATATATATATATATATATATATATAATAATAATATATATATATACACATACAGTATATACATTAAAATATTTCTTAAATATATACATGAAGGAGTGTGTATTTATATATACAAATTATACACAGTACACACACATCTACTATGTAAACACAAACTTTTATTTTGGATGTGATTAATCGATTGCCAAGCATTACTTATAACGTTAAAACATTACTCTAAATGCATGTTTGTTTGTTTTTTTACAGAAATTGCGTAAAGTGTTTGCGTGCAGTGTTACAGTGTGTGTATTAAACTGGGTACCTTGCTGGCTGTGGACACACTTTGCAGGCCCTCCTGAGACTTACTGCAGGAAAGAGTAGACTTCAGACTTCTGTCCCTCTGACGCTGACGACACTCTAAACAGTTCCTCACGGCCACACAACATACTGAGACAGAGAGAAGGAAAGAGCACCAAATATAAATGTGGAAAAGTGTAAAAAGAGAGATGGAAGAAAATCATACATTAAAATAAAATCCTGGGTGCTGACTTATCAATATATTGTCCCTATGGGCCCCTTAAATTATAGTCACAACACTTTATTGCATAAATTATTATATAAAAAAATATATTAAAAAAAGACTTTATTTTCTCCTGCATAGCACCAAAACAATAAATTGTCCGAAGAAGAAACCAAAGTTGTTTAGAAGAGTCTTTTGGAAATGTATGCTGAACATCTTTAGGTGTTCACTTTTCATGTTCCGTTCTTTAAAATGTGTCCTGACACACGCGCACACTCACACACATACCTAGTCTGAGGCACTGTCGCATCAGTCCACCTGAGGACATGTTTTTCTCTGCTTCAATCTCGCTGAAGTTGAGTGAACTTGCGAAGACCAGCACATCGACCATAGCCATCAGCCGGGTCAGAAAGATCACGGCCGTCTCAGAAGACATGCCCTGCGTCGCCTCGATGCCTTCCATTTCAGCCTGACACGGGCAGACACGATAATCAAGAGAACAAGGGTATTATTTGAGATCACGGGAAGTCATCACATTATCCTTTTAGCACATTTGTTATAACATTGATCAGTCGTTATCTTCTGTACAGAAGTAGAACATTCAGGGTGGATTGGGAAAAATGTGACAAAGTACAGCACATCCTTTCAACCAGGATGAGAAAGGTCATGCAAAGCTATGGAAGATGCTATGAATGATTAATAATGGCATCTAGATATGGAATTTAACATTTAAGAGTTTTAATCCTAACAAAATGAGTCCCTGAAACCTCCCTGACCAAGCTACACTATTCAAAAGTAGTGTGTGGTCGGTAAGATTTTTCAATGTTTCTGAAAGAAGTCTCTTATGCTCACCAAGGCTGCATTGTTTGGTCAAAGTACAGTTAAAAGGCATTGTGCAATATGATTACAATTAAAAATATGTAGTTCTATTTTAATATAATTTAAAATGTAATTTATTCCTGTGATTGCAAAGCTGATTTTTCACACGATTACTCCAGCCTTTAGTGTCATAAGATGCTTGCGAAATCATTTTATTAGGCTGAAGAAACATTTATTTTGCTTTATCATTTTGTAAAAAAAAAAAAAAAAAAACTATAAAAATATTTGTATTTCTACTCACCCTAAACTTTTAAACATTAGTATATATGTGTATGAAATTCATCATTAACCCAACTTTATGAGAACTAGCATTGGTCAGCATTTTTCAATGTGTAATTGCATTAATACATACAGCACATTAGCAATTCAAAAAAGAAAATTTATTTTCTATTGACTAAATCCTTAAAAGACTAAAATTACAAGAGATATTAAGCAACTTTAAAACAAACACTACTAAATGGAAAGTTTCTGTGAAACCAAGCTTTTAAAAGTCAATATATCCATGTTTTTCTTGTAAAGTCACCATGACAATTCATGCTGTTTAATTGCAGAACATATAAATGATTTATCCGCGCATATCATTATATCCGTGCCAGTCGTTTTTACCAGCTTTGTAGTAAGATTTAATGTAGTAAGACAGGGATATGTCTTGATATTGCATACTTTGTACAGGCAAGCAAATGTACACATAATACTAATGCAACACAAGGTCTCTCGTAAAGTGTTTTCCCCATCGAAAACCATTACAAAGAAAACATGTTGCATTCATATTCTTGGCTCATCTACTCGCCTATATAGTATGCATCATCAAGAAGGTGTAAACTGAATTTAATCTTTTAATATCACTGTAGCGGAGACCGGGGATGATTTTAACACATTTAGTTTGACCATCATTAACTGTTTATGCTAGTTGTTTATGCTAGATATTACTATCACACAAGGGTTCAGTCGCTAGCTATGTTTCTGTGATCTAACTATTTTTTGTGAATTTTGATATATTGCATAAATAACTCTGGATGGAAACATCAAGATGCGCATAAAAAAATTGAGTTCAATTGAGGCAGAATTTTTGTCTCTGCTAAGAAGACATGAGCATAAACTATAATGGAAACACATTTTTACTGAATAAATCCCTCAATACGCAACAAAAAAACTCACATGACTTTGCCACAACAAAGGATGTGATCATGTGATTGATAACTAGACTCATTTGGAATCATCATAGGGGTTGGTTGTAACATTTTAAATAAACTGTTCCCATTTCCCAACCCCTAACAGCCATAGCTTAGCTAACTGTTTTAGCATGTGGGTTAGAAGTTAGCATAAATACAAAGCATCAAATTAAACTAGAGAAATAGCCACTTCAGGTCATGGAAGTTAAATAATTGTACCTACAATTCAATGATTTCTAGGAAAAAAATTATCTTAATGAAAATTTGTACTTTCTTACCTGAAAATCACTTTTTTGGTCATAAAATCTACACATTTGCTCACAGTCACTTGCAGTTTCTCCTGTGAGCTCAAAAAGAAGATGGTACTGTATGATATTACTGACATTACCACAGCTCATTTCTGACCTGTCAAACTACTAACTAACCTCATGTTACAACCCTCCCCGGTCTCCCATACATTAAGGCACTTTAAGGTTAGGTTGCACTAATAAGAATTATTTAGCCTGGCGTCGGTTCATCCCGATCAGCCGTTTAATTCTAATGGTCTTTGTACATGGTAAATCTGAGTTTAAAATTAAGTGGTGCAACACAACTCAATTTAAAATAAAACCCAAATCAACAAATCTTTGAAACTTTGCTTAATTTAATATTTGTGCAACTCACCCTATAAGATTTTTTTTACGTTAAGCGTTTTAAAAACGTCCCACTGTTTATAGTGATTGAAATATTGGAGCAGGTGCTGTATGGATCACAAGTGCCCCAAACTTGCATCTTGCATATTTTTGACAGGCTCGTGCTGCAGTTATATGGCTGTTTTGCCCTAGGGCTCCACGTGACTGAAAACTATGAATAGGGTAGAAAAGACTATATATATATATATATATATATATATATATATATATATATATATATATATATATATATATATATATATATATATATATATATATATATATATATATATATATATATATACAATTCAAAAAAATTCAAAAAACAATTATATATATATATATATATATATATATATATATATATATATATATATATATATATATAAATAAATATATATATATACATATATATATATATATATATATATATATATATATATATATATATTTTTTTTTTTTTTTTTTTTTGCAATGAGAAAGTATATGACATCCATGACTGAGAGGAAATGGAAATGAACCACAGATCATTCTAAATACTGATACTGATGTATATTGATACTAACCTTGGTATTCTTGGCATTAACAAAAAATAAATAAAGAGAAAAACTTAGTTAAAACACACTCAACAGTAAAGAATATATTTCAAATAAGATAATGTGGAGGCATTCTGTAATTTCAATGAACACCCTGGCTTGCAGTAATCTATGATGACCACTGGGTGGCAGTATTGCCAAACCTTTGACACACTCACAGAGGGCGAGGTAGCGGCGGACAGCAGGGGAAGGATTCCTCCACAGGCGATGATAATGTTATCCACCATCTGTGAGATCAAGTGAATGGTATTGTGCACAAAGATTATGTTCTCGTTGCTGTTGACAAAGTCCATGATGGATTTTGTCGAATGACTATGAGGGGCAAGAGAGGAGGGGGAGAAAGAGAAAGCCAAAAACAAAGAAAAAATTACATTCATCACAATAAGGACAAGTAGATTTGTTGTTATTATACGATAATGAGAGTAGACAGCATATATTATTTGACATATATCTGATACAGAATTACAGTCTGTTAGAAAAAAAGAAATCTTTACGCAAATTTCTATTAAGACTAAAAAAATGATGTAAAGATGTTAGATGACAATTAGATGATAAACGGATTTGTAGTTGTATCCCTCACTGTCTTGTTTTTATTCATGTCAAATGAACAAGCTGGAGTGTACTGTAGCCACTGACCTTCTCCAAATGTGTACATCTGATTCTAGTGCAAAAAGCAGATCTGTAAGTAAGCGCTGGTGCATTGGGGACCACTTGAACTCTGGGATACGGAACATGGTTGTGCGGGGACCAGGGCTGAACTGTCGACGCTGGTCTTCTGTCATTGGCATGCCTCTGAAGCCCAGATCCACCCGCAGATCTCTATCCAGGTGACTACCGGAACGGCCGTGCAAACTCTGCAAGCAAACCAATGTTTTTAAAACCCAAAAATGATAGACTTAAAAATCTTTGAAAATGTATACAGCATTGACTGTTCACGACAGGTGTAATAAAGTCTGTGTAAAATTTCCATTTATATTTCATGGCATGGAGGAGAGATTGTGTTCTTTCTTCCAAAAGACCTACAAAAAAGCCTTCACGCTGGAAACAACTTTAAAGACTTTTACTTTCTTGAAAGTCAGCTGTAAGAAAATGCAGGTTGCAGTTGAAGTTATGACATTTCTTGAGGCAAGTTTTTTTTTTTTCTCAAGCTGGTTTTGCCAAGCTTCAGACTACATATTCCCTTTAGGGTCCTCAATATATCATATAACACATCAGAAGCAGTTTTGGCAGACATAAAGATGTCAAAGAGTGAACCCTCTCAAAATAAATGTTTTAAATTCTGTCCTTCTAACTATGTTGATTTCAAATATCACCATATTTTAGTAATAGCTGATGGATACAATTTTACATAAATTACATACATTAATCAATTATCTATAATTAAGATTTATTTTAAATAAAAGGCTGAGCTGTGTTCTCATAATCTTTTTAATAAATGTCAGGTCAATTTACTTATAATTTCAGTTGGCCAAAACAATGGCTTCATATATTTAGTGTTAACCTTTTATTTTTAGTTTAGCTTTTTAATGTAATTGATTCATGTAATTTTCAACATCATTACTCCAGTCTTCAGTGTCACATGATCCTACAGAAAACATTCTAACATAATGATTTGCTGCTCAAGAAAAAAATCTTAATTTAATCAATGTTGAATATATTGCCAAAAGTATTGGGACACCACTCCAAATTATTGAATTCAGGTGTTCCAATCACTTCCATGCCCAAAGGTGTATAAAATCAGGCACCTAGGCATGCAGACTCCTTTTATCAACATTTGTGAAAGAATGGGTCGCTCTCAGGATCTCAGTGAATTGTGGATCCCAGCGTGGTACTGTGATAGGTTGCCACCTGTGCAATAAGTCCATTCAGGAAATTTCATCACTACTAAATATTCTACTGTAAGTGGAAGCAATTGAGAAAAACAGCAACTCAGCCACTAAGTGGTAGGCCATGTAAAACCACAGAGCAACAATCAAAAACTTGGCGACATCTGCGCACTGTGCACCTCAGCATGCGCTGACCCGTGCATGCTAAGGCGCGAAGTGCACAGATGTCGCCAACTTTTTGCTGAGTCAACTGCTACAGACCTCCAAACTTTGTGTGGCTTCATGGAAGGGGTTTTCAGTAGCTGAGCAGCTGCATCCAAGTCTTACATCGCCAAGTGCAATGCAAAGCTCCAAGCGGGACTCGAACCCGGGTCCGCCAGCATGAGAGTCGGATGCTTTAACAAGGAGGCAAAATGCTCCAACCTCTAGCATAAGTGTAAAAGTGTCTCTTGGGATCAAAGGAGTGAGGTTTACTCACACAGCAACTACTAGCTGGCCTTCGTTACAGATGCAGTGGTGTAAAACACGCCGGCACTGGACTCTAGAGCAGTGGAGACGTGTTCTCTGGAGTGACGAATCACACTTGTCTGTCTGGCAATCCGATGGACGAGTCCGGGTTTGGCGGTTGCCAGGAGAACAATAAATTATGCCTGACTGCATTGTGCCAAGTGTAAAGTCTGGTGGAGGAGGGATTATGGTGTTTGGTTGTATTTTATAGGGGTTGGACTTGGCCCCTTAGTTCCAGTAAAAGGAACTCTTAATGCTTCAGTTTACCAATATTTTCATTACAATCTCATGCTCCCAACTTTGTGGAAACAGTTTGGGGATTGGCCCCTTCCTGTTCCAACATGACTGCGCACCAGTTTGCATAAAGACATGGATGAGTGAGTTTGATGTGGAGAAACTTGACTGGCCTGCACAGAGTCTTGACCTCAACCCGATAGAACACCTTTGGGAGGAATTAGAGCGGAGACTGCGAGTCAGGCCTTCTCGTCCAACATCAGTGCCTGACCTCACAAATTCGCTTCTAAAAGAATAGTCAAAACTTCCTATAAACACACTCCTTAACCTTGTGGAAAGCCTTCCAAGAAGAGTTGAAGCTGTTATAGCTTTTGAAAATATAGTTTATATATTATTTTAATATAATTATTTGATAAATAGAAAGTTTAAAAGAAAAACATTTATTCAAGACATAAATCTTTTTAACAATAAAAATGTGTTCGCTGTATGATTTGAAGCGCATCAGACACAAATTAATCATCCAGATGATTTGTTCAAACATAATTCTACACAAAACTCAACTCAACACTCCAACAATCTATGGCCGTAAAAGAAGTGGGCTCCATTCTGTCTGCACCAACTAACAAAACCCCCCAGCTAAACACTTTATGGGCTTGTTGCAAGCTTTGGGCCACTCCAAGATAACGGCAGAGGTTGTTTGATCCCCAAGACTAAGAGCCAAAACAGATCCCCTTCTTCATAACAACCTTTAAATAAACTCAGTGACACGGGGTTGAAATCCACAAGGAAAGGTTTTTACATATAAACTACATCGGATCATTCAAAAAGGATGATAGCCAGACTTGCATTCAAATATCCTTCTACTAAATAATTCTATATCACGATATCACTCACAATTCATGTAATTGTTATAACTAGTAAATGGTTGATTGAAAGTGTGCCTTGCTTGGTATCAGTATGCTTGTATGCTCATAATTCAGAAAATGGCTTGGTTGAAATCTGTGTAGAATGTATTGTGTTCTTATAATAAGAAATCATTTCTAACAGTACTCTCTGTTTAGAGCGGGAAGTTATGAGACCATAGATAACAGGTGATTTATGGTGAGGGGTGGGGAAGCAGTCACATCTGAATAGGGCTGTATACCTTGGAGAACCTGGCGATACGATACATACTTCGTTACACAGGTCATGATTCAATACGTACCTCGATACAGAGCTGTCTCGATACGATTTGATACAATGTGACATGATTCGATACGATTCAATAAAAATACATGGGCCAGAGCCAATTAGTTAATGCTGAACACATTTACTCAACAAACAGAACTCTGCAGTTTTCTTTAATTTATTGAAGACAAAAGTGCATTATAACAAAGTGCATTTTGCTTAAATATTTGCAACTTTAAGTTCTCTGATTAATTGTACACAAATTGTATTAATCTGGAAATTACCACAAGTCAACATTTAACTTTCCAAGGGTACAGTCTGAGCTCACACAAGCACAAAATCTTCTTAATATTATGATTCTTATTAAATCTTCTTATAATTCTTTTTTGTGACACCATGTACTGCCATAACACTATGAAATCACTTAAATGCTACATCTTGCTTTAACATTTGGCACAACAACAAATCTAATCTACCTCATAACAGGATGGATTTTTCCGTAATCTTCTGTGCACGGACTGAGTTGGAGCTTGGATGTTGTGTTGTCCAAAGTTTTTTGGGCTGCGGCGAAGATAACTTGTCTGCATGGTTTCTTTGCAGGTGGGCGCAGATTAGTTTTATTACCGGTGTAGAAGCCTGGCAGATTGGCTTTGTTTTATCGATCCCTTGGTTTCCTTCCTTTGCTTTAAAACCAAAATGTGTCCAAACATCTGCCTTTAGGGACAACGGCGCTTCTAAAATCTTCGACATTTTCCATGAGTTTTTTTTAAACTCGTGGGCGCTGTCGATACTGTATCTTTTTTTATTATATCAGTATGTATCTAAAAATCAATATTTTGAGAACACCCCTACATCTGAACCAAAGATGATACATAATTGGTCAGAACCCATCCAGGAGGATGGGCAGACATTTGAGTTCAAATCTCAGAACACGATCAAAGGATTAGACAAAAGACAAAGACAGAGACACAAGATGGTAGAGTTAGAAAATGATGAGTAGCCCGGACAGAGGCAGACCAAGATCAGAGAAAATGGTTTAACAATTTCAGTTAAGTTTTGCTGCAAAGTTTCGATCAACGATTCTACAGCATAGCCCGCTTCAACTTCAAACCTCATCCACAAGACTCTGCATCCATCCACGAACATGCCACGTGATTGGCTTCCCAAGACGTTAATCAAAGACACAACAAGACATCAGGGAATCATAGAACCTGGGAAACCCCTGTCCAGCCAGGACCAAGAAGGAGGAAATCCCCATTCAAAGAAGATACAATCTACAAACGCTAGTAACCTCCAGATTCTAACTGAACTGGAGCATTGATATAAAACTTAATGCAACTAATGTGAATGTGTATGTGCATGTGTTTGTGTTAGATATTAGCTATGTGTTAGAGTAATCAATAAATGTTTGTATTTAAAGATAAGTGTTCTTGTGTTATATGCTTATGAATTTAATGTCTTAAACTGTTGATTAATGTGACCTGGCTATTAAATAGTGTGTTCACTATTGTTTGGATAAAGTTGATAGTTACAGCCTGCTAAAATGAACGCTGGACAAGTAATTTGCTCGGCCGTAAAAGTGACTTTTTCAAAATTCCCTATGAATTAGACTTGATATATATATATACTAAAAATCGTTAGGATATTAAGTAAAGATCATGTTCCATGAAGATATTTTGTAAATTTCTTACCGTAAACATATATAAAAATGTAATATTATTAGTAATATGCGTTGCTAAGGACTTCATTTGGACAACTTTATAGGCAATTTTCACAGTATTTTGAATTTTTTGCACCCTCAGATTCCAGATTTTCAAATAGTTGTATCTCGGCCAAATATTGTCATATCCAAACAAATCCATCAATAGATAGCTATTTTATTCAGTGTTCAGATTTCACAATTTAAAAAAAAAAATACACTTATGGTTTTATGGTCCAGGACGACATTTATATTATTTTAAAAGTTAGTTTATATAGTACATCAGTACCAACAACCATAGTTACCTGTGTTGTAGTAGTAGTTTGAATCTTCTTAATCTCTTTATCTTTGCCATCATCTGATTTCTCTGTGTCTGACATGGTGCTGGTAACATCTGCAGTGTTCTTTACTCCAGAAACCCCTGGCTCCAGCTCTACTGCCACGGTCTCTATCTGCCCTGGGCATTTAGACAGGCTTTCCCCTTCAGAGACGTTGAAACCACTCAAAGTAGACTGGATCTTAAAGCTGTCATCCTCCAAAGCTATTGGGTTGGCATCCAACTCTTTCGAGCTCTTGGTCATGAGAGCCAGAAGCCCAAGGTCTGCACTAGTGCTGGTGTGGACCTGAGGTTCCACTCCTGAAAGCGGAAGAGGTTCAGATGGTCCCATTTCAGGCAGGAGGTTTTCCCCCGAGCTGGTCGCCATTGTGCCAAAGAGGAAGGTGTTGTTGCTGGAAATGGCATCTTTTTCGTCAGCCAGGGTGATGAGAGGACCTGAGCTTTTGTCTTCCAGGCTGGCTTTGGGTACCAGCACACTGTTTACGCTACTGTTCAACTTCTCCACCACAGCCGAGTAGACATTATCCAGGAGAGAGTCCACTTCCACCAAGCCGCCATTTTCTGTGACAGGCAGGAGGTCCATGTCGTCCATTTTCACCTCTGTGGCCTCAACCTTCTCAGCTTTGATATCTACAAGCAGCTCATGAACTTCCACATGGACACCTGATGCTGGGTTCTCCTCATTCAAACTCTTAGATTCGGATAAGAGGTTCCGCCCGGGATCTGTCGTCTCTGGTTCATCCGCTTCACTCTCAGGAGTCTGGGTTTGGGAATCTGGGTCAAGCTCTAGAGTGCCTTTGATGGCAGAAGCTTGGGCAGAAAGCCCCGAAATGGTGCTGACAAGCCCCTTCTTTCCTTTCTTTATGTTCTCTTCTTCCTGTCGCTGGTATTCCTCATACATTTTGGCTAAATATTCCTTGTGAGCTTCATATGTCACCTGCCAAACAAATAGTAGGGACAAATTTAGGCTTCTTGAACCTTCTTGACACCGTAAAAATGTTCCATCCTTCCATCTATCTATCCTCTCAAATAAGGCTTTATCAGGCCCACATTTAAAGTTTCACTAACTTTGCTTTTCAATTTAAAACTCCAGATATATGAATTAAAATTTTACTTCACAATTAAATGTGAATTGCAATTCTGCATCCTGTTTGGTACCTCAATTCAAGCTCAATTCACATCTAGGAATTTAATTGGGATTTAAAGGTATACTCAATTAAATTCTCACACTTTTGGAGTCCACTGTACTGTATATATGGATTATATCATCCATCTCTGATCTTTAGATCATCTCACATCAATATTGGCAAATAAAAAGCTTATAAGATCTAAAACTATACTTTTGTTCAACTGGCAAAAATGATTATTTACTTTGGAGTGGGCTATGGAGAGCGTGTCCACCCACACACGCCAGCCACCCCACTCATGCTTGATGGCGTGGTAGAGAAGAATCCGGAAGATGTTGTAAACCATCTCAGTGATCTTCTGCTCCTCTGAGTTCTTAGGGTTAATGTAGCCGAGAGAGAACATCCAGTCCTGCCAAACGGAACACTGCAGCAGACACCTGTCACACAAGAAATGAGATGGATTAAGCTTGCGGCAGTCACTCGTGTTAAATCCTCCTCTTCTCCGCAAACATCTTTTTTAACATCCTCAAACGACACTCAAAGGTGGAACCTAATTCACAAACCGACAAGAAACACAAAGCAATTTCAGCCCCAACCTCCATTACACTTCAGATCGGCGAGGTAACACTAAGAATGACTGGCAGCTATTTGAATAACACCTGAAGCACTTTGTGTTATCCATCGTAATTTATTTTATTTTTTTCTCAATGCATTGTGGCATAATAAATGGATCTTTGGCTGAGTAGGAATGAATTAAGCTTGTTCCTTTTGCTGAAAACACTCCGGGTTGTAGGTAAGGATGATTTAATTTCGAACCCACCCCTATCGGCTAGCAAAAGTTAAACTATGGTATATAAACCACTGCTACAGGATAAATTCATCCTGAAAGGAAAATTTGCATAATTTACCCAACCATCCTTCTTCAGTGGAACACAAAATAAGCATTTTTGAATATTGGTCACATATAGGGATTTCAAGCTACAAAAAGGACTCCAATAATACAAATTCTGCATTATATTCAAACCCTTCAGAAGTCACCAGATCGATTTTTAATTTGTTATTTACAAACAATTTGGACATTTGCACTGGTTTTCTTTTGTTTATGTGCAAAAACGGCCAGTTTGTGAGCAAACTGTTCTTTTGAGTCAAATATTTTAAATAAATCATCCAAACAAGTTCAACTGATCTGGGCTGCATATGCTAAAGCATCATAAGTAGAAACTTTTGTTCTCTATAATCTCTATAATCTATTAAGGCTTCTAATGCCTTTTGTAAATAAAGCTCTGTAAGATCTGCTTAAGAATTGAACTGGTTCTGGTTCTTGACTTATTTGGCCCTATCATATACCCAGCGCAATGCAGCGCAGGTGCGACGCAAGTGTTTTTTGCTAGTTCCAGCCCGACACAGCTATCAATTTCACGTCCTGCGCCACATTTTTTTTTCACTGTTATGCTGATGACACTCAATTATATATTTCATCACGACCAGATGAAAATGCTAAATTATCTTAACTCACAGCGTGTGTTGAAGATATTAAATACTGGATGATGTGTAATTTTCTGCTATTAAATTCAGATAAAACGAAAGAATTACTTATCGGTCCAAAAAACTGCCCACAAAACCTCTCACAATACAACTTTAACTTGGAAGAATGTCCTGTCACTTTATCCACTACAGTAAAAGACCTGGGTGTTATATTAGACCGCAACTTGTCTTTCGAAAATCATATTTCATATGTTACAAGAACGGCATTTTTTCACCTTTGAAACATTGCTTAGCTACGTAACATGCTATCTATTTCTGATGCAGAAAAGTCAGTTCATGCATTCATGACCTTGAGACTAGATTACTGTAATGCTTTATTAGCTGGTTGTCCTGAATCCTCAACAAACAAGCTACAGTTAGTCCAAAACGCAGATGCTAGAGTTCTTACTAGGTCAAGAAAATATGATCATATAACACCAATTTTATCATCTCTACACTGGTTACCTAATAAGTTCCATATCAATTACAAAGTATTGCTACTGACCTATAAAGCCCTAAATGGTTTAGCTCCAGTGTATTTAACGGATCTTCTATCGCCCTACAATCCATCGCGCTCTTTAAGATCACTAAACTCGAGGCTTCTGGTCATTCCTAGGATATCTAAGTCCACTAAAGGAGGGAGGGCATTTTCACATTTAGCTCCTAAACTCTGGAATAGTCTTCCTGATATTGTTCGAGGTTCAGACTCGCTGTCCCAGTTTAAAACTAGATTAAAGATGCATCTCTTTAGTCAAGCATTCACATTATAATTACCTTTTATACTACAGTTAAAAGCGGATCGCCTATAGGCGAGTCCACGACACGCATACACTCTGCTTATACACACACAGGGACCAGCGCCCAAAATTTTTAAATATTAAAAATAAAAGGATTCCTCTCTGGAGAAGCGTTCAGTATTTCCGCTCGCAAATTCCACCATGTAAATAGCGAATCTGCCATGGTGTTAGCGCAACTGACTTTTATAGGAATGAGAGATGAGACTCTGATTGGTTTATTGCACGTTACACCC
This sequence comes from Gobiocypris rarus, assembly GCA_023029165.1. Lineage (NCBI taxonomy): Eukaryota > Metazoa > Chordata > Actinopteri > Cypriniformes > Gobionidae > Gobiocypris > Gobiocypris rarus. Next base: position 26,598,916 of record CM040911.1, on the reverse strand, counting down.
AAAACACACCCATTACTCATTAAGAGAATAAAGACAACCTGTTTAGACCATTTCCTATTCTCAAACTAGCAAAAGTTGATTCGGACATGCCCTAAATGCACTTGCGACGTGCACTTTAGACCATGCGCTTGGATCGTTAAAATAGGGTCCACTGGGTCAACTAACTGAAAGGGAAATTGTATCGTTTTCCTCACACAAATCTATTGTATGGCTTCAAAAGAGCCATGTGAAACATTTTTAAGTTGCTTCTGCTTCCTTTACCGTATTAAACATGAAAAACAGTGCCAGTGTCATAAGAAGACACTGGCACTTTTTTTTTTTAACAGCTCTCCAATTTGTTAATGTTTTCACTCACTGACAGCTAACCTCAACCGACTGAACAGGCCAAATGAACCAAAAAGGATTTTCTCTGCACACTAGGGATGCTCATTTCGGTTATTTTTCCCGACCGACAACCGATGCTCATTAATCGATTATTAACCGTTAACTGATAAGATTATAATATTGAATTGACATCAAATAAAAACACAATTGATGAGTGTCTGTGATCCGTTAAAAATACTTTTTTCACAGGTTTATTTTACTGTGCAAACAGCAGCAAACACAACAGATCAACAACAGAACCTGGATTCACACATTGTCACATTTTCACACACCTGCAGCTTTTCTGACAACACAGAAAAACTGAATAAAATCATAGAAATAAAAAGCATAAAATAAATAGGCCTACACTATTTTTTTTTTAATTAAATAATTACCAAATTAAGATAACAAAACGAAAATACATCCGTTTGAAGCTTTGAAGAACCGGAATAGTTTTTCCAGTCAAATCAAAATAGCAGGCCTACCTCAATCCACAGCTTGACTGGTTTTTATTTAAAAAAAATAAAAAAATAAAATAACATGTCTAAATGATGTAAGTTAGCCTGTTGACAGTTAGACCTGCGGCAGAAAGCCTCGTTTATACGGTCTCCACAGTGCGAGCCTCCGCTGACTGCGCGCGCCTGTCTGTTTGAGGAAGTGATGCGCCCGGCCGTTGTGCTGTTCTTTGAAACGACAGAGGGAAACTGAGTAACTGTTCAATAAACCATCAGTACTTGACAATGTTTAGGCTACTTTAGTAAACTTGACCAAAACCACACGACGAAAAGCATTAAGGCTTCAGATGGCACTGGTTCCCGGGAATACAGAGATAACGGCCAGCATTAAGAGCGGCCAGCATTAGGAAGCGCCTTTTATTTGCTTTCCACCAGGCAAGAGCTTGTATTACTGCTTTATTTTAATACCGCGTAGCATAATTTGCAATTTGCAAGTAACCGTCGCCTCTTTCTGCGAAATGATCCCACATAGTTTGGGATATATGTCTGCAGAGACGTGTGGTTGCTAGTGTCCATGCGCCCTGTGAGTTAACAAATACAGCATATTTTTCTTAGCAAAAAAAACAAAAAAAAACTTTAAACCGTTTAACTGATAGTATTAATCGGTCAAAATTCTTACTATCGGTTAACGGTTAAACGGTCAAAATGAGCATCCCTACTGCACACACCTACCTATTACGTAATCGCCATGGACCAGTTGTAGTACGAAGGTGTTTAGGAGCCAGAGCAAACTTTTCCAGAAAGTTCGCTTTGGCAAGCTGTTTCGAACTATTGAAAGAAACCCCAAACGAACTTCGTTTTGGTGCTGATTTTGTTCGAAATAACGTCACACCAGTTCATTCTTCGATTTCGCTTGAAGTATATCGGAGCCTTTATCGTCCTTAAATAAATTCCCCTATTGGGCCGAGCCTTTTGTGTTGACCCTATTTTGTGTTATGGCTGAACCGTAACAGCAGCACATTCTTCATAATACCTTTTGCATTTGCAAAGAAGAAAGTCGCATGGAACAACATGGGAATGAGTAAATAATGTCACAATTTTAATTTTAGATGAACTACTCCATTAATAGCGAAGACAAATATCTGGTCTAGTTACCAGCCACTGTTTACAGACGTTTTAGGAAAGCGCTTTGGAGACGTGATGGCTTCATCAAGTCTAAAAAGCTTCTTCCCTTCAGTTCTGATTGGCTCACTGTAGAACTTAATGATGGAGATGATGAAAAGTAATAATAACAGCCAATTGAGATTTCAGCACACACTGGGCGACTGATTGACTGCCAGACTTGTGATTGCACAGAGGAGCATGCTGCATACGGCTTTCAAGAGAAGAAAAAGAAAACCAACAGACATAGGACAGCAGTGAAAATGGTGTGGATTCGCATGTGTCACTGAAACATCTGCTGTGAGAGAACACAGCGAGAATTCTGAGGATTATTTAGCGTCACAGGGGTGCCCATTAAACAAAACAACAAGAGAGAACGTCACTTTTTTTTCTGCTCTCATTCTGATCTGTTCACTAGGCGGTTAATTGCTGTCATGGGGGATGGGGCGAAAATGGAAGAGACCCTCACCGTCTGTTTTCACGGCTGTTACTGAAGAGCTTGATCATGTCAGAGAGGAAGAGACGCCGCACCTCCATCAGGTCTGTGCTGGCCGTGGAGTTCTTTAGCAGTGTGGCCACCACCTTAAGAATCACTGAGAACCACCAACAGAAGAACATGCATTAATCACTCAGCCAATCAAAGAGGAGTTTTGTCTGATTGACACAGATGCGAACCAATGAGCATAATTACACAAATGAGACTGGAATCTCTGGTTGAAGACCATGTGTAGAAGCACATGTTTAATCATTCGCTAGCAAACTTTTCACTTTCATAGATGACAGTAAATGTATTATAACCAGACCACAAAAAGAATAAATAGGCTGACAGAAAGAATTACTTGGGTTCTGGATCTTCACAGTAGAGTCGGGCTCAGCATGAGGCTTGTGGACGACCTGTGTGCAAACCTGCTCTGTCAAAATCTAGACAGGAAATGGATCAGATGAGATTTATGAATGTTAATTAAACTGAACAGATTAAATAAATGCCCTTTTGTGCTTTCTATTGTTTTAGAGCCCAGAAAAAAAGTATCACTTTTTCCACAAAACTATGATACATCAGCATATTAGAACAATTTCTGAAGGATCATGTGACACTGAAGACTGTAATGACGCTGAAAGTTCAGCTTTGATATCACATGAATAAATTACAAGTAAAAATATATTAAAATAGAAAACAGTCATTTAAAATTATAATAATAATATTCATATTTCACAATATATCTGTATTTTTAATTAAATAAATGCAGCCTTGGTGAACATAAGATATTTTACATATTCATATTTTTATATTTATTTTGATTTAATTAAATATATTTTAAATCAAATTAAGTTTTACATCACAGTTGTTTATTTTAGTTTTGTATATATTTTAAAATATGAAATAGCATACTTTAGCACATTAATACTGGACCAATCTACAACCAGAACAGAACAATCTGTTTTATTTTACCTCATACAGTGTGTTGTATGTAGTTATCGACAGTGTGTTGGAGTGCAACATCAGTCGTTCCCCAAGAAGTGTGAACAGACTGTTTGTGTGCATTATTTCCACCTTCCTCCTGTGACAAAACACACACACAAAAAGAAAACATACTGTAGTTGAAATGCCAACTTTCATACATCTCACAGCTAATGTCAAGCTAGCAGGAACAGGCCTTGATAGCGACTGAGCTTGCCACCTTTTGCATGATGTCATGTACCTTCAGTTTTTCGCACAGAATAACGAAGCAACCTCCTCTACACTCTCTTACTGGAAGAGCTGTGACTTTCACAATCACAAACTATCCAGCAGCACATAATGCTGAGGTACTGTCAGGATGCAAAGCCCCCTAAATGCACTCCTGCTCAACAGCAAGTACAGACAAATGGGGACTGTACAGTAAAATGACAACCAGGAAAAAGTATGTTTTAAAGTGCCTGTGAGCATGCAGGATGGTAACCACTCAACGATGGATACACTAATGATGACAAAAAGCAAATGTGGGTTTTATGTGCACTCTAGGCTAACTGCTGTACAATTCTGCAAATGTCAGTGGGCTTGTAAAGTTCTAAAAAACATCTTGGATGGCATTTATAATTTTGTAAGTGTTCAGAACCGCAGTACATATACTTGCATGACTAACAAGGGCGGATTATGTAATGCAAAAATACAGAGAATCGGGTTTAGTCACAGTTTACATTAACACAAATGACAGGAGGTCACATGCGTTTATCAGCTCTGTGTAAATTCTTTGAAAATATATATATTTTTATAAATAGTTGTATCTTTTGGTTTCCATCTTAATTAAACACAAATTTAATTTGTGGAAACTTGTATAACACTTGAGTATGAGGAACACATATTCACTATTTGCCTCAATAAACTCCTAGTTTACTGCTTATTAATAGTTAGTAATGTAGTTTTTGTTTAGGTATTTGGTAGGATTAAGGGATATATAAGGTATAAGGCATTAATATGTGCTTTATGAGTACTAATAAACAGCCAATATACTGGTAATATGCAAGGTAATACACAATTAGTATGCAAAAATCCGAAATTTTAGTATCAAAATTGTCATTTAAAATTATGATTAATATACTGTATGCTATAACTATAATATAAAAATACATTTTACTACAATAAAAAAAAAAATTGCAACGGATGGGTGGTATGACGGAGGTCACATCAAATTGCAATTTTTTGCAACATAGATACACACTCACAAATATCAACATACAGGTACACAATCACGCACTAGTTAAAAGAAGAGGCTTATGGGTAGAGTATATCACTATAGGCACCTTTCTTTAAAAAAGCCCTGGAGCCATCTAGAGAATACTTCAAATAATTCAAATAACTTTAAAATTTCATAAACTGTTGAGGGCTCTGTCCTTATGTAACCACAAAATTCACCTTGTTGGATTCACTTGAGAAAAGATAATGCCTCTTGGAATACTTTGCATCTAAAAGAGTAGAATGGATGTACTCACTTGTGGCCTAAGTGTTTGAGAAAATATGCCAGCACTTTCAGAGCCTGAACTCGAATACTTTCACTCTTGGAAGCCAGAAGTTTGTACACCACCCTGGAAAGAAATGAAGTGAAATAAAAACTAAAAAGTGAATTATTATGAATCAATTCAATAAATATTATGTTAAAAACAAGAACCAGTGGGAAGGTGCCAAACACTTAATTTTTTCAATGCATCAAGTGGCAGATTGAAAGAAAAATTATAATTTAGCAGACAATAATAAGTAATACTCGAGAGGAAATGGCATTGTGTAAACCACCATGAAGCTGTTCATCAAAGTCATATCAGGTTTTTTTGAGCCAAACCCAAACTTTATCAAATCCATCTATATTTCATTAGCTTGACATGCAGGATGTGAGCTTTATGCCGCTTGTCAGAAAAAAATAATAAATCTGAAAATATCATTGCAATTCCTATGTCGAGTCTTGTGAATAATTCATGATTGTATCAACTCCATCATGGGAGACAAGATGAAATATAATGAAATTTGACTCTGTGTGGAGTACGAGGTTTCTTACCGGATGCCATTCCTCTGGTCAAATGCAGGAATCATAGAGGCAGGGTGCTCAGACATGAGGGCCACAAGCAGCTGAAGAACATCATGGAGGTTCTCATCCTGAAACACACATCCTGCATTTAAAGGGGTACTTCAGCGAAGGCTAAATGGGCTTTCAATAAAACGTTACAGTAGAAGGGCAAAACTTTTTTTTTAGTGTATTTTTTTATTGTGCTACCTGGCTAGAGAAAACAGAGAAAAAAAGCCGGTTGTCTTCCCTTTTGCACCCGTAATGCACTGGGCATATTTCTGTGCAAAAGGCCACTCCCACCAGTCTGCTATGGATTCACTTACCAGCACCAAATACCACCTTGCTTTAGTCAGAAATACCTCTTAGCAAACTTTTAGTCATAATGGGGTTGACTTGAATTGTTCCCGGGTGCAAAAAAATCAAAGAGTAAACGTTTAGCGGGAGTGTGTTACTTTCGGTTTCCAGTGAAGGATCCAGTGCGTTTTAGGCAGTGGCTAAATGCTGCAAATAATCGTATACCTCCATCTTTGTAGTCGACATCTCAAACTGTATGACCACAAACAAAGTGTTTTAGGCCAAACAGAGGGGAAAAGAAACTGCCGTTCTGACAGTTTTTTTTACCATAATACTGTTTAAGCAGTAGACAAAGTATGATAACAATTTTTGTGATAAACTAACTATTACAATAACTTTCTGTTAAAGGAACACTCCACTTAGTGGATAGGCTTATTTTCCAAGTCCTTAAGAGTTAAACAGTTGAGTTTTACTGTTTTTGAATCCATTCAGCCGATCTCTGTATCTGGCGGTAGCACTTTTAGCATAGCTTAGCATACATCATTGAATCGGACTAGACCATTAGCATCGCGCTCAAAAATGACTTTCAATATGTTTCCTATTTAAAACTTGACCCTTCTATAGTTACATTGTGTAAGACCAACGGAAAATGAAAAGTTGCGATTTTTTAGACTGATATGACTAGGAACTTTTTTCTCATTCCCATACAAAGCAGGTTGAAAATCAGCAAACTTACACTTTAATGCAATCCTGTGTTGAATTTTATTCCCCCCCCAAAAAATGTGTCTACTATTTTCAACATTTTAGAATAATAGTAATAATAGTAAGTTATAAAATCTATGAAATAACGGAAATATTGAATGGAAGTGACCAAATATTAAATACATCAAAACCTTATATTTGAGTTTGTTCTTTGTACTGTTTAGCTCACTTCATGAGGTGCATTATGGGATGCTCAAACAGAACGAGATCACATGTACACCACCTTTCAAAAAATTGGGCTTGATAAGATTTTAAATGTTTTTAAAAGAAGACTGCATTTTATTGATCAAAAATACAGTAAAAACTGTAGTATTGTTAAATAACAGAAGGGTTTGCTGAATAATACATATGAAGAACCAATCATATTGTAGGAGAATGATGTAATGAATCATGTCACCTTTGCCATGCACCTATTCTATAAAAACTGTTGTATTCTTTTTGCTGGTGGGATTCTCTCTGAAATAGGTCCTCCGGCCTAATTAAAGCATAGTCTAATGCAGTGGTTTTCAAACCTGTCTTGGAGGACCACCAGCCCTGCACATTTTGTGTGTCTCCCTCATCTATCACACTTGCTTCAACTCATCAGCTCATTACTTGAGACTGCAAGACCTGAAATGGGTGTGTCTGATATAGGGAGACATACAAAATGTGCAGGGCTGGTGGTCCTCCAGGACAGGTTTGAAAACCACTGGTCTAAGGCATTGTCTGGAGTCTGTTTGATTATTGCTGCACAGCAAGCTAGAATCTAGAGATATTACTTCTGTTCAAATAGGGCAAGACGTTGAAGACACTTGTCGACTGTAGACGCAGTGCTAGAGTATAAATATTGTTAAGTGTCGACCGTAGACGCATGGGTGTCCACTGGAGATGGCGTAGAAAAACGTAAGTCAGGCCAGTAGGGGAAAAAAATCTACCACAATTTGGCGAGCCAGCCAGGAGCGATAGGCCAGGATCTTATTGAGCTCCCGAGAGCCTGCAGCTTCTTTCCATTTGGGATCAAATGGAAAATTCTCGCAGGTCAACCAGATATGACCAGATACATTATCCCTATATAATGTCTGCATTGGATGACATTATATAGGGATATATATAATGTATATTATCGGAAATCGGAATCTTTTTCAGCACATTCCGATTTTCATCACTAGATCTTTCTTTAAAAACTATCTATTCTTCAACAAGTCAAAAAGGTGGCCTTTCTCTTCTAAATTTTCAACATTATATTTGGGTGTGTAACATTAGAAGATTTTTATATTGGAATAACCCATGCTTACATAAAGATTACCAGCCCTGGGTCCATGCCAAAATCTTTTCAACTAAATATGATTTACGTTTTGTCATTACTTCTCAGGTTCCTTTGATAATCAGCAAAATCGCATTAAAAATCTGGTTGTTTCAAATTCACCTTTAAAATTTGGATTCGTTTAGAAAGTCTTTTGGACTACAAAGAGCTTCTATATGCCTATCCTGAATAGCATGCTTTCTCACCATTTAGTTCAGACTCGGCATATTGGATGTGGGCATATATATATATATATATATATATATATATATATATATATATATATATATATATATATATATATATATATATATATATATATATATATATATATATATATATATATATATATATATATATATATATATATATATATATATATATATATATATACACACACACACACACACACACACACACATTTCATGCATTTAACCAAACACCTTACTGTACATTTGTTTTGTTTCATTTACAGTTTTGTTTTTCTTTTATTATTTGTAATTATTTACACAAAATATAATAATAATAATAATAATAATAATAATAATAATAATAATAATAATAATAAACAATAATAAACAAAATAATAAACAAAATATCTATAAAATGACTGTTTTGCATTTATATTGCAAACAAATTATTCAAAATGTGTGTGACTTATTCTTAATTTAAGGAGTGTAAAATAGGGCCTATTTATGAACCTGAAATAATAGGAAATCTTCTAAAACAGATACATGTCAGATATATATATATATATATGAATACTGTAATATGGTGAAGACCCACCTCATGCATGGTCAGCAGGTAGTTTAGAATACTTTGAAGCTCATCTTCTTTAACACCTCGGTCCTGAAAAAAAAAGACAAAACGCTGAGTGGTGCTACTTTTGAAATATGCTGTTTTTAAATTAAACGCCCAACTGAACTTATAAGCCGCTACTTCCATCATCATGCTGACAAACTATGAAATATAAATAGAAAAAATAAGAACAAAACAAAATGCAGTGAGGTTGTTTGTGTTTGCTGAAATAATTGTTCACGGTGAATTTGAGTCATGAGTTTTACAAGCTGTCTCTTATTATTAGGAAAACAGCATAAACTGTCTGGTTGGAGTGGTGCTGATGAATGCACACGTTTCCCATTACTGCGAGAGCACAGGCAGCTTGAGAGCTAATTGTTGTTTGCTTGTGCCTTGGCCACCTGACAGATTTCTTGATATGTTAGCACTGGTCTGAACAAGTGTACACTTTTTCCTACGGTCCTGTTAGAAAATTGTAAACAGCTGGGGCTGGTGAATGAGAGCGAAAACCTGCCAAAGCAACAGCCCTAGAGGTGTTGTTCTCAATACTTTGATAAATCAATACAAGCACAAAACGAAAATTAAATAGACTTTTGATATGAAAAATGATATGAGTGTATAAGGGAAAGTTTACATCTCAGTTCCTGTAAGTTGGCTATTTTTAATTGTTTACACTTATACAGTATAATGAAAACAATTACAAATTAATGGAATTTAATATGATTTATTTTTATAAAAATGTTTCACGTGCATGATTTTACTAAACTGTATTAGTATTCTGGCAGGTATGTTTCAAGTAGTTACTATGGTCTTGCTACAAAAACCATAGTTAAACTATGGTTATTTAATACACATTCAAGGATGTATGATAGGGGACAGATGTCATATATATATATATATATATATATATATATATATATATGTATGTATGCTACATAATGAATACATGAAATAATGCTTACCTTCAGTATGAGCTGTTTGAGGAACAGCAGCATGAAGGCTCTAAGGGAAGTGATCTCTTTCTGCAAGGGCCGAGGACCATCTGGTAACACAGGAGTCACAGAGGAACTGTTACAACAAACCGCACTACATCTCAAAAATGTCATGTTTATTGTTTCACAGATACTGGCATTAAAATCATAGTGAGTGTCTCGCTCTCATTCAGTGGAGAATCGTGGCATGGACAGTGGCTTCTGCCACCTGAGAAGAGCGTTACAGAGGTCAGAGCTCTCAAAAGATAAGAGGGCTCTTATTAACTCCAGACGGGAAGACAGCTAGAGCTCAACAGGCCACAGCTCATTTCAGTAACATCTGCACTAATTTCTAATCCTTATTCACCATGATTTTTCCAAGACAGGCATGTTTCTGGATCAACATATTTAGTTGCACTGCATAAAAAATTCTTAGTTGCACTGCATAATTTTTTTTTTTCTTGTTTCCAGTCCAAATATCTAAACATTCTTAAATCAAGATTCATTTACTAGATAAGTAAAATGACATGAGATATTTTTTCTTGTTTTCTTGAAACAAGCTAAATTATCTGCCAATGGGATGAGAAAAATAATCTTGTTTCAGATTGAAATCGTGTTTCTTGTTTCTGTCCCAAACAGAAGTAAGATTATTTTTCTCACCCCATTGGCAGATAATTTAGCTTGTTTTAAGCAAAAACTCACTTCATTTTGATATTTTTCCCCAGAAAACAATAAAAATATCTCATGTCATTTTACTTATCTAGTAAATTCATCTTGATTTAAGATTTTTTTGATATTTGGACTGGAAACAAGAGCATGTTTTGCAGTGTGATCCTGGAACAACATTCATTGTTGAAAATGTAGTCCTCACCATATCCATAAACCCAACCCCCCATAACTGATCCCTAAAACCAGAGGGAAATTATGTGAATAACACTGATGTTGAAGCACCTAACCCTGGTTGTAAGCCTAAACTTGACATAAACTGTAAACTTGTCCTTTAAATCTGATTGGTTGATTAGAATGTTGATCCAGAAACATGTACCGGGTGAAATTACATTCACCCTCATCCTTTTTAGTACTTTTAGCGTGTGTGTGTATTCATGTTTTTCTATCCTGGTGGGGACTTCAACCTGACTGCACACAGACTCATGGGGACTCGTGTCACCTTGGGGACCTAAATTGAGGTCCCCATGAGGAAACAAGCTTATAAATCATTCAAAATGAGTTTTTTTGAAAATGTAAAAATGCAGCATGTCTCCTGTGATGGGTAGGTTTAGGGGCAGGGGCAGTGTAGGGGGATAGAAAATACAGTTTATACGGTATAAAATGCATTACGTCTATGGAGAGTCCCCACAAAGATAGTGAACCAGACATGTGTGTCTGTGTGTGTGTGTGTGTGTGTCATATTTTCGTTTTATGTTTTACTGGGAATGGCTTGAGTATAAAAAGAAGAAAAAAATTGATTAGCTGTCATATTCACAGATTCATCTCGGGAGGTCTGATCTCCACCAGTCATTTGTTATTACACTGTCTGAAATGATCAACTCTGATTCATTTAAGATGTCTCTTTCTCTATGCATATGACCGCAGAGACCAGCCATTTAAAAAAAAGAAGTGACACGTTTCTTTAAAGATTTCATTCATCAAGAATTGTAAAGCATAATTATAAGCAACTGGAGCTGTTTTTCCATTTACAGATCTCCAATATCACTGCATATTTCTGAATAAATGGAGGCAGTCCAGTTACTCATGATAAAATCCTGCTAAACTTTCATTGAATATTAAAGTGAATATTAAATAATTCCAACATAAACACATTAAATGATAAATTATATAAAATACTTCACTGCAAGTTTTCTTCTTTTGTTCTATGGAAGCCTGTTCCAGAATAAAAATTCTCTCACAACTCTTTTTTTCTCAGAATTGCGAGATATAAACTCAATATTGTGAGTTATAAAGTCAGAATTGTGAGATATAAACTCAATATTGTGAGTTATAAAGTCAGAATTGCGAGATATAAACTCAATATTGTGAGTTATAAAGTCAGAATTATGGATATAAACTTAATATTGTGAGTTATAAAGTCAGAATTGCGGGATATAAACTCAATATTGTGAGTTATAAAGTCAGAATTGTGAAACTCAATATTTTGAGTTATAAAGTCAGAATTGCGGGATATAAACTCAATATTGTGAGTTATAAAGTCAGAATTGTGAGATATAAACTCAATATTGTGAGTTATAAAGTCAGAATTGCGGGATATAAACTCAATATTGTGAGTTATAAAGTCAGAATTGTGAGATATAAACTCAATATTGTGAGTTATAAAGTCAGAATTGCGGGATATAAACTCAATATTGTGAGTTATAAAGTCAGAATTGCGAGATATAAACTCAATATTTTGAGTTATAAAGTCAGAATTGTGAGATATATACTCAATATTTTGAGTTATAAAGTCAGAATTGCGAGATATATACTCAATACTGTGAGTTATAAAGTCAGAATTGCGGGACATAAACTCAATATAGTGAGTTATAAAGTCAGAATTGTGAGATATAAACTCAATATTGTGAGTTATAAAGTCAGAATTGCAAGATATAAACTCAATATTTTGAGTTATAAAGTCAGAATTGCGGGATATAAACTCGCAATTGTGAGAAATAAAGTTGGAATTGCAAAATTTCTCGCAATTCTGACTTTATAACACGCAAATGCGAGTCAGAATTGCAAGTCAATATCACAATTCAGAGAAAAACATTCTGAATTGCAAGTTTATGTCACACAATTGCAATAAAAGTCAGAATTGTGAGATAATAGTCGCAATTACCTTTTTTATTTTTTATCCATCTTCATCCATAGTTTTCATCCTAGTTTCTGTCTTTTGACAAAAGTGAGCTATAAAGTTTGTCAAAATATCTTTTCCCAGTTGTTAAGCTGACAGATATATGCTAAATGATATAGCTAATCAACTGAGCTAATCAACACACTGGTATTTATTTAGCTCAGTGCAGTGTTCAGCTCTTTCAGCTCAACCGACTTTTAGTTCTGGTCATAATAAATCTTTTTTGGATTGTATTTGTAATCGATGATGAAAAAGCCTTTAACATTTTCAATCAGTCATTTTATTGATGAGATTAGCATCGCTTTTAGTAAACAGATTATCTATTTTAGTTTATCAGTCTGCAATTGATTGCCCATTGTCTTAGTCCTTCCTTCAATGTAAAGAAAGCACTTTTTAAACTGGGATCATGGGACGTTATCTACCCGGTCAATACGATGACTGAGTGTGCATTTCTCTCTAAATATTCAATCATCTGTCTCTCTAAAAGAGAACCCAAAAAATCTAACAAAATAAATTATTCCCCAGCCCACATTAATCTGAACAGCCATTACAGTTTTAAACTAATATTAAATACATAATTTCATTAGTAAACCCCAAAATCTGCAATCTAAGAGACTTGGGAGCAAATGGGCGTGGACTGGTTTATCTCCAAATTGGGGGAAAATGTATTTTTCATTAATTTGCCTGTCTACTGGATCTCATTAGAAGATCAAATTCATGATTCAAGCAAAACTAAACAGATCAATAGAATGACTGATATCTCTTTTACTTAATAACACTTCTTCCTGTACCATTTAATTGATTGTGAATATGAACACTCACTGCAAACACTGTCTCTTATTTGCAAAGAGTAATGAATCTGGCATGGTGTCAAACAGATAATCAATGCATATGTACTCTCACAGTCTCCCTACGCAGTGCACTATCCTTGAGATCAGCCCAAACAGCAGTATATGTGGAAGCTCCTTATCAAAATGGATCAGTGGGACATATACAGAAGTGAAATTAAAAACGATCCCTTCAGAGGGTGTAAGTATTAATGCAGGCCATAGCAAATATACTGTAATTGGGTCTGGAGTCATACTATGCCTTATCTTCTGAAGCCAGGAAAATGGGAAAACGAAGCCAAAAGAAGAATTTATTCAGCCCCTGGAGTTTTACACAAAAGCTTTCACACAGCAGAACTGGACTTGGGTTTTGACGGGCTAAACATTAACAAAGGTCATTAACTGTGTGTTCAAGCATTTAAACACCAAAAACAGATTCTATGCAAGTACATTAACTTAAATGCTGTCCCAAATGTCTCCAAATGCATTCATACTACAAGATAAACGAGAATCAAGATTTCCCATGACTGCCACAAGGGGTGCTATTGTGCGTATTAATGGGTGCATCTCAATCAACCCTTGGGACCCTATTTTAACGATCTGAGCGCATGGTCCGAATCCACTTTTGCCAGTTTAACGACGGAAACACTTTTACTCGGGACATGCTAGCTGGCAACATAGGATTCCATTCATTATGCTAAACTAAGCTAGTGGTAACCCTGCTAAAATAAAACAAAAATGCATTTGCCCACAAATCTAAATGTAGGAAAGAAGCTGAATAAGCCCAATTTCTAAAAACGGTGGAGTGTTCCTTTAAATAGCAAATGCTATTTGTGTGTGTAATAGGAAGAGTGTATGCGTGTCGTGCACCCTATAGGTGCATATTACTAACTCGCCCTTTAAATAACTAAAAAAATACTGTGCTTTTGACTTTAGACCAAGTTTTTTGTTAGTCAATTGCATTTTAGTTTTCAGTTTCCTCAAAATAGCAACACGGCAACAATGTGCCTGAACACACCTCGTTTTCCGGACAAGCACGCCCATAGGCTAAAAGATAGGCGCGAGTGCATTTGCTATTTAAACAATGTGGCGCTGGACGTAAAAATGCCCTATAGCTTCCAAGGTCGTGAACCAGTATATCGTGTACACAAATTTGGGCACTGGTAAGGACAGTAAGGACCCTGGCTCACTATCGATCACGTATCATTATGTGTAGTGTACAGGCTCAGTTAGGGAAAGATAGTCAACCTGTCAACATGTTTACAACTAGCTACATGAACAACAACAGATCCAATTTAATGGCACAGACACCCATCCACAGACAGCTATATCACTGTCTTGAGTACTGAGGTTTTTGTTACTGCCACTTTAAATGCAAGAACTAAAGTTACGCACAACAGGACTTTTCGCTTGTGTGCTTGATGTTTCTGGAGGGAGTCTTTCTATGTCTCAAGACACTGGTGAGAAAAGACTGCCTGTGCTATTGAAAACAATGGGCAGGAGTGATGCACGACTTTAATTTGTGAAGTCTTGCTTGCTTTTAGAGAGATAGAGAGAGCGTGTGAGAGAAAGGTTCGTGGTTAGCTGATGTTGCTCCATTGTAAAACAGAACTCTTTGTTGCAGTAATTGAACACTTCATTATGTTATACTGCTTTCTATAACCCATCCCTTTGTGGAAAAAGACAAAAAAGACTGCAGAGTTTGACAAATGAAGAATAAATCAATGCAGACCGCCACACAGAATTACCTACTTGGCAAGCCAGAGACAAATTCTTTTACATATAGGAGAGCTCCTCTAGGGCCTCGTCACCTGGTGTGATTGCGAAACGTGTTTGAGTGTTTCTTTGTGTGTTTCAGAGGTTTGGAGGTTCATGATGGTGTAGTTATCTCAGCACCTGCTGCTTTTCAAATAACAGTCCTTCATCTTCTGCACTTGTGTTTGTATATGTGTGTACAACGTGTTGCGTTCTTTAGACACTTATTTCATTTTTAATCACAATCTGATTCGATTCTGAGCCTGAAGGAAAAAGTAATTAATTATCTAAGAAGTCACAGTACAAATAAATCTGATATCACAAATACTGATACTGTTTGTGATATTTTGCCAAACTGTTCAGAAGTTATAAGCAAAAATGTACATTTTTACTACCTCCTTACCACTAGGTGGCACTGTGCCGAAACAATGCAGGTAGCCTCAGGTCATGGTTATCATAACCTATTTTCATATGGTCATAACACACACCAATTATGTGTTCTAAATTGTCCCCTATACCCTTATTCCCTACATTACTCCACTAATATAGTCCACATAAAGGAGTGCATGAAAACGAGTAAGTGAATTCTGACACTGAGTGCTCTGAAAGGGCTGCCACTTTTGCACAGTTTGTGCTCGCAGTTTAATAATCATTTGAAACGTGGAAAACTGGCCGCTCCATTATTAATGAAAATATTTATCTTGAACTCTGCCATGGAAGCATGTATAAACCGTAATTAACCCTTAAATACCTAGAAAATGTTTTGGGCGCCTGACTTGCCTCTACTTTTCTTTGTTTTTCTCACCCATTCTAGCAGTTATTATTAAGTGCCATATATCATTTTAAACAGGAGAACCTGACGTTTCCATCTAGCTCATTTGTCCCAATTGTACATTTATTTAGTCTGAGAATGGATTAAATTAATAGAATTTGAAGAAAAACGTAAGCAAAAATGTGGTGTTTTTACTGTGAACTCAAACAGAACTTCATTAAGTTTGGATTTTTTTCCTTTAGAAAGTTAGACTTGGTTGTTTTAGACTTCCAGATTACATTTTGTCTACATGTAACAATCTCTCAGCATGTTTTAGCTAGGCGTTATATAATTCTAGGTGTTTTTGATTGAATACAGGTGATACGAGTGATACGAACATACGAGTGTAAATGAACAAACGGTGCAAATAATCTTCTCAAATACAAATTGAGGAAAATATATTGAGTGAAAACATAAACTACATACAAATAGAGAAATATACTGACTTTTGAGCACTGTGCTATGTGATAGATTCATGCGTGTTTATTTTCATGCATGCAAATACACAGCCACTTTCACAATGTGTTTTTATTTTATGTTTCAGGAAAACATGTGATTGGTGGTTAAAGACCAAACACTTTGTTTATTTGAGAACAGTTTAAAGAATTAACTTGAATTCCATAACTTGTTGTTGGCTTGTTCTGAATATGATCTGGTTAAATTTTCATGGAAATCTGAGCAACGGCCTATGGGGAGTTTTCTAGGAGAAGAAGTAAAAAAAAAAAAATCAAAATGGCGCAAACGGAAAATGATGCGGTCCATGTATCATCTAATCATTTAATTTCCTACTTGGAAAACCCGATCTAGGACCTGCCCTGTACAGTTTAAGAAGCGCCTACTCCTGTAGGACTATTATTTTGTTGAACAGACCTGGGGAACGACAGAGATTTTCTTGACCAATCAGAAAGGGCTGTCTCATGACCGGCCACATGTGAAAAACGAATATTATAGTCATTTATCCGTTTTTTACCCGTGAACCAAAAAACGAAAAATCAAGCCGAAATCTCTTTTTCATTTTTTTTTTTTTTAAGTCTTGAAACTTTTTGTCACATGCCTGTCCTGTCTTGTGTGCACATGTGGGTTTTGTTAGTGTGGCCATGTGCCTCTGTCATTGTCAGATCCCACCCCCTTGTTATCTCGTTATTGGTTTAATTTGCCCCACCTGTGTTCCCTCATTCCCTGCTTGATTTCTCCCCATTATATACTCCTTGTGTTTGGCAGTCTTGGTCGGATCGTTCTGTCGCGTAATACAAGGGACAAACAGGTGCGAGGAGTCAAGTGCAGTAGAAAAAGGGATTTATTTACAAACAAAACATAAACTCAAAACAAAACCCACGAGGGGGAAAAACACATAATATGAATAACAAAACACAACTTACACAAACCAACATCGATCATGGGGAACTGGGAGACGTAGACAATACAACGATCCGACCAAGACTGACAAACACAAGGAGTATATAAAGGGGAGAAATCAAGCAGGGAATGAGGGAACACAGGTGGGGTAAATTAAACCAAAAACGAGATAACAAGGGGGTGGGATCTGACAATGACAGAGGCACATGGCCACACTAACAAAACCCACATGTGCACACAAGACAGGACAGGCATGTGACACTTTTTGTTTCCTGTATAGTTTAAACGTTATTAACATAAACGTGAATGCACCTTCAGTGCTTGGCCCCTAATAAATGTTTCTTGAGCATCAAATCAACATATTAGAGTGATTTCTGAAGGATCATGTGACATTGAAGACTGGAGTAATGATGCTGAAAATTCAGCTTTGCCATCACAGAAATAAATTACATTTTCAAATAAATTCAAATTGAAATGTTATTAAAATTTTTAAATCCTCTTTATATTATTTATATATTATTTATCAAATAAATGTAATGTTGGTGAGCATAACAGACCCCAAACTTCTGATATATACTACCACAGATGCTGACGTAAAACAAAAGAATAATTCTGGTTTAAGCTAATGTTATTCACATAACAGTATTAACTTCCACATGAAGAGTAATGTACTACTTGGCTTCCACATGCAGCCTGAGACAATTGTAATTGCTGTAAGGGTTGTTCCAGTGCCTGGCAGTCTCAAAAACACTATTGCCACTGACCAATAGGAATAAAAAAGTGAGATCGGGCCTTTCAAAACAAAACACATTTGGTGCGACCCATGCATCTCCACCCCCACACCAGCCGACTGCAGAGAGCTGAATCTGTTTGTGTGTAATCGAAACAAGGCTCATGGGTCAACAACACAAAAAAAGCTTCAGCAAAATCAGTAATCCAGACCACTACTACTAAGACAAAATCACAGGCTTAACCATTTACAGCTTTGTGAACAAACATCATGCTTTCTAATAACATTTATAGAAAAAGTGTGGAGAAGCAAACCATGACAATGCATGTGTGAAGATATTGTCACATGCCTGTCCTGTCTTGTGTGCACATGTGGGTTTTGTTAGTGTGGCCATGTGCCTCTGTCATTGTCAGATCCCACCCCCTTGTTATCTCGTTATTGGTTTAATTTGCCCCACCTGTGTTTGCCTCATTCCCTGCTTGATTTCTCCCCTTTATAAATTCCTGTGTGTTTGCAGTCCTTGTCAGATCGTTGTCTTGTCTACGTCTCCCGTTTCCCGTGATTTCCTTCCTGGTATGTGTTTGAGTATTTTGTGTTTTTGATTATGTGTTTTACCCCCTTGTGGGTTTTTGTTTGTGTTTATGTTTTATTTTGTGATTAAATCCCCTCTTCTCTGCACTTGAGTCCTCGACCCTGTTTGTCCCTCGTCTCACGTGACAGATATGGTAGTAAAAAATGATTACCGTAATTAATTAATTACTCTTTCTTAAGATCACATAAAATACCAGAATCATTTCAGATTGTGAAGAAGACTAAATGGATATCTATAGAACATAACATTATAATCACACACACACACACACACACACACACACACACACACACACACACACACACACACACACACACACACACACACACACACACACACACACACACACACAATTAGAAGATTATTAAAACTAAAGAAGATGGAAGACTATCTTATCTTGAAAGGAGCTGTCACAGATAATACAACATGGATTCGAACGTGCAGCTCCCACATGAGCACCACAGTTCAACTTCGCCAAAAATTATGTAGCTTCTGCAATTAGGTCCTGCTGATACAAAATAGTCAGTATTGTTGACTATGAATTAACATATGGTGCTTCAGATTTTGCTAGCGAGTTAACCAACTCATCTAAATGCATCCTATATACATATATCTATGAGCCAAAAACACTATGACCATCTGTCTAATATGCTGTTGGTCCTCCATGTGCTGCCAAAACAGTGCCGACCTGACGAGGCATGGACTCTGAAGACCCCTGAAGGTGTCCTGTGGTATCTGACACCAAGACATTAGCATAGAGTCCTGTGGGTTGCGAGGTGGATCGAACTTGTTGGTCCAGCACGTCCCACAGATGCTAAATTGGATTGAAGAATTTGGGGAATTTGGAGGCACACCTTGAACTCTTCATCATATTCCTCAGACCATTCCTAAACAATGTGTGCAGTGTGGCAGGGTGCATTATCCTACTGAAAGAGGCCACTTCCATGAGGGAACACCAATGTCATGATGGGATGTACCTGGTCTGCAACAATATTTAGGTTGCATGTGTCAGATTTACATCCACATGAATGGCCGGACCTAGGGTTTCTCAGCAGAACATTGCCCAGAGCTTCACACTCCCTCCACCGGCTTGTCGTCATCCCACAGTGCATCCTGGTGGTGTATCACTACCCCAGGTAAACGGCACACATGTACACGGCCATCCATGTGATGTAAAAGCAAACAGGACTCATAGGACTAGGCGACCTTCTTCCACTGCGCTCCAAGGTCCAATTCTGACACATATGGGCCATTTGTAGGTGCTTTCGATGGTGGACAGGGTTATCATAGGCACTCATATAAAGCAGTACAATTTTGTGTGACTTGTGCAACAGTAGACCTTCTGTTGGCTCGGACTAGCCTTTGTTCGCCTTGTGCATCGATGAGCCTCAGGCATCCAACACCCTGCCGCTGGTTTGTGGTTTGTCCCTTCTCTGACCGATGTTGGTAAATTTTCACCATTGCTGACGAGAGCAACCCACAAGCCTTGTCAAAACAATGTATTGCATCCAACAATACATTTATCCAGCATCTAAGACCTTGATTATGAGAACTGATTGTTTGCTTGCAATCTAATCTACCCGGACCTTAATGTGTGGCCTTGCTAGGATATTCGCTTCACCAGGCCTCACCTGTTCATAATGTTTTGCCTCATTGGTGTAAATGAGATTAATGAAACATTACACACAACATGACCTGCTGTATATACTCTACATTAGAACATCAGAAAAACAATGTCACATTGTGAATACACTGTTTTAGTGACAATGCACTAAAATGTCATCAAATTTTGGTTTAATTGTGCAACTAACAAAGTATTCGTTGACTAAAATGAGATGCAGTTTAGTCACAATAAAAATGAATTTGACATGATGAAATATTTACTAAATTTAAAACATATTTTTGTCAAAAGACAAAACTTAAAAATGAACACTATGTTCAAAAGTAGCTTAGTATCCTGAATATATAAAATCCTTGGTGCTTACCACTAATCTCTCTTAATGCAAATTCATATACAGTAACCAAAAGATCACATGATGTTTCATGAGAAGAATAACAGGAATAATTGAGCACAATTATATTAGAGGAGAAGTGTGTGCCCGAAAGTGTGTTATTAGACAGGAAAGAATAGGGAAAAAAAGTGTATGGTACAGTTAAAAGTTATGATCTATTAAAAAAAAGGCTGTAAAGGTAGGTAGGGGATGAAAAGAAAAGCGTATTTTCAACCATGAAAGGC
Source organism: Gobiocypris rarus (assembly GCA_023029165.1). Classification (NCBI taxonomy): domain Eukaryota; kingdom Metazoa; phylum Chordata; class Actinopteri; order Cypriniformes; family Gobionidae; genus Gobiocypris; species Gobiocypris rarus. The sequence goes on along the minus strand of CM040911.1, from coordinate 26,578,142 downwards.
AAGTTGCGAGCTGCCCATGAAATTCAGTCCACACAGCTAGTTCTAGTGTCTCACGATGTGGGTTATTACTCCACTGTGCTCTTTTTTTACCTCTATAGAGAGTGTTTAAAACATGTTTGAATGGCTGGAAAAGAGAAATTGTACCAAATTTCAGGGAAAAGATTGGGTAGCTACAAAGCTAGCTACTTTATTCAAAAGTACTGCTCCTCATCAGGAGGTGACAGCAGTGGGGCCATACAGACACTTTCAGACAAAGTGTAAGATTGACTGAGATAGATTGCAGGTGACAGTGTTGAGCTATTAAAATGCACTCTCAGAAACCGCAGTCTGTTTATTAAACCAGAGTGATGTGCAAGTCCATGAACTCTTCAGGCCTGAGGAGAGCACATTGTTGCTGCCGCTGCTGCTTCTGAGAGGTTGAGCTTGTGCAGCTCCGTTCATTATCCTGAACTCCCTCCTCACTCTCCCTCCTTCTGTCTCCTTTTACACTTCCTCCATTCCCTTTTCATGACTCCTGCTGGGACACACTTTATATTAAGTAGCCTTAACTACTATGTACTAACATTTTAATTAATCATTTAATATAATGCACTTATTGTGTACATACATTTTTTCTCTAGTTACATTTATAATTACACTGTTGACACCCACCTCAATATCAGCACACGTGTTTTGCAATACAATATCTTTTGTCCGCTGTAGTGGATATTATATCTTAGTGAATTTCTCCGACATCATACATGTCATGTCACAGTCTGGATGTCCTGTAAAGAGCACATTTGGGGCTGTGCAGAGATACTAAATGTTTGGTTGACATTAATGTTTAGCAAATTTAAATCGGATACATTTTTTAATTGTTTGTTTTAAATCAACATCTCAGGAAAATGTTATGGGGTTTCTAATCAAAATATGACTTTTAGTTACAAAACAGGGCATTGATTTCATAAATGTCCACTGTAGTGGACGCCAGAACTTAAATCGTGTTTATCAGGCATTTTGGAGACATAACAAGTTAATAGGAAAGAAATTGAACATTAATAATCCTATGAAATATTAGATATTTTTATGAAAATGTTGCCAATTATTACTCCCATTATTACACTTCTTTTTTCATTACATGTTGCACCAAGAACACATTAATATGCAAATTAGATGCAGTGTATAGATACATTGTATTGAATGGGAAAATCCAAGAAGGGCCATTTTACCATTTCAAAATGGTATATCAATGCATTTCGTTATATCTTTCATAACAGTTCAGAATCATCTTTAAACAAAGTTTGATTAAAAAAAAATCCTGAAACCTAACGATTGATTGGTGAATGAAAAATAAATCCCATTTTGTTTTGGCCTATGCATACAATTGTGTTTTTTTTGTTGTTGTTTTTTTTTCACAACTGAGTCCTGGTGTCAATTACAGGGGACATATAACATGAATAAAATATAATTTCCTTCTGTTTTTATTACACTTCCTCCATTTGTTTCTTATGCTCTAAACAATGTAATGATATATATATATATATATATATATATATATATATATATATATATATATATATATATATATATATATATATATATATATATATATATATATATATATATATATATATATATAAAACTTTTTTCAAAAACACTTTTTTTCTGGGTCCCAGGAGGATATGAAAAAAGTAAGTACATTGTACTTATTTTTTTATGTAAGTACATAGTAGTTAAGGCCACCTAATATAAAGTGGGACCTCCTGCTGTTTTTCTTTCTTGCAATTTCTCAATCCTTCAGTCTCTTATTTCTTTTTCCATTCATCCAGCCCTGTTTACTTTCTTCTTTCATATTGTTATCCGTGTTAATCCCTTTTTCTTTCTTACCTCTTTCCTTCCATCTTCCTTCTTTTCTTTTTTCTTGTCATTCCCATTTTTCCATCCTTCTTTTTTCTTTCATGTCTTTATTTTTATTGTTTGTTCCTTTCTTTATCCATCTAGCTTACTACCTTCCTATATTGTTTTGCTTGCTTCTCTCTCCTTCCATGTCTTTCTTTCTTTCTAGCTCTTTTTCTTATTTATTTTTCTTTATTTTTCATCTATCTGTTTCTTTCTTTCCATCTAGCTCCTTTTCCCCCGTTTCTTAACTTTTTTCTTACCTTTTATTACATCCTTTCTTTTATTAGTTTGTTTATGTTTCCATTGTCTTTTATTTTCTTCACACCTACTTACCCTTGTTCCATTATCTTTCTTTCTTTTTCTTCCTTCCATCATTGATCTATCCATTTTTCTCCTTTCTTTTCCTTCAATTTTTTTTATTTTAGCTCACTTTCTTCTCCCTCTGCCCCTTTTTCTTTCTTTCTTTATTTCCCCTTTCTAGCATCTGTAAAACCGCATTCTTCCATCTTAAAAATATATCTAAATTACGGCATATGCTCTCAATGCAAAATGCTGAACAGTTAATACATGCGTTCATGAGCTCAAGGCTAGATTATTGTAATGCTCTACTGAGTGGTTGCCCTGCTCGCCTAATAAATAAACTCCAGCTGGTCCAAAATACAGTAGCTAGAGTTCTTCCTAGAACCAGAAAGTATGAACATATTAGCTCGGTTCTGTAAACAGTGCACTAGCTCCCTATTAAACATAGTATACATTTCAAAATATTGCTTATTACTTACAAAGCACTAAATGGTTTAGCACCCCAGTACTTGAGCGAGCTCCTAACGCATTATACTAAATCACATCTAATGTGGTCTCAAAATGCTGGCCAGTTGATGATCCTTTTCTTTTTTAGCACCTAAACTCTGGAACAGTCTCCTTACATTGTTCAGTGTTTTCTAGACTAACATCTCTTTACTATGGCATACGCATACAACATTATCAAGTTATATTATTAAAATCAGTTAAATGATTTTTAGGCTGCATTAACTAGGTCAACCGGAACCGGGTACACTTCCTATAACACCCAATGTACCTGTTTACATCATAAGATGAATAGCATCTATCTATGCTAATATATTAGTCTCTCTGTTCATCCCAAGGTTTACTGTAGTCAGCCGGATCCAGGCCGTATCCAGATCAGATGGTGGACCTGCACCTAGACAAAACCACAACACTTTCTTGAAGTGTCTGCAGAGATTGCATCAACTTATCTGCCCTGTGAAGGGTCTCATCAACACGACGGGGGTGATGACTCCGGTGATGACTCTGATCTTCAACCAGATTGAACTGGACAAATATTCTCAATGTTCCAATCTAATCTGACTTCTGACTAGTAATACATAATCATGCACTGTTCGTTCATAGGCCAGAGGAGAACCCTGACTGAGCCTGGTTTCTCCCAAGGTTTCTTCTCCATCCTGCCAGTCTATCCATTTGTCTCATTTCTTCTCCTTTCCTTTCTTTTTAATTTTAGCTCAATTTTTTTTCCCTCTGCCCTCTTCAATCCATCCTTCCTTCCCCACTTATAATATATTTAGAGAGAGAGAGAGAGAGAGAGAGAGAGAGAGAGAAGAGAGAACTCCCACTATCTCTCTCCTTTTAGAGCCATGGCAAGCATCCAGTGACCAAAGGTCTTTGTTTTGATCCTGTTTGTGTTTCGTATCTCCTTTATTTATTCATGACAGTCAGCAGCGGTGCAGAAACTGAAGTGAGCAATACATATTAACAGCACAGAGACTTGCCTCTTTTAGAAACAACTCATTCTCTCCTTCATGGGTCACAACAAAGCAGGGTCAGATTTTCCTTTTTCAGTTTGAACCTCACTCTAAATTTACCAACCATCTGTGACAATAATTTTGTAAATCTATTTTTTTTAAGAAATATATAACTTTTCTTCAAAGCTGTGGCATGTTGGCAGGTGACAAGGTGAATGAGGTGGCAGACTGTGAAAAAACAAATCTGATGAAAAAGAAAAGCAGTTTAAGATTAGTGAATCTGCTTTGCAACTCATTATCAAGAGAGATGGATATTAAAGTCAGCGTGATTTTTTTTTTCTTCTTTCATTAAAGTGTATTTAATGAGAAGGTGTTGAAAAAAATCAAAATTAAAAAAATTGGCTGGGCAGGGGCATAGTTTGCAGGGGGGTAGGGGAGATAACCACCTCAATAACCAAAACAAGCAAGTAAAACCCCCCAGTATTTATACCATGGTTAATGGAAGCAGAATGAGCTATATAATTAATTATATGCATTGCACGTTCAGAGCTTTTGTAAGCAATAACTGAACGGACCAAATTATCCGCGTAATATGACTGAAGCCCGGTTTAGTTAATTGTGCATGAGTGACTCCGCGTGTGTTCACCATCAGCACGCTCCAAAAGTGTGAAAAGTGCCGTTCCTATCGCGACACTGATCATAAATTGCTACCAATTTGAATTCTTTTTAAAATTTACCATTTTAAAGTGATCCAAAACAGCAACCTAAACTAAAGACTGGTGAAAAGAGGAGAAACATCATCCTGCACCAACATAAATTAGAAAGCTTTTTAAACTACTCATGCCCACTCTTGCTGGAATTTACCATGTTCTATCGTATTTATTGTGGTAAATTTTGACTAACTTTAAAATAGATTATTTTTATATCTACTTTATAATAGATTATCAAACAAGAAAACAAATAAACCTCATGAGGAAGCATGCACCCGCTAAACGTGAACACACTTCAACCCCTCAATGTTCAAACCAAAATGATGCCCTTAAAGGGTTACTTCAGTGATTAGCATTAAGCTTTGTATCAGTAGAAACCCGGGAGTATATTCAAATGATCGTACTTTCCCCCCTCATATGACCCTGAGAGGAGAGAATTATGTATTTAATTTCTGGAAAAATTCCTCCGATGACGCAAATATCGTCATTTTGCGCCATTGGAGGAGTTTTTGACCAGAGGCTAAAGACTACAGCCAGCAGGAGGCGCTATTTCCACATGTTTTCAACATCGCACTCACAGCACTCGGCTCGGGAGCTGCGGAGATTCATGTAAACGGAGCGGTAGAGAGCAAAGTGAGTGTTTCAACTTTTAAAATGAACTTCCTATGAAAGTTAAAGTCCCTGTAAAGGCAATTCTGAGATTTGTATCTAAACACATTAGAAATGTTAGAAATGTATTGTTGAAACACATTACAAAGACTGTGAACTATGTAGTACTGAATTCAGAAGTTAGACCGTTAAGAAGTTTTTCACCATTGCTGTGTTCCGGATTTTTTGAGCGGGGTTAAAATGGTGGCTCGCTGACGCACTGGAGCCGCTTGGCATGTGGCCCCTCACATGCCAGAGACTAGAGTACATTCGCAATTTCGCATCAGTTCACCCGCTAGATTGCGAGTTACTGTCAGTACCGTTAGTTACTACAGGCTACAACTTACAAAACAGCCTACAAGACAAAAAAAGATGATCTCAAGAAGAGGTGGATTAATTTTGTGAACAGCTGATGGAGTGCTGACTATCACCACCAACACCTGCCTCTGCAGTGTCTTTACACCGGATAGTTTTACAAACTTTCATCGGCAACAACTGGGATTCACTGATAATCCGCTGCAGAATGGAGCCGAACCGACTATCTCCTGCCCCGGCCTTCATCCTCCCGTCCCGCCGACATCTGGTGCGGTCGTGACTCGTGAGCTGTACTTGAGTGTTGTTGTCTTGTGTGATTACGGCCGCTTTCCAGCGAGTGGGTGTGGTTTCGGCGCAGACAGCGGACACGCCCCCAGCGTTTGATAGCAAAGAACGCTGCTTATTTTTTCAAGATTTCGATAAGATATTTTATGTACTTAGCGGATTTTTTTATGATTCAAATTTGACTAGTTGGTTAATAACACACTTATCTGTGGTGTGAGAAACTCAGAACACATGTTTAATTTTGACTTTACAGGGACTTTAAGCTTCCAAAGACATGAACTGAACACGCGCCAGACTGAACACGTGCGCAGCCGCAGCCGCGAATCCTGCGATTACCTCAGCTCATGTGATGAATGTAATCCGATCCTGCTGCGTTTGTGCCGTGACACTCAATCGGGCTCACTCGCATTATATCGAACAGACACGTTCAGTTTTTAATTGTAGCGTCTCTAACTGAACTGATTTTATGAAAATGAACGTCGTAGGCAAGTGATCCAGAAACCCAGTAGCCGACTAGCCGCGCCTAGAGTAGGGCAGTGAAGCAGTGCGTTCTGGGAATTGTTGTCTTTCATCCCCATGAGACAAATGTGTTTTCTCAGTCTACACGGCACCAAATTCAAAAATAATTTCACATTTCTACTACATTAATGACCCAGTTTAAATACAGATTCATCTTCCCAGCGCTGAAGTACCCCTTTAAGGATGAGACTATATATCTGTTAAGGGAACAGACTATTCATTAATGATATATATTACAATTATGGCATGCTATAGATATAGTTTTTTATGTGTAGCCTGCTATTTTTTATAACAGCCGTCTTACTTGTTGCCTAATTATATCCTCACTGTAACAAATTCTATAAACAATTACAAGTAAAAGTTAGACAGAGCTTTAAAGTCTGGACTTCCTTGAATTATTGAATAAATGTGGCGAGGTAAATGAGCGAGAGACGTGGGAGGAGCAAGCAAAACACAAAACACAATAAAATAATAAAAATAAAACATAAACAAAACACAACGTCCTCTCTTGTCCTTCACTTGTGTCGCTCATCCTTATAAGCCTCCGAGCTCCTCATGAGCGGTCTTGCTCGCTCCTCCCACGTCTCTCGCTCTTCCACCTCGCCACACTAAACAATTGGTTTTCCTCATGTGTTAAATGTTTTACTAATAATGACAGATATAATAAAAAACTGGCTTTCAGATATCCCAAGATGACAGATGACAGGAAATTAGCAAGTTCAGTATAAGAACATTTTAAGTAAATGGTAAAATTCAGTCAAAATGATAAGGTTTTAGGTGCTTACATAATATAAAATACATCATAGATATATCCTATGTAACTAATAAGTAGGCTATTCATTTATTGCAGTTATCAACCAACTTTGCATGTGGATGATGCCACAAGACAATTTTTCAAAAAAAAAAAAACAAACAAGCAAGAAAACAAATAAACCTCATGAGAAAGCATGCCCCCGCTAAACGTGAACACACTTCAACCCCTCAATGTTCAAACCAAAATTATGCCCTTAAGGATGAGACAGTTGAATTGTAATAATACAAGTGGAGGAGAAGGGTTAAAAAAATCGGAGAAATCTGTTATGTCAACTGAGAAGAAAAATGTTTTAGATGCAGTGCAAGTTGACTCTATTTTGTCGTTCTGACGTGAACGCTTGAGAGTTAACTCTCTGCCTTATGGTTACTTCAGTAAATATCACCGTGTGTTTAGCTGACCAGGTCACTACGATCTCATCACATCACAGATGCTCCTAATTGCTGTCATGTTTCATGGGGATGTATCCAAGTATTTTCTGGAAAAAGACATGACCTTGCTCACCTTTGCGGGTATGTGGATCCAAATAGCTGCATTGAACAGGATATGGTCACAGAGTTGTTTGAGGAGAGGTGCACCGTGTGTAAGGCCGTCCAGGTATTTGGCGAAAGACAGGAACTGCTCCAGAACGGCCCTGGTGATGTGCACCCGTGATGACTGAGAAAAAAATGAAGATATTTTGTTAGATAACGTTTTGGTAGATTTGATAGACCAAATCAACCTCTGGTTGTCAAATAAATGAACAAACCAACATCTTATACTGGAAGCCATAGTTTGACTTTGCAGCTAAACAAGGAATTGTAGAGATTTTCTGTGTTATAAGTCTCAGCTGGCACCTGAGGTCCAGACAGGTGCGTAGTGTGAGACAGGAGTGAGTATAAACGAGACACAAACAGATGGTCGGCTACGTGAGGATGGGACGTCAGGCAGCGGGATCATTCAGGTGCCGTCTAGCTCAGATTTACAGCTGCTGCTGTTAAATGACAAAGCGAGGCTTTTACTCAAGTGCCAACTTTAGATGGAACCAAGGGTACATTGAGACTATGAAATAAGGACAGCTATGAATAAGTAAAGATAGTGAGAGGGAAAAAAAGAATAATGACACAGGGATAATTTGTATGTAATCGCAATAAACGCACGGACAAGGAAGAATAAAATAGCACAGATGAACCGGTATTCGCTGAGGATGCTGAAGTATGCATTTGTCATTCATCAACCGCAATGCACTGTTTCTCCTCTGTCCTAGCAAGTGAATTGTGAGCGTGTTTTTTTTTTTTTTATTCAGCTCGTGCTTACAAATGCTTGAGTCAATCGAGGTCATGACAACTCCTTCTGAAAGAGCAAATCGTAATACTCTTTTTAAAGAAAAGAGCAATTCATTGTGAGCTTAATGCATTGAGAAAAAGCACAATTTGTCAATTACACATACAAATTCCTTGGGGTTTTGTAGTTTAAAGGTGCAGTATGTAATATTAACAGCTAGCAGGTGAAAAGGACATTGCAGTCCAAATTCAAAATACTGGAGAGAGCTGTTTCCCCACCCCGTCCTCCTCAGACTCCACGCTCATGCTGGTTGCCAGTTTGGAGGAACGAGCGCAATTGACAATGGAAAGCGATGAGCCTTGCACTGTAAGTTGATCAGCTAATGTATTTTTATTGTTTGCTAATTAAAAATCTGCAATCTCTGACCCAATTCGTTTGCTGGCTTCCATGGCAGCGTTTTCCGCCAACTGGCAACCGGGAGTGTTGAAGTATTATTGGGTAAATTGGCAAGGGGCAAGATCACACAGACCAAACAAAAACAGTTTTAACCTGGAATTTTCAAAGTATAATGATGGGCTGTAGTTGTTTTTGGAGAAAGAAATATTTGAACTTAGCATGTTTACTAAATCTCAGCAAACAAAATCATGTTTTTTTGTTTTGTTTTTACGATTAAGTATAGTCAAAAAATAATAATACATACAGCATCTTTAAAATACAATTTTAACCATTGTTAAAATACCATCTCTTATCCAGATGAATGTGCAACTATAAGACATTTGCAGAATGATTTCCCCAAAGATTGTAAACAATACGCAATGGACTAACCAAAGGAACTTTCATTTTGTCTGAACAATGGTTTGGGGAAACCTCCATGGAAACCGTTATTTTTGCAATTTTGTTTGGTGCCTAAAAATTGCAGACTTCAGCTTTAACCAACCTAAATTATGTTGCAAAATGAAAAACAAAAGAAAACGGTCACATCACCTTTTCCAGGAGGTACCCAATCACCAGGAAACCCTTCCCACCAAGCATCTGCTCTTGCATTGCCACTGAGCTCTTGAGAAGCTCCATCAGGAAGGCCAGGAGAGTTGAACTGCATGAAAACATCTCATTATATACAGTATTGGGTACATAACACAACTATATTGGGTAACCTCTATTTAAGATTCAAGATGAAAGACTTGTCAACCAAAAACAATATATATATTTTTTTTCTTTTTCAATTATCTGTATCAGTCAATATTAGATATTTAAGTGTACATGCTCATTTTCTTTTGTTTTTACATTTAGATTGTCATCTAAAGCTCACTTAAAGTTAATCTTTAAAAAATGTCTCGGTAACGTATGTAACCCTCGTTCCCTGAAGAAAGGGAATGGAGATGTTACATCAGTTACTGACGGTGACGGAATGGGGTTTCACCATTCTTTCAGTAACTGACGTAACTCATAGTGTACTGACTGAAAGGGAACGCTAATATTTAACAACACCTTTAAATGTACTCTTTCATTTCATACTGTACATTATAATGTTGTGATGCCCAAATTCACATTCACATTGTATTGCATTAAAAAAAAGTGTGCTTAATTTTGACTAAATTGAATTTTAATATCTGCCATTTGCTCGTTATTGGCCTTAACATGAAAATAATTATCATTATTATACACTATAACATTCAATAGTTTGGGGTCAGTAAGATTTTTGAATACACAGTAACATTTTTACTTAAAATGTAATTTAATCCTGTGATAGCAGGATCACTAGGTTCAGTTTTCAGTGTCACATTATCCTTCAGAAATCATTCTAATATGCTGATTTTGTGCTCAAGAAACATTTAAAGAGTCCGTCTGACGTTTTCTTTTAAGTGAGCAATTTTTTAATTATTTATTTATTTATTTTTATCAGGCTTCTTTGTTTAGGATCAGTATTTGGCAATGAAAAAGTTATTAGTCAGTTATTAGGGAACGAGTGCTGCGTCATTGACGCTTTGGGAACGCTCTGGGAGACTAAACGTCAAGTGTGATGAGACGTCAGAAGCAGGTGACGACATGAACCAGGAAACTATAAAGCCTACCCAAACATTGCAACTAGGGATGCTCATTTCGGTTATTTTTCCCGACCGACAACCGATGCTCATTAATCGATTATTAACCGTTAACTGATAAGATTATAATATTGAATTGACATCAAATAAAAATACAATTGATGAGTGTCTGTGAGGTTTATTTTACTGTGCAAACAGCAGCAAACACAACAGATCAACAACAGAACCTGGATTCACACATTGTCACATTTTCACACACCTGCAGCTTTTCTGACAACACAGAAAAACTGAATAAAATCATAGAAATAAAAAGCATAAAATAAATAGGCCTACACTATTTTTTTAATTAAATAATTACCAAATTAAGATAACAAAACGAAAATACACTGAATCCGTTTGAAGCTTTGAAGAACCGGAATAGTTTTTCCAGTCAAATCAAAATAGCAGGCCTACCTAATCCGTGTATCATTCTTCAATCGTTTTTTGATTTAATATTGAAAGTAGAAAAATGAGAAAACGGCTTGTTTTTCGTTTTTTCATTCTTTTCAGAAAAACGAAAAACAAGATTTCGGCGTGAGTTTTCGTTTTTCGTTCAGAAGTGGAAAATGAATAAACAGTTTGAATATTCGATTTCTACACGTGGGCGGGAATTATTCGCCTCTTTCTGCTGATTGGCCAGCCGAAGAACAAACAATTCCGTCATCAGTTCTTCCTCAGTTCAGCACAGCAGAATAAAAGTCCTGCGCAGCTACAGCTGTGCGGATTCTTAACGCGTTTATTGCAACTACATTTTATCTTTTTCTCAACAACCAGACTGGCTCGACCTCAGCCTCGACACAACCCGTGCCGGGCAGTGCTTTCTTCTGTGTAGATATAAATTAACCACTTTAATTCAAGCCTACCTTGGTTAAGTAGCTAAATATCATATACATACATACACATATACATATACACACATATATATATATATATATATATATATATATATATATATATATATATATATATATATATATATATATATATATATATATATATATATATATACATACATACATACATACATACATACATACATACATACATATACATACATATATATATATATATATATATATATATATATATATATATATATATATATATGCGTGTGTATAGAGAGAGAGAGACTATTTTTATTTATTTATTTACAGTAATACAAAAAGGAAATAATGCGTTGCAACCAGACAACCGTGTTTTTATTTAAATGTATTATAATTGATATCTCAAAAGGGTGCTTAATTAACAATTGTGTTTAGCGTAAGGACTCGCACACAGGACTGCAACACAAGATTTTCATTAAAGCCTGTAATAACTTGCAATTTCGGTTTGCTTCTCAAACTCTATTATAACCTACCTTCAGAACGCTTGAAAAACGCACCAGTCAGGTGCAGACCGGAGCAGTGTTCAGGAAATACGCAGCACTTTGAGATTATTTCATATTGAGTAAATACATTTCCAATGACTCATATAATTAGGCTGTAACAGTGATTAAGCCCAAAGTTAATGTGGGTGATAAGCACAATGTATAGCCTATAATGCATCATATGCATTTTGTAATAATAGCTAGCATAATTAATAATTGACAGGCTATTTGCCAGAAAAGTCGCATCAAGTGTAATTCACATGACACTGTGTCATTTTGAGCGAGAAAAACGTTGCATTGTAGTAAAATCTGCATTTTATTATTAGCCTACATTCAGAAGTAGGCTTGGTGTAAAACACCGTAAATAAAATACAAAATTTACAACACTATAACACGCTATGCATTTTTTCCTCAATGTATGACAAATCCTTGAATAAATGGTATTCAGAAAACAACACAAATTAAAAATAAAAGTATATCTGAAGCCTAGCTTAGGCTATATATAAAAATAGCCTATATATTGTGCTATTTATTACCTACAAACAACATTTAGTTTAAACACCAAGCCTAAATTATTTATTTTAATTGAAATCGTTGGGCCTGTCGCTCGTGCATCTTTCATTCGGTCTAAAGTTTCCATATTTGCAATGTAAGATTTGGATGCTGGAGCTGCCTATTTATGTGAAGAAGGTTTCATCCAGTCCCATACGTGTAGGCTATTGGCTAAATCGGCATCTTCACATGCAGATAAGAGTTTGTAATAACAGCAAGTACTGACTGGAACAACAGACAAATTTGATTAATTATGTTTAGTTTTATTTTGATAAAGAACAGGCTGCGATGTGAAGTTTGCAATGCCAGAACTGATCCATTATGTGAGCCATGAGTCGCCTGGCTGCGCCATCACTTATTTTCCTCATTCGAAACTGTAAAATATTTATTTTATTTGTGTACATTTAAAATTGCTACAAAACGTCATGCCTTTGAAAAATTAAGAAAACAAAGGATGCGCTGCTCTATACGTCTCGCCTAATTAAACATCCTTCTGACACACCAGAAACATGAACAAAATATAGCGAAGGATAGGCTACTTGACGAGCCTACTTTAAAAAGTCAACAATTCGATTATTTAACATTAAATGCATTATACAAGTCACTTTGGAATAAATAACGGCAAAAAAACGTGACTTTACAGTCCGGAAAATACGGTAGTAATTTTTTATTTATTTCGTGCACCCCCTGCCACTAAGCTGGTCTAAAGCCCCTGGTCTACACAGAAGAAAGCACTGCCTTGGCTCTGCCCCGGTACGGGTTGTGTCGAGGCTGAGGTCGAGCCAGTCTGGTTGTTGAGAAAAAGATAAAATGTAGTTGCAATAAACGCGTTAAGAATCCGCACAGCTGTAGCTGCGCAGGACTTTTATTCTGCTGTGCTGAACTGAGGAAGAACTGATGACGGAATTGTTTGTTCTTCGCTGGCCAATCAGCAGAAAGAGGCGAATAATTCCGCCACGTGTAGAAATCGAATATTCAAACTGTTTATTCATTTTTCCACTTCTGAACGAAAAACGAAAACTCACGCCGAAATCTTGTTTTTCGTTTTTCTGAAAAGAATGAAAAAACGAAAAACAAGCCGTTTTCTCATTTTTCTACTTTCAATATTAAATCAAAAACGATTGAACGAATGATACATGGATTCTACCTCAATCTACAGCTTGACTGGTTTTTATTTTAAAAAATAAATAAATACAATAACATGTCTAAATGATGTAAGTTAGCCTGTTGACAGTTAGACCTGCGGCAGAAAGCCTCGTTTATACGGTCTCCACAGTGCGAGCCTCCGCTGACTGCGCGCGCCCTGTCTGTTTGAGGAAGTGTTTCGATGCGCCCGACCGTTGTGCTGTTCTTTGAAACGACAGAGGGAAACTGAGTAATTGTTCAATAAACCATCAATACTTGACAATGTTTAGGCTACTTTAGTAAACTTGACCAAAACCACACAACGAAAAGCATTAAGGCTTCAGATGGCACTGGTTCCCAGAATACAGAGATAACGCCTCGCTAGAGCGGCCAGCATTGGGAAGCGCCTTTTATTTGCTTTCCACCAGGCAAGAGCTTGTATTACTGCTTTATTTTAATACCGCGCAGCCTAATTTGCAATTTGCAAGTAACTTCGTCGCCCTTTCTGCCGAAATAATCCCACATAGTTTGGGAAATATGTCTGCAGAGACGTGTGGTTGCTAGTGTCCATACAAGTGAGTTAACAAATACAGCATATTTTTCTTTAACCAAAAAAAAAAAAAAAAAAACACTTTAAACCGTTTAACTGATAGTATTAATCAGTCAAAATTCTTACTATCGGTTAACGGTTAAACGGTCAAAATGAGCATCCCTAATTGCAACGCTAGCTTCTCAAGTGGATGAAGCAAGATGCTGACCGGTACACAGGAGGTATGGCAAGCGATGCAGCGCTAAATTCTACTAGGGAAACCACTCTCTTGAGAATGGGCTCTGGTATTTTTGAAACCACTAATTTGGTGCCCTGAAGCAGTGCACCGGCAGGGAATAACCGAACTGGCAGCTTAGAGGAAGCAAGCCTTCCAGTGCTGCTACGACCATAGCGCCCTGAAGCACACAAGGTGGCAGGGTTGGCAGAACGGTCCCCTGAGAGCACAGAGAAGAATTGGGCACCGATACTGAGGTGTTGGCCACTTCTCCCCAGGAGGGACTGCCCTCAGAGGTCTGGACCTCAGGACCTTTTCTCCACAATCTTCTTGGCGATCAGGATGGTCCTCAGATCCGGCCGACCCCTCTCCTCGAGAGTGCTTGAGAGCGCCTACCCTGGCCCTCCCCTGCTTTTCTTTTCTTGGGTAGTAACACTTTGTTTTCGTACAGCTCAATATGAGGAACTGGCTTTTGATGTCTGGGGATGCTCCAGCTCGGCAGCCCCAGAGATTTGAGAGTGTCAGGGGAGGTGCTTCTGGAACACTGCTGCCTGTTTATTAGCCTCCTGGAACCTCTCGACGACTGTGGCCAGGGGACGATAGCAGGGCGTCCATCAGAAAACTCTTATATTTTTCTTTGATAGAGCTAAGATTCAGTGCTCAATCTGGCAACAGTGCAAGACAACCTCCAGCAGTTCCTCATATGCTGCAAACTGAGATAGCGAGTCCTCAGTATCTCCAGCAGCAGTGCTTTCCACATCCAAGGGCATACTTGGTGCGGAAGGAACCGCAGGGCGTGCTTCTACAAAGCGGGAGAAAGGCACTGGATCTGTCAGGTGAAGGTTGAGATAGGGCAGGGCCCGTCTCAAACCCCTCTGACAGATCCATATGCAATCCCCATGATCTAGACAGCCGTTGTACCTCGGCAACAGCGGGACCTGAACCACGAGGAACCCTTGCCTGAGCACTCTCCTCGAAGAGCGATCGGCGAGAGCTGAGCGTTCGCGACGGGAGCTGCTCATAATGTACACAGTCTGCATTTGAGGGTGCATGCTCCACTCCACTCCCAAACAAACAACACAAAGATTATATGTGTCCCCATCCGTGATGTAACGGGGACAGAGATGAACACACAATCTATACTGTTGCTGCTGTTTGCTGTAAATGTGCTTACTTGCTAGTCGCGAAATCCTGTCATTACAACTGTAACGATGGACTAACATGATAAAATCTTGCAGCTGGGCAGTTGAAAGCCGGCTCATACACACACTGTCATTTATCTTGAAATCATATAATTCGATTTGCGTCTTCTGATTGGCTTCTGTGGACTTGAGGCTTTTGCTGACAAATGGAAGTTGTATTTGACGGTTTCTGCCAGCAAACAGGTATTTCTGAATGGGCTGACGCTGGGATTTAGCGGATTTGAAGTGAAAGCATTTGATTAACGTATACTATGTGCGGAGAGCATTCACTCAATATATCATTCTCACATTTTTGCAGAGGTGGAGTTTAGTGGCGTTTGCATCTGAACTCTTCTTTATTATTACATGTTTTATCAACGTTTAAAAAAGTTCAAAATCTGTGCTGTTCAATATTTTTAGGGAAATTTTAAATTTTCTTCATGTTCTTTGATGAATAGAATTATTTTGTAACATTATAAATGTCTTTACTGTTATTTTAAGGCATCCTTGCTGAATAAAAGTCTTAATTTTGTTTAAAAAATAAATAAATCATATTCTGCTTGACATAATATTACTTACCACACTGTGGTTTCCACCTGGCTTTCATTGTGCTGAAAGAAATCCAGCTGTGCAAAGAGAGGAAACAGCACCTGGATGCCACCAATGGAGTGAATGGCACTATGAATGGAGTGCGTAACGATGGCCTTAACATCCTTATAGAAACAGACGAAAAAACATTACATGGATTAAAAACTTGCTATCAATAGATAATTTACTTTATAAAGTATTAAATATGGATATTTTTCATGCCGTGTGGAGCAGTTTTATGATGGATAGATGCACTTTTATGGACTCCAAAAATGACCTAACAGTCACTGCCATTATAAAGCTTGGAAGAGCCAGGACATTGTTAATATAACTCTGATTGTGTTCATCTGATAGAATAATGTCATATACAGTGTTGGGAGTAACTCGTTACAAAAGTAATGCATTACAGTAACGTATTACTTTTCGCTGTAACGTAGTAGTGTAAGGCATTACTAATTAATTTTCAGTAATATTTTACTTGGTACATGTTCAGTAATGCTTGCGTTACAACACACTTTTAGCCCAAAAATTGAATTGTTCAAAAAACTACAGAAAAAACCCCCAAGAAAAATATAACATTAACGAATGAAAAATGCAATTTATTACCTGTTCTTGGTCAGTCAATAGCCACGAATGGTTTCCAAGTTTGTAAATAAAGAATATATGACAGCTTCTGATATATTTGTATAGCGATTTATTCAATTCATCTCCCTCTGTTTTGTGTGACAGTCCAGGGAAGGTGTGTTTAGGGCGGGGTTTACAGGAGTGCCGCAAGACATTATTTCAGCTTCTCTCTGTCATCTTGAGCCTTCACTTCGCCAATTTTATGCTATATTGTTAGTAGCCTGGATAGCCCACAGTCATTATGCTACATCATATCACCTTTTACTGGATGTAAAATGCTCTGTAGTAGCTTAAATTTTGTCATTTTAGAATGTTAAGTTCTACTTTAGTTATTTTGGTGAGAGTAACTCAAAAGTAATACAGGAGTAATGTAACACATTACAATTCTGAGACAGTAATATTGTAAGGAAAATAATTATTTTTAAATAACAGTAACAAATAATCTATAATATATTACAGATTGAAAGTAACTTGCACAACAGTGGTCATATACACTTGATAGCTTGAGGGTGAGTAAATCATGGGCTAATTTTCATTTTTGGGTGATCTATCCCTTTAAGTTTAGAGTCTATATAAGCCTTCACTTTGAAAATACAGGCATCATTTTTCCTATTTTACCATACGCTCTCTAACACTCTTCCATTTCTGGCGCTTTGGCATTTCTGTGCTGTCTTTGAGATGTTAGCGTGTCTATAATAAGATCGGTCACAAACATGATCCCTGCACGATCTAATGTGAAGTGTCTTATTAATTCGCTCATGCATTGTGTGCAACACCTTTTCTCAGCTGCTAAAGAAACTCTTAAGCCTCTTAAAAGTCCTTGTACATACTCTAACAATTTTGGACTTACTTTCTTCTTTACTAGGATTTTGTCTTTGATTTTAAGCAGAAACTCCCACCTTTCTAAGAATTTTGCCACTAGGAACTACTCTTTGCATTAAGATTTTTCATGAATACGGCCCTGACCTTTATACCTGATAGAAAATGTGCCACAAACAGTACAATAACACCCCATGGGCAGCCAATGATACTGGAACCTGATGATGACCTAAAAGGACAAACTGACCAAATACACTGACCTAAGGGGCTAATTATAGGCCATTTGGGTCACACTTTTGTAAACAAAAATATAGCTGATAACAGTTGATTGCAAATACATCTGACTAAAGTTAATTAGAAACAAACAATTCTTCAGTTATTTGAGTACCGACTCACATTAACCACTGACTAATCTCTGCAGAAATTTGTTCCTCCAAACAATTAACATTGAATGGCAAACACTGACATTATCTCATGGTGTTAGCTAAACAACGCAGCATCTCATTAACATTTAGTGACATTACTAACCATTATAATATTAAGGATTAAGAGAGTAGAACAGTCTTAAATTGATAAGAAGACATTTACTGTACCTGTAGCATCAGAGCGTGAGGCGAATGCACGAATATGGACGGGTTTTCTCTGGGCGAGGACTCCAGGCAAAGCTGAGCATCGGTGGCTTTGGCGTTGTAAGTGAATGAGATGCTGTTTGCTAACTTTCCATCGTATAACACTTGTTTATGGTGGTCAGCCAGATGGATATCACTTTCCGATTTAAATTTAAAGGTGCTCTAGGGAGGTAAAAAAAAAAAAAAGATAAAGAGATTAATTAAGAAAAGTCTAGACCAACACACAAAGCTCAGATATCCACCTCTATAACAAAGTGAGACATGTTGGAGAAGGTGAGAGAATTAACTAATGAGTGAAATAAAAATATCACAATGTATATTTAACAGTACATCTATGTAAATCTTATTATTCCATGCGCTTATTAAAGGATTTACTATTCCTAGCATGAAAAGGAGAAGATTCTTTTTATGCAGTGATTAAATCTTATCCAAAGTCGTGGGAGCGCGATGAATAATAAATGAGCTCAGTGACATGAAATAATCATGAAGATGAAGTAGGGGCGATGTGGGAATCCCCCAGCCGGATTATCATTCATGAGGTTGTTTCGTGTGCTGTCAAATCAAAAGGCCTGCAGCCCAACACCTGCAGCACATCCCAGGTGATGATGTCATCCAGATGTGACCTGCTCCAGACGTGTGCTAACTGTATTAACGTGCTGTGAGCATAACCAGGCACTTTTAGAAAACCAGCTTTCTTTTATCAGCAGACATGTGCTTGACAACACTTGCATGAACTAAAGCAATGTTTATAGTTTGTCATTCGACCAGAAAACGTATATATATATGTATGCATATATGTATGTGTATGTATGTATGTATGTATGTATGTATGTATGTATGTATGTATGTATGTATGTATGTATGTATGTATGTATGTATGTATGTATGTATGTATGTATGTATGTATATATATATATATATATATATATATATATATATATATATATATATATATATATATATATATATATATACATACAAATATATGTGCTTATCATCAGCATGTCTGGATATCATTCTATGCACACTCAAGGGAAGAAAACTTTCTCTTCCCCACAGACACACATAAAAACTATGTTCAAAATCGAATACTAGTGCATTACAGACTGCATACGGTGGAGTATGTACTGTATATAAATACTATTTCTATAGTTCAAATAGTTGTAGTGCACTACATTTATTTACATTATATCTTTGCAATCAATTAATTCATTATTTCAGTAAATATCATCTTGAATTTACACATTATATTAGGTAGCCTTAACTACCATGTATCTAACATTTAAATTAATCATTTGATGAATGCATGTGTTGTGTACATACATGCTTTTACATGGTGCTTATATAATACCTTCATGTCATTACATCTGTAATTAATTTCTGTAGTTGCATTTGTAATTACACTGTTGACACTTCCCTTACACCTAACCCTACCCTTAAACTTACCCATCCCACCAAACCTGTCCACTTGACCCGTATCCCACCTCAATATCAGCAAAAGTGTTTCGCAATACAATATGAACACAATAAGTGCATTGTACTTATTTTTTATGTAAGTACAAAGCACCAGTGTCCATTTAAAGATGTAGGAGGGTGTTTGTAATTAACTTGTTGTCGTTAAATAGATTATTACGTTGCGGATACAGTTTCTAAGGCAATAAACCTGATAAACACATTTTTTCCATAATTTTTCTTTCACGATATGTGAGCAAATGAATACAGTACAAATCGGTTCAGCTTCTGTAAGCTTTCCTGTTATCTGTATTCTATTCAAAATGAAGAAAACCGACAGAAAAAAAGAAACATATTACAGATTTGATGATTTTTATGCTTATTTTGACCTAAAAAGATGAATGTTTTGTTGGTTTACTCTGCTGAACTGAGATAGCATAAATGTCACCTGCTGGTCGGATGTCTGCTGCATAAAAGAAATCGCTCAAAATCGATCAGATTGACTGGTAAAATAAAGATCACAGCATGTTAATGCATGTCGACAGTGTGCAAAAAAGTTGAAAGAACTGCCTCAGAAAAAAAAACATAATCTGACAGGACACTGGCGTAACGTCTAATACACTTCTGACAGAAACTGATGATGTCATGCTCACATGTTCTCTCATAGTGAGACTCTGCAGTAGCAACAGAGCATCTGTCTTCCATGAAAGACAGATATATCATCATTTAGGAATAATAATAACGAAAGACGATAATAATAAGAAATGCTCCTTGAGCAGTAAATCAGCCTATCAGATTGATTTCTATATATCATGTGATCATAGATATATAGGGTACAACAGCATTCAAGGGTCCGCAGGGTAAAAGGCTCCTTTAATTATATATTATATAATAGATGTGTATATATATAGATTCCACATTCAACCACTCAAGGCACGTCAATATGTCTGCGATCTTGGAACAGTCAACATTTCAGATGCTTCGATATTTCGTCACTCACAGTAAAAAAACAATTAGGAGTCTTCCAAGATTCCACACCATTGTGCATAGATTTTAATTCCTGGAGAAATGGGATAACCTTCACACTTATTTTGTGTTTATATATATATATATATATATTATAATAACGTTTTTTTTTATACTATGGTCACTTTTTAATGTCATGTTAGATAATGCCTTCATCTTGTTATATTGTGTTAGTTTAGCAAAATTATCTGAAGTCTATTGCAGATATACCGGCTTTGACCGTTCCAATAAGGCAGACGGTGTATGTATAGCGGCCTATAGAAACAGTTGCTAATGGTGAATCTATGTATATCTATGCATATGACACTAAAGACTGGAGTAATAATGACTGTTGGACATTCAGCTGTCACCACAGGAATACATTAAAGTTTAAAATATATTAAAATTTAAAATAAGTTGTCTTATTTTAAATTGGATTCATATTTCACAACATTACTGTTTTTTACCTTGATGAGCATAAGTTAACATTTTAATAAGATAAAATGTAATGATCCCAAAA
The DNA here is from genome assembly GCA_023029165.1 of Gobiocypris rarus. Classification (NCBI taxonomy): domain Eukaryota; kingdom Metazoa; phylum Chordata; class Actinopteri; order Cypriniformes; family Gobionidae; genus Gobiocypris; species Gobiocypris rarus. The sequence goes on along the minus strand of CM040911.1, from coordinate 26,557,250 downwards.
CATACAAACATATTCTTCCAAACTGAAGCTGCTAATCTGAGACCAAACCTGTTTATTCTATCAAGGCATTTGAGACAAGACCTCAAGAGTAAATGGGTCTGACTGGAGCTCAGTGTTTGTAGGCAGCTGCAACAAGACGGTAATCGGGTCATCTTCAGATCAGTCACATAAATCACTGAAGACCGTAACTTTACAGCCTGCCACAGCACACTGTTTCTATGCATCTGGGCAGGTACTCTGCTAAAAGGCTAAGAAGGCTATAAGGACCTGAGGGAGCCAAAACATTACAGTCAACAGAACAAATAATGGTGTCAGTGGTTGTTGAGGGCAGGAAGCCAAAGTCACTAAAGGGGAGAAAATAGGTGAAAAAAATACTATTTAAAGTACTGTTGTCTGACTTAGGGACTGTAGTTGTTACTGAAAAAAAATAAATAAATAAATAAATACCACTATTTCCCACTAGCATTTTGAGAGGTGTTGAATGGATTCTTAAACACCTCTGATTGGACATTGTGTTCACGCACTCAACATACACTATATTGCCAAAAGTATTGGGCACCCCTCCAAATCACTTCATGGCGGAGTTAGGCTGACCTGCTCTGTGGTTTTACATGGCCTTTATACAATTGTGGCCAATCACTTCCATGGCCACAGTTGTATAAAGGTCACGTAAAACCACAGAGCAGGTCAGCGCATGCTGAGGTGCACAGTGCCCAGTGTTCACCAACTTTCTGCAATAGCTACAGTTGCATCCAAGCCTTACATCACCAAGTGCAGTGGAAAGCGTCGGATACAGTGGTGTAAAGAATGTCACCACTGGACTCTAGGGCAGTGGAGATGTGTTCTCTGGAGTGGTGAATCACGCTTCTCTGTCTGACAATCTGATGGACGAGTCCGGGTTTGGCGGTTTGCCAGGAGAACGGTACTTGCCTGACTGCTTTGTGCCAAGTGTAAAGTTTGGTGTGGGGTTGTTTTTCAGGGGTTGGGCTTGGCCCCTTAGTTCCAGTGAAAGGAACTCTTCAGTGGAATGCTTCAGCAATTTCAAGCTCCCTTTCCTGTTCCAACATGACTGCGCACCAGTAAAAGACATGGATGAGCAAGTTTGGTATGGAGAAACTTGACTGGCCTGCACAGAGTCCTGACCTCAACCTGATAGAACACCTTTGGGTTGAATCAGAGTGGAGACTGTGAGCCAGGCCTTCTCCAACATTAGTGTCCAACTTTAGTGTCCAACATTAATGTCTGAGCATATAGCCTCACAAATGTGCTTCTAGAAGAATGGTCATAAATTCCCATAAACACACTCCTAAACTTTGTGGAAAGCTTTCTCAGAAGAGTTGAAGCTGTTATTGCAGCAAAGGCAGGGCCAACTCCATATTAAACACTACGGATTAAGAATGGGATGTCATAAAGCTCATGTCCAAAACTTTTGGCAATATAGTGTACATGTCTGTGATTGCTACAATGATCAACGCTTCAAAAACATTTTGTAAATAGACATATTTGATGCTCTTCACTAAACACTAAAACAGATACATGCAGGAGCGCTCCATCAGCGGATCCCTAATATATCCACTGATAGACGCCTGCTTTCAAATGCTCCTGTGTGTACAGGTCCTTCTCAAAAAATTAGCATATTGTGATAAAGGTTCATTATTTTCCATAATGTAATGATAAAAATTTAACTTTCATATATTTTAGATTCATTGCACACCAACTGAAATATTTCAGGTCTTTTATTGTTTTAATACTGATGATTTTGGCATACAGCTCATGAAAACCCCAAATTCCTATCTCAAACAATTAGCATATTTCATCCGACCAATAAAAGAAAAGTGTTTTTAATACAAAAAAAGTCAACCTTCAAATAATTATGTTCAGTTATGCACTCAATACTTGGTGGGGAATCCTTTTGCAGAAATGACTGCTTCAATGCGGCGTGGCATGGAGGCAATCAGCCTGTGGCACTGCTGAGGTGTTATGGAGGCCCAGGATGCTTCGATAGCGGTATATGTGTCAGCGCTCAGTGAAGAGCATTAGGATCCTTTGGAAGGTAACGTTATTTTTAGTCCTATATCAAGTTTCTCTCCTCGTCATCTTACTAACAAGCCAGTGGGCGGGGCCAAAGTTGCAATGATGACAAATACATTGCAATGTAGGCACTGATCTTCTTCTGCAGAGGCGGTCTTTCATCTATCTAAGATCCACAATGGGTCGTTCCCTGGGCTTAGTTACAACAAAAGCTGAGTTATAGCTTCAGCTGTGATGTTTCTCTGAATAATGCAGATATAGCATATGTTCAGATAGCTAATGAGAAGTCTGTAATCTCTGTCTGTATAAAAGCTATTTATTGTGTCTGAACTGGTTTTGCTCAGGGATCTGGCGAGAGCGCATCTGCAGAGAGCGGCCTATGATTGACGAGAGTGACGAAAGGCTGTAAAGGAAAGGTTGCGCAGAGGTTGAGCCCTTATGTGAAGATGGTTTGGGCATGTTTTATGCAAATGACTAACCTTGTGTTTGCGGGTGCTAATTTAGAATACTTAGAACAAGAACAAATCCATGTGCGTACGCACGTGTTATAAATTAGGTGGCGATCTTTCGTGACAAGTTCTCCAATGTGTACAAATACAAAATAATCCATGCAATCATTAGTGAATGAGACCCAATGATTTTACAAAAAAACAAAACAGAACATTAACTCATTCCACATTCATATTTTGTTTTGCTACAAAAAAGGAATATAGAAAAACTGACTTTCCCTTATTTTCTGACAAGCAAATGGTGCATTTATTGTAATATTTGTCCAGCTTGCATGTGCAGGCACTAATAAAAAAACTGTGATTTTTTTGTACCCCCATTCTGTCATTCTCTTCACAAACACCGTTTTAGAAGGTAATGCCTACAGTGGATCCATCACAATTAAAAACCTATTTTATCATGCTGTGGCCCTGTGGTCTAGCCTTGCTACATAAACTCTGAAGGCCTTTGCCCTATTCCTAGACAAGGTAGATACAACAGATCAGCCAGAAGAGCTGACAGGTAGTCTGATAGCTGGCACTCCATTGAAATATACAACCCCTTTTCAGATTTCAAGAGACTCAATTCACAGGTTTATCTTGGGTGGGTAATTGCTTTCTCCCTGAAGCAGACTGCTCATTATTTCTGCCAACCTGTCCGTCATGACGATGTGAGGGGCAGTGGGAATCAGAGGTCTAGAAGCTCAATTAATAAGGGAAATGACCAGCCCGCACTGATTAGAGAAAAACCGGTGCAAATGTCTAGCAGGTAGTTTAAAAAAACACTAGGTAAAAATAAATAAATAAATTGTTAAGATTTGTTTAAGCAGTTATTAACTTTTTTGCCCTTTTAGATTACACATCTCATAAGTAAAGCACTGCTGTAATGGAGCAAAGACAATTGAGTTGGTGTCAGAATTTGAAATTAAATTAGGAAAAGCTCACCGCTCATAAACAATGGCTTTGAACCAGTGTATTGTCATTTTTGGGATACATATGCTATCCATTCCATGCATGTGGTTTATTGTTTGAGATAATGAGTCGCTAATCAAAGCCTGGTGCTTCAGAGAAAATTAGACTTTGCACAATGAGACTGAAAAACTGCTGCGAGTCCTAATTACTAATAGGACAGAGCTTCATATTTAATAAGGATAGAGCCTTGAAAAAAAAAAAATCCACAGTAACCTGCCCTGTTTACCCCATGGATGCAATTAAATGCTAAAACGCTTCAAAAGCACCTTGAGAATTGGCGACAAAAGGTCAGAGACATGAAAGGGAAAGAAAGACTATAAACTATCCGGAGGCAGACTTCATCAACGGAAGACTTCATTAGGAAGCAAAACCAAGAAACTTTGCTGTCGTCAGTGTAAAAGCAATAATGCATAACAACAAAAAGTATAAGGCTCATCAAACAAACGTTTGGTAACAAGTAAATATGTAAATGCGGCATTTCTCACATAATTTCCTTGCTGAAAAATCCAGCTTTGACTTTTTTTGTAACATAGCTGGACAATAATGTCCAGCTTGAAATCAGCTGAGATTTAGATCTCAAAACTGTGGTTGTTTTCTCCGGGTGGTGAAATCATGTTGGAACTTGGAACGCACATCAATCAATAACCAAATGTCACAGACCAAGGAATAACATCTCTTGGAGATCAATGGTGGCTGTGAAGCGTTGGGGTATAACGCACATTGGCAAATCTGATACATACCTTGTATCCTGGGCCTAGTTGATGGATGGCAAATATCTGAGCAGGGTTTAGCGCTTCACTGAACACATAGATGGCTCCGAGCTGTCCGCAGAACACTCGGTTGGCGTCTGCCGTCTCAGATGAGCCGAGGAAACATTTGTCATAGCTCTGTGATAAGCACAAGAGAACAGCTTGAATTTCTTAGTAGCAATCTCTCAAAAAGTGGATAGTATGGAAAAAATAGAGCTGGAGTGAAAATATAGTGGATGTCAGTATGCAAACTCCATACCAAGCGACTAATGGTTCACAATAGGGGTGGGCGGAATGACCAAAATTGTATTTCACGGAATAAGTTATTTTATTTCACGGTAGCGGTATATATCACGGAATAATAATTTTTCAGGTAAATCAACAAAAGGGACTTGCTTAATATATTAAATACCACTTTAAAAATAAAGAAGAGGTGTTCTCATCTTATTTTATTAAATTTTCTTTTATTTAGAGCATAGTAGTGAATGAGTGAACTTTTAGATCAACCTCACCATAACAATAAATAGGCCACATGTGTGTAGTTTAAAGAGAACAGACTTTTTATTAATATCAGAACAGATTATTAATACTTTCTCGGAGCATTGAAATAAATAAAACTTAAGTAACTTAAAAAAATTTGCAGAAAGTATAAAAATGTAAACATTTGGGGAAAATGTCAGAATCTAAACACGTTCTAAACAACAACAACAACAACTGTAAACACTTCCTGAGCAAGAGAAATGTAAACTCTTTTTGAAAAAAAAAAATCAAATAAATCCACTTCACCAGTCTTTGATGAAGTGGATTGTTAAGCTCATATATGGCTGTATAGTTCGGCTTGTCCACAAATCAGTTGCTGTTGAGAAGTATAAAGCATCGCGAAGCTCCGCTTCAATTTTCTGTCGGCATTCTCCATACAATCGCGGCAACTCTACTTCACTAAAGTGCTTGCGGCTCGGCATTACATCTCGGATCAAGCGTTTTGATAAGATCACGAAATCCCTTCTTTTCCACTGTGTAAACTGGTGACATGTCTCTACAGATATGCATTGTAATGGCTTGCGTTATTTCTTTCCATCTGCGTTAAGTTTTTTTCATATGGAGTGCCTCTGGTAAATGACTCGGCCAAACTGTTTTTTGCTTTTAGCACGAGAGGTTGACGGAACACCTGATGTGGAGCGCATCTGTTGGCTTTCATTGTATTATTTGACATGCTTCATCTTTAGATGATAAGACAAGTTACTCGTGCTACCGTGGCTAACGGTTACATTCGCGTGACACAGTTTGCAAATCACATTTTTCTGCTCTTTGTCAGCCTTTGTAAACCCGAACCACGTCCATACCACTGATGTCGCGCCTCGTTTCACAACAAGTTCCTCCTCCTACTGCTCGGGATTGGTTTGTGGGATTTCTTTATCAGCATGCTTATCTTTCTCCATGTTTTTATTTCTGTACACGCTTATGTGCAGCTTCTCAATCGTTCTCACGTCCCGGCGCGCTACACGTGAGGCTACACGCCCACTAATTTAAACTTCACGGTATACACGGAATAGAAAAATCAGTGACGGTAGACATTTTATTCCGTGGTCACGGAATATACCGTCATACCGCCCAGCCCTAGTTCACAATGTAACTGAGATGTAGCATTACAGAGATGTTATTCTGCACTGAAACCTGCCTATTAGTTTAATCAAAATCAGCACCCATGAGATCTGAGGTTAAGCACTGCTGGTCCAACCTTTTAATTATCTTACATTGCTGTCAGTGAGGTACAGCAAAACAGAGGCAAAGCAAAGGTCTGTGAATTTTAATCTAATCACTGAATCCCCAAGATAATGTCTTATATTAAGCTTGAGCTGACAAGGTTCTCTGATGAAAAGCAGGGTATATACAGTATATGACTTGTCCTCCACGCGATCCTCTATATAATGGCAGTGAATAGCAAACAGGCTAAAGCATTACAAAAATGATACAAAAGTATCACGCAATGATACAGTGAGACGCGCGATACTGTAAGTGTTCAGGCAGCATACTGTAAGGTTTTTCGAGAAAGAAACCGTATTATTCAGTCAAAACACTGAGCTCGTCCGTTACTCTGTGCGTGCTCCTGTGAGTGTGTGCAAGCCGTCAGCAGCTGCCGGCACTCATGCATGCTTACTATAACTCGCACTGTTGTCGTGGTACCCAGGATAAGCACACACACACCATTTTGAGAAATCAGGCTCAATAGAAACAAACGCAACTCTCGTCTTTTCTATAAAATATATGATAAGAAATAATTAAATAATACTAATAATAAAACCTACTGAAGTGAATGTTGTGTAACGGTTGTCATGACAACATTGCGTAAGCAGCTGTTGACAGCTTACACTCACTCAAAGGAGCGTGCACAGAGTAATGGTCAGTGTTTTGACTGAATAATACGGTTTCTTTCTCGCAAAACCTTATAGTATGCCTCCTGAACACTTTCCATATATGATTGAACAATATAGTCAGAAGCGCGTCTCACTATATTATTGTTTTATAATTTTGTATCATTTTTGTAATGTTTTAGCCTGGTCGCTATTCACTGCCATTATATGGAGGATCACGTGCAGGACTTTTTTTTTACATTTCTGCTTTTGAGGACTGAAAAAGATAGAAGGACATAGGGCATTGGAACAACAGCAGGGTGAGTAAAATATGGCTTTATTTTCATTTCAGGGTAAACTATCCCTTTAATAATGGTTCTTACTTTTTTCAATGTTGAAAACCATTTTTGCATGCTTAATAAAAAAGTTTTTTTTTTGTTGTGGAAACCGTGATAGTTTTGTCTGGATTCTTTGATGAATATAAATGTACAAATAAATATTTAGTTACAATATAAATGTCTTTACTGTCCTTTTTGGTCTGAATAGTCATGGTCAAAATTGTTGGCACCCCTGGTAAATATGATCAAATATGGCTGTAAAAAAATAAATCTGCATTGTTTATCCTTTTGATCTTATATATTTTTTTAAAATTCACAAAAATCGAACCTTTCATTGAAGTAAAATAATTGAAAATGGGGGGTAAATCACATTATGAAATAAATGCTTTTCTCCAAAACAGGTTGGCCACAATTGTTGGCACCCTTTTATTAAATACTTTTTGCAACCTCCTTTTCCCAAGATAACAGCTCTGAGTCTTCTCCTCTAATGCCTGATGAGTTTGGAGAAACCTGACGAGAGATCAGAGACCATTCCTCCATACAGAATCTCTCCAGATCCTTCAGATTCCCAGATCCCTGTTGGTGCTTCTTCTCTTCAGTTCAGCCCACTCATTCTCTATAGGGTTCAGGTCAGGGGACGGGGATGGCCATGACAGAAGCTTCATTTTGTGCTCAGTGACACATTTGTGCCTTGATTTTGATGTTGGTTTTGGATCTTTGTCCTGATGGAAGATCCAACCACAGCCCATTATAAGATTTCTAGCAGAGGCCGTCAGCTTTTGATTTTTTATCTGTTGGTATTTGCTAGAATCCATTATACCATGTGTCCGAACAAGATGTTCAGGACCTCCAGCAAAAAAATAGGCCGTCAACATTAAAGATCCAGCTCTACATTTAGTCGTGGGCATGGGGTACTTTTTATCCCTGTTTGCACCAAACAGTTCTGGTAGATTTCCTGCCAAAAAGCTCTCTTTATAGTTTCATCTGACCACAGAACCAGGTCCCGTCTAAAGTTCCAGTTGTGTCTGACCACTGAATATGCTGGAGTTTGTTTCTGGATGAGCGAGGAGGATTTTTCTTGAATCTCTCCCAAACAACATGAGTTTTTTTAGGCTTTCTGACCCCACGACACAACTAATCTCTGTGATTCTCCATCTGTGAACTTTGGAGAGTCTTTGGCCACTCAAACTCTCCTCCTCGCTGTGCAATAGGAAATAAACACACGTCCTCTTCCAGGCAGATTCATAACATCTTTAGCTGATTGAAACTTCTTAATTATTTCCCTGATGGTGAAAATGGGGGTGTTCAATGCTTTAGCTATTTTCCTACAGCCATTTTTTATTTTGTGAAGCTTGACAATCCGAACTATATTCTGTGCTTTTACTCGTTGTGATGAATGATTAAGGGAATTTGGCCTTTGTGCTTCCTTATATTTATACTTCTGTGAAACGAGACGTCATAGCTGGACAATTTCATGTTCCTTGTCACCCTGTTGTGCTAAAAAATGTCAATATTAATGGGAATATACTTCAGAGATATTTTACTCATAAAAATGTTTAGGGGTGCCAACAAATGTGGCCGATGTGTTTTGGAGAAAAGCATTTATTTCATAATGTGATTTACCCCCCATTTTCAATTCTTTTACTTTAATGAAAGGTTAGATTTTTGTGAATTTTTGTAAATAAAAGATCAAAAGGATAAACAATGCACATTTATTTCTTACAGCCATATTTGATCATATTTATCAGGGGTGCCAACAATTTTGACCACTACTGTATATATATATATATATATATATATATATATATATATATATATATATATATATATATATATATATATATATATATATATATATATATATATATATATATATATATATATATATATATATATATATATATATATATATATATATATATATATATATATATAAAATTTGAACAATAGTGTACCATTGTTTCCACACAAAAAAATGTAAAAAGAAAAATTGCAGCACAACTGTTTTCAACACTGATAATAAGAATGTTTCTTGATCAGCAAATCAGCATATTATAATGATTTCGGAAGGGTCATGTGACACTGAACTCTGGCGTAATGATGCTGAAAATTCACAGAAATACAGAAATCACAGAAATATATTACATTTTTAAAGCATATTAAAACAGTTATTTTATTTAACAGTTTTAAATAAAAATAAAAAATTGTATCTTACAATATTAAATTTCAAAATTTTCCTGTTTTTACTATATTTTTATCAAATAAATACAGCCTTGGTGAGCAGAAGAGACTTCTTTCAGAAACATAAAAAATGTTTCCAAACTTTTGACTAGTACTGTATACACCGATCAGGCATAACATTATGATCACTGACAGGTGAAGTGAATAACACTGATTATCTCTTCATCATGGCCCCTTTTAGTGGATTGGATATATGATGCAGCAAGTGAAAATTTTGTCCTCAAAGTTGATGTGTTAGAAGCAGAAAAAATGGGCAAGCATAAGGATTTGAGAGAGTTTGACAAGGGCCAAATTGTGATGGCTAGACGACTGGGTCAGAGCATCTCCAAAACTGCAGCTCTTGTGGGGTGTTCCTGCTGTGCAGTGGTCAGTATCTATCAAAAGTGGTCCAAGGAAAGAACAGTGGATAACCGGCGACAGGATCATGATGCATGTGCAAACCAAGGCTCATTGATGCACGTGCTAGCCCGTGTGTTCAGATCAAACAGACAAGCTGAAATTGCTCAAGAAGTAAATACTGGTTCTGATAGAAAGGTGTCAGAATACACAGTGCATCACAGTTTTTTTTAATATGGGGCTGCATAGCCACAGACCAGTCAGGGTGCCCATGCTCACCCCTTTCCAACGCCGAAAGGGCCAACAGGATGCACTATGGTAAGAAGGCAAGCCGGCGGAGGCAGTGTGATGCTTTGGGCAATGTTCTGCTGGGAAACCTTGAGTCCTGCCATCCATGTGGATGTTACTTTGACACGTACCACCTACCTAAGCATTGTTGCAGACCATGTACACCCTTTCATGGAAACAGTATCCACCTGGTGGCTATGGCCTCTTTCAGCAGGACAATGCGCCTTCCACAAAGCAAAAATGGTTCAGGAATGGTTTGAGGAGCACAACGAGTTTGACAACATGGACATCTGTGGGACGTGCTGAACGAACAAGTCTGATCCATGGAGGCCCCACCTTGCAACTTACAGGACTTAAAGGATCTGCTGCTAACATCTTGGTGCCAGATACCACAGCACACCCTCAGGGGTCTAGTGGAGTCCATGCATCGACGGGTCAGGGCTGTTTTGGCAGCAAAAGGTTGACCAATACAATATTAGGAAGGCGGTCATAATGTTATGGCTGATCCGTGTATATTTCCATTTTTCAACAGACAACCTTTATTTATTTATTTTTTTAATTAAAGTGTCCCATTTTCATCATATTGCAAAAAAAAAAAACATGAATCAGTATCAAGTAAAAAAGTATACAGTAAAATTGCAGCGGATACACTGCTGTATAGACTAAACTACATGATAGGCTTGACGTGCTGGCAGCAATAAATGTCATTTATTTATTCTGAATCTGGTAAATCAATGCCTTTTTTGTATTTAATTTAACACTGTGCACACAGTGGTACTCTGAGAGAACATCTGGCAGTTACAAACAAAGAGTGCGTTAGCAAAGTGGTCTTACATCATTGGTGTTGACGTGCCAAGCCATGTCACCGTAGGAGACTAGCTGTCCATTGACATAGCAGCGAATCTCACTGTTCCTCCAGCGGTTGTAGATGTGAACGATGCTGATCATGTACCACTAGAGAAAGAAAAAAACATAGAAGTACATAAAAGTATATAAGGAAAGAATTGTCTGTTTAAATAATGCAAATCTCAATGGTTCTCAACTGGTGTCACAATCTTAAAATCAGTTCCGACAGGGTCGTGGAGATTACAATCAATTCTGAATATTGTTAACGCATCAGAGCATACATTTGTATAAATAATAATAACAATAATAATAATAATATTATATTTTGATATTATCAGCATGAAATTAAAATGAACCCTTTTCTAGTATAAAGAGATTAAAAAAAAATCCAACAAAAAAAAAAAATAACCCCATGATTTACTATGTGAATGTGACATTCTGCTTTCAGACAAATACAATCAGAGTTATTTAAAAAAATGTCCTGGCTAATCCAAGCTTTATAATGACACTGAATGGCAGCCCAAATTTGAAGCCCAAAAAGTGCCTCCATCCATTATAAAAGTAATCCATACAGCTTTAAAACTTTATAAAGTATAGCTTCTGCCAGACCGCCTTCTTTATTCAACTTACGAAGAAAGTGTAACAACTCTCGCAGTTCAAAACGCTTACGCTACAGCTGATGTCATACACTTCTTCCGTAAGTCATACGCTTTTTTTGCCAGTTACGCTTTGTTGAATACAGAAGGCGGTCTGGAGGAAGCAAGATATTTTCTTACACAAGCGCATCACTTTGCTTCAGAAGGCCTTTATTAAACCCCGGGGCCGTGTGGAGTACAATTTATGATGGATGGATGCACTTTTTTGGACTTCAAATTTTGGGCTACCATTATATAAGCTTGGATTAGCCAGGACATTTTTTTTATATATATAACTCTAATTGTTTTCGACTGAAAGAAGAAAGTCATATACACATAGCTTGAGGGTGAGTACATCATGGGGGAATTTTCATTTTTAAACTAACTAGCTTTAATGCACATTGTCATTGAATTATCAGTGTTTGTTATTCCAAAGATAATATTAAAATTTTACAGATATCACTGTCAAATTGCATTCATAATATTATGTATAAAACACAGATAATATTAGTGATTGAGGTACATACAAAAATCCAACAATACTCGAAATTATAGAAAAAAATAGAAATTCAGATGGACAGAATCTTTTTCTTTTTTAAATGGGGTTTTAGCTGCATTTTTCTTTCCTGGCAATGAAAGCCCAAATTTTAACCCAAAACCATTTTCATGGGCAGCAGGCAGAAGGTCTAATGCAGTAAAAATTTGCATTTAGATATAAATAATACATCAGATCTTGAGTGAGGGGAGAAGAGAGGAGAGGAGAGAAAGCAGACAGAGGCAGAGAGGAAATCAGAGTAGTGAGGGAGTAAAGGCAGGTTTACTTAGCAGGAGACAAGGGTCATTACAGATTTCATTTCTGTCAATGTGCCACCACACGAAAGAGTCACGATACGGTGCGGTGTTTCAAACACACTGGAGTGAAGCTGGAGTAGCATGTTCTGTGTGTTCTGTTCGTTTGGTTGTATATTTTCGAAGCAACGTAACATCCAACAGAGCTGTTTTTTAGCATCGCTTTCACTTTCATACCCGTTCATGCTTAAAACAACATGCCTAACATATCCATTAGCGACATTTAAAAAATACATATATGCATGAACTACGACTCTGTTATTGCGATGTATCTGCTTTTTTATCCTCAAAACAAGACCACATCAAAATGCACTAAGAGAGCTGAAAAAGAAATCAGAAGATCAGAAGAATTAAGCAGTTCATTTAAAAGCTGATAATAAAATGAGCTACAAAACTATTGTTTTATCACTTTTGGACCACAAGAGGTCTGAAAAACAACGGCTTATCTGTTCATCAGCATATTATTCCAATAAACATGAGGGACTAAAAAAAATATGTAAGTGGCTGAAAATTAAAATGCCCTTTTTCTGTAAACAGATACATTTAAATGTGCTATTTAAATGTTACTATTTAGACGTGAAATTCTCATCCTATTTAATTTTATTTTATTGTACATTAAAAAAGCATCAACTTGTGGACAGATTCACACAATATGTAAACTTGTTCCCATGACTGCACGACCTTGGCGAGCCTTTTCCACTTAGGCTCAAAAGAGCAAGTCAGGGTTATTAACATTTATAAAGATTACACCAGCTAAGAGCATTAAATATTGAGTGGAAACAAGGAAATCATTTATTAGACAGATGTTTCAGAGCTGCTGCAGCTGTGCAGTGATTTCCAAGAGATTTCCCATCGATTCAATAAAACAAATACAGAAAATGGCCTGTTATCTCATGTCCTGGGGTTCAGTAACAGTTTGTAAACAGCATATTTAGCCCAGTTAACTGAATCATCCATCCTCAGGCACAGCTTCGTGATTTTCACAGGGCATCACAGCAAAAAAATGTACAAGTGCATCCACTCGATTCTTACTTCTTCACAACACAATCAGTAGATTACTATAGATGCTAGTAGGAGAGAGAGAAAGAAAATCAAAGCTGGAAATGAAAGCCTACCTTGCGGGGCTGAAAGTCATATTTCACGCAGTGCTGGAAGCCCTTTCCTTTCGACTTCAGTGATGTCACAATCAAGCAGTTACCCACAAAATGTGCCGAGTAGCCGATGCCTTTGCTTGTGCGGAAACTGAAATTGAAAAATCAATAAATACACATATAATATACAGTATTACACTCTAAGGTGATGTATTTGCAAAATATATTTTCTTAACTCTTTCCCCGCCAACATTTTGGAAAAAGCCAGCCACCGTCAGCATTTGATCATTTTCACAAAACTTTGTGATATATTTTGTTGTATGAATAACTGAATATGCAATATATCAAAAGAAAGAACAAAAAAAAACTGTTTTATTCTAGCTTCATGCATTTTTTTTTTTATCAACACTTGTAAGGTAAGTTTCATAAAAAAGCAGAAAATCCGCTGATCAAACACAGGTGGAGTAAATGGAGTCCAACAACACCCCCAAAGCTTCACAGTCCTATAGCTTGTCCTGGGTCAACATTACATTAGGCAGTTTTGATTTATATGCTGATTAATGTTGATGATCGCGTTATTTTACATATGCATCTGCATATGATATCGCTTGTTTCTGCTTCTTCTTCATCTGTGTTTTGATTAGGAGATTCAGTACGGTAATAGTGCCCCCTACCATATAACAGTGAAACCATGGAAAGACAAAAATTTCGTCAATGGCGGGGAAAGCGTTAACATCCCCTGCTGGAAAAAAAAAAGCTTAAACCAGTCTAAGGTGGTTTGCAAACCTTAGTCAGCAACCAGGCAGTTCTCCACTGGTCAGACTTTAGTTGGTTTACAGCATCCACGCATAGTAAGACCATCTAAACTTGCCAATTCTAGCTTAGCCCTGTCCAACCTTAGGTTGGTTTACACTTGTTAGTAATTGGCAACCCTGCTTCAAAAAAACTAAACAAAAACAATTAACTAGCTTACATTTGGTTTTAATTGTTTTTTTCAGCCTGGGTTTATAAAGGAATGGTGGGCACTTTTCAGCTGGTCCGGAAAGCGTCTTTCTGACTAGTCTGTCTTAGATCAGCTTCAACCATCTTATGATAGTTTAAAATGTTCTTGTTCAGTGGGGTAGGGGAAATCTCATTCATATTGATCCAAAAAGATAGTTTTGCTGGGTTAGCTGGTTTAAGTTGGCCTCCTGGTCGTAACGTGTCTAAAACCCATCTAAAACAAGACATCAGAGCGGTTTGACCAGACTATACAGTATATATATATATGTATATACGATATGAACAACTGATTACAGGTGAAGATTTTCTACCTTTAATTTTACCTAGCTGACAGCTCGCTAAAAAAAACTCTCAGTCATCATGTTTTCAGTTCATTTGTGCTGTTAACTAACAGCACAAGAGATCGTTTTAGTGTCTTCAAGAGCAGAGAATAACAGTGATTCTCAGTGTGAATCAATACTCTGTTCTTTTGCGAACATCTCCTTTTATTCCGAATCTGTGTCACGCACAAATTGAACTCGGTGTTGAGTTTGTGTGAGCGGTCCTGCGCTTGCCAGCTCCAGGCTACAGATCTGGCAGCACAACAGCAAGCGGGACACAGCGCTCACTCTCAAACCCAGCGCTTAGGAACGGTGGCCAGCATTATTAGCATGGCAGACTTCAACAACACTGTTTTGTAACCTCCTCACAAAGCCCAGGGCAGTTTCTCAGTTCCTGGATCTACATAATGCGAGAAATTTGTATATTCTGAACCCAAGAACATGTGAAAAATGCTTGCTTTATTAAAATTATTTGTTAGATGGGTAGGAATATGATCATAAACTAATATCAGAGGCAAATGCCTTAAAATATCATGGAGGAAAAAAAGCCCAAGGCTGATCAAAAATAGATGTTGTCCTTCTTTCTCTCTCTCAAAATGCACTCACTCCTTCTCCCTTGAGGACCATTTTCCCTCGCTCCTGGAACCCTGGCCAATAAACACGCGTCTGTGCTATTGATCTGAGCTCTAATTACCCACAAGTCTCTACATACGATGTTCTTTTTTCCTGGCTGACATTAAAAGCCCAAATTAATGTCTATTTCCACCCCGGGGTTCCTCTGCAGAGATTTTCCAGTGATTCCAGACCATTCTGCCCTGGGTTCAAACACCTATTGGTTTAATCAGCAGATTCTGACCTAATTCCCTTTTATGCTTGCATAATCCACCACATCATCAGAAAACAAAATCTTCAAACAAAGCTCATTATATAAGTGGCAAAGCAGCCAGAAACCTCTCTCTCTCCTTCACTGTGGTAAACGCTAAAACAAAGCCACTCAGTTTAATGTATTTACAGAAGCAGGCCCTGAAGGTCATTTTCTTTTCTGCTAAGCAAGTTTTATCTAAGAGTTGACAAAGTTAAATATAACCACATGAAAGCGTATGTAGGCTGTGAATGTAGTCACCAGTAAAGGTAGGGTTTGTCTTTGTCCACGTTGATGTTGTTCAAAGGATCCATGCGAAACCAGGTGTTGAGGGTGAAGCCGTTCTGATAAGGCCATTTGGCAATAGGAGGTAATGCAATTGCCTGGCAGAAAAAAGAAGAGTCTTTATGAATGCTTGATATTTTTGTTTGCATCAATTAATTCTTCTAAAAATCTAACAATTATAAAAGTACTTATTGTTTCCAACATATAGTCATCCAACCAAATAGATATTCTATAATAATATTACAGTAAGGATTAAATATTAGGAAAAAAATGATTGGGGTATTTTTGTTTTAATAAATAAACACTTTTATGCATCAATGACATTAAATTGATCAAAACTGAGAGTGAAGGTGTTCACATCGTTACAAAAATAACTTTAAAACAAATGAAAAACCTTTTAATAAACCCTTTCTATTCATCAAAGAATCCTGAAAAATGTATCAGTTTCCACAAAAATA
Organism: Gobiocypris rarus; assembly: GCA_023029165.1. Classification (NCBI taxonomy): domain Eukaryota; kingdom Metazoa; phylum Chordata; class Actinopteri; order Cypriniformes; family Gobionidae; genus Gobiocypris; species Gobiocypris rarus. Next base: position 26,541,111 of record CM040911.1, on the reverse strand, counting down.
TTAAGCAGCACATCTGCTTTCAAAGATGATAATAATAGAAATCTTTCTTGAGCAGCAAATCAGCATATTAGAATGATTTCTGAAAGATCATGTGACCCTGAATATGAAGCTGAAACTTCAGCTTTGCCATCACAGAAATAAATTACATTAAAAATATATTCAAACGCACAATAGTTATTTTAAATTGTAATAAATTTGCACTGTATATTTAAATAAATGCAGATTTTGTGAAGATATGAGACTTTTAAAAATCTTACAGACTGAAACATTATAAAAGCATTATAAAAATATTGCATAGTGTAATATATATTTTTGTTTAGCATTTTAGCATGATTGATTGATTTAATAAAAATATATATATTTTGTCAGTTATCATCAATAATTAGTCACGATATTGTCAATACAACAGCATTTCACAACTTCACAACAAATGAAATGTGCATTAGAAGAAAATGCGAAATGTGCATTATAGGAAAAAACTCACAGCTGCACTTCGGCCAGGGAAGTTGAAGAAAGTGTCGGGTCCGTGTCTCTGTGCCATTTGAGTGAGAACTGAGAGCAGTTTGACTGCATGTCTTGGCTGTGGAAGACAGAAGAATGTGAGATGTAAGAAAAGCGACTTAAGGATAAAGCAAATCACAATAACTAAACTCCCACAGGACCTTCTCAGCAAGAACTTCTGAAATGCTTAATTTTAAATTGTATGTTTTGCCTCACTAAATCGGTTTTGATTTAAGAACTTCGATCCAATCTGTCAGTCTCACCTGTTTTGGCAAGCTTATGAAAACCCTGCTGATCAAAACATTTTATTTCCGCGTCTCGTAACTAATTGTCTTGTTAAAGCCCAAGTCCTCCCGCAAGTCTCAATTTTTTTTCTCCAGAAGGGGTACTCCACTCCATCTAAAAACTTAAAGCTATTGTGACAACATCCTCACTGTGGCGTCCGCCAGCAGTTGATGTTCTGTCAATATCCCTTACTCGAGAGAACGGTGAATCGATACCTGGGCAGGCCTGATCTGCTCTGCGGTTGATTGCTCCAGAGGTCTAAAAAGGCTCCAAAACGATCTCCAAAAGAGGTGAAGCTAACAACCTCTTGGAGCCCCAGAGCCCTACATGAGTTTTCACTCATTTTCAGTGGCTTACCCACAATCCTCCTTCTCCTCTCAGCATGCTGAAGAGCAATTTGAGTTCTTTGACGGTGATACTGTAGCTGGCCAGAACTCCCAGCATATCCACCAGCAAGTCTGTTTATTAAGGGAAAAAAAGAAACAAGAGAGACAAAGAGACGTTAGCTCTGGATTACTGAAGTGGGCACAGTGTGGTTGCAAACATTAGGATTCTCCTGGGAACAGGTGCGCAACTACACAAGACATTGTATTATAACACAATAACAATAACAGTTTCACAGTAAGACGTGCAGGTGGATCAATATCCCCCAGCACCTATTCCGAGTCTGGAAGCCAACAAGCCACTGAACTTCCATTGGTCAAAATATTGTAATCTAGTTAAACATACGTTTTAAAAAGTATTATATTAATTAGAGAGATTAAATGGAATGTACATACTAGGCAGTCAGACTTTAAATGCCTAAAAAAAAAAGCTAGCTCACCTTAAATGACATGTTCTAGGTTAAATACAGATTAAAGTCGATATTAAACAGCATTTATAACAAATTTTACCTAGGTAAAATGGCATATTTTAGCGCAAAACTGGATATTCAAGCAGGAAAAGGTTGGAACACTATAAATGTAGTGTAGTGAACTGCACATTTTAATAATTATGATATATCGTCACTGTCGGACCAACCTTGTATCTCAATTTTTTTTTTTTTATAAATAATTACTACTAACCCTTCATATCTGTCTGTGGGTTTTAGAAATATTTAACCAATGAAAAGTATTAAAGCGAGCTTGTGACTAAACCTCGTAACTCCATTGACTCCTCAAACTGTCTGTGAATGTCAACAACATTTTACTCGATTGTGCTGTCATCTTGTATGTTTTCCGTGACGGAGGCGAAAGTGGTTCTCGGGCAGTTCCTTCATACACAGAGCGGTTATCGACAGGTGAAAAAAAAGGCACCATTTGAGGCGTTATAGTGTTTTCCTGACAACTACTGACAGTTTGGAAGAATAAGCCCAAATGGACTCAAAGCCGCAATCAAAGCCGCAATCCCCTGTTCCGGTGCACATATAAAAGTCAATGCAGAATGACGAGTGTTAAAGCCGTTTCACAAGGGAACATGTTTATTTACTATTTATTCAATTTTTTTATTTAGGACAATATATTTTTTACCCTTAATTTCCATGATCTAAAGAATTAAAAGGTTGACATTTGAAAGTGTGTGTCTACTTGCATTATTATGCTGTTATATGTAGGATTATATATTCATTGGCATAAAATAGTCATAAAATGACAATAATATCGTTTATTGCAATTATTTCTGGGACGAAATATCATGAAACAAAAAGTAGCTATCGTGACAGGCCTAGGCCTGGCTCGCAGTTTTCACTCTAATTCATCCCAAAGGTGTTCTATCGGAAAGTCGGGAAAGTTGTTTTTCATTTACAGCCTTTATGAACAATTATATATCACTTATAAATGACTAAATACAAAAGTAGTTATCAAGATGGTTTATTATTATTATTATTATTATTATTATTATTATTATTATTATTATTTATGCCATCTTTAATTTGTTTGGGCAACATCTTCCTCTGTCTGCATACATCAAATGCCATTTTTCACAATGTGCAGTTCATATAAATATTTATTAAGCACCAAATCAACATATTTCTGAAATATAATGTGACACTGAAAATCAGAGTAATGGATGTTGAAAATTAAGCTTTGCCATCAAAGGAAAAAAGCGCTTTTGTTTCAGGTTAAACACTCAACATTTATGTTAATTACTGCCATTTTACACTTTAATTTAGATTTTCAACAAGATTGCTGCCGAAACCTTCCATGAGGCAATTCACAGCCTCTGCCTCTTAAAAGATTCTGATTGTGAAAAATAGCATTAATGCAGAAGATGTTGGCCATGAATTATAAACAGAATGAATAAAAAAAACATTATTATTCATTCTTAAACAGCAACTAAAATTTAATATTGCTCTAAACTGCCACTCAATCTCATTACGAGAGGGTGCAACTAATGAGATTTTTCTCTTGGTTTCTTCTTCATGCCTATGATGAATTCCACTGCTGAGAAGATGGCAGTTTAATCCACATTTCTTTCACTCAAAGCGATTCGCATCGCTCTCGGACGTCTAAGAAATCTACAAGACATTGCTCATATCTTGCATGTGTTGTTCAAAGCCGATTTAAGAGTGTTATCTCTGACCTTTTATGATACGTAAACAACAAGCTCCATTTAATATGCAATGTACTAGCCTGGCTTGGCCATACTCAATTCTAGTCAGAATATGAGTCTGGTACCGCTCCATTGAGCTTTGATTATGGGGCGTGTTTCAACCGAGCCAGGAAAGACCTCAATTGGATAGACCCACAACCAATCAGAGCAACGGAGCGACGCTTGAAGTAAGTTGTCAAATGTCAACAGAACTCAACTGCACTGTGTTGTCAAGTCCGTGTTTTTCTCCATGTCCGCGGGTTGAAGCGACCCCAATTATGTGATTATATAAACCCAGGAATGCGAATTTTAGCAGGCAACCGTGCCAAAATAACATATTTTGCCAACCAAACGCCATTTTTTTCTGGAGAACCCCCCGGAAAGTTATTGTTTTGGGCTATAGTTTTGAGTAGCAATTGTGCGCGACATTGCAAAAAAACGTGGCAACCCTGTCTGCACGCGGGCTGGATTAAGTAACGTTACAAGAAAAAGATGAGTGTAAACGATCTTTGCCAGTATTGTAATAAAAGAATTTAAGGATACACAGAGTACTTACCAACACGATCATCGTTTCTGAGAGAAATAGTGAAGGTGAATGCAATTACGAACAAGTTCTCCGTTTAGGATAAGAGCAAATTCAACCCAAAGCGCCTTCAATGACGTGGATGATTACGTTACTGTTGATCATCTGTCCATCATCGTTTAAAGCCCGCCCTGACAATTTCATTGCTCCGAACAGTTTCTGTTCGGGCATAATAACTCCTCTATGGATCGAGGCCAGACCGAATTGCCCGAGCAAAAAATTTGTGGCCGGGGCTAAATTCGGCTGGCATCCAGGCTAGCAATGTACTGTAGTTTAAAGTAAACCTGCTTTTGCAATGACACAGCTTGATCTCAAATCTCAAACTAAAATACACATTCCTTTTTAATAAATTAAGCAAAAATTGCAATTGAAGCCAATGATGATCACCATGCTTGTTTGCGGTATGGATTATTTAAAAAAAATTTACTGCTTCTTTTGGAGTGACAGAAGAAAATGGTCAACTTAAATAAATAGCTGACCTAAATAAATTGCCATTAATTACTCAGACCCCCCCATTGACTACCATAGTATTTTTTTGTTCTCGCTATATATAAATATCTTCCTTTGTGTACAGCAGAACAAAGAAATTTAAGCAGGTTCGGAACAACTTGAGGGTGAGTAAATTGTCTTCGGAAGCTATAAAAATCTTTCTCTTTCAAGGAACAGACTGAACTTTAGGTCATTTTTCAGTGATAAATCTGCAAAATCCCCCTTCTCAAACTGTTTTTCTGCACGTCTTTCATTTCAGAGCTGAACCACTTATAGAACTTCAGGAAAATAGAAAGAAATGGGTTTTACAAGAGGTCAATTCTAACTCTCTAGGGTCAGGTCAAGCCCACTCACCTGCGATCATGTCATCCACAGAGCTCATTTTGAGCAATAGCCTTTGAATGAGGCCAACCTCAGTGCTGGTCTGCAGGTTTCGGACACTCTTGCGCAGTATGGCGGTGAACATGCTCCAGATTTCCGCCTGGCACGTGACTTCACAGTGTTCCAGCAGCTCCAGCATGCAGATGATGGCCTCTGCATCCTGGATGATGAAGTTCATCTCCAGGTCAAACTCACCACCAACCAGCTGGAGCAGAAGGGAGGGTTGAAAATAAGGAGGGTGAAAAAAGGACAAGGAATAGATTAGAATCATTATAAGTAACAATAAATGGTGCTTTCATACTAGAGCTTTCGGTGGCTGTTTGACGTCAGACTTACTCAGACAAATGCAAATGAAACATTTGTGACAACAAATAGCTGAACGGTGCACAACATTTGGCCTTTTTGTGATTAATAAAACAAAACTGCATGCATTTTGCAGAAGAACATTATTTTGGTTGTGCTTAGAAATGCACCGATCTGGACTGGAATCAGCCGTTTTTCCGCATGATTGGCCCGGACTGGTGACCAGCCGGCCAGTCTCACGTCTTTCTGATTCCGAGCCAGTCCATTTTGTTGCCAACAGTCCAGACAATAACGTCATCTGCACGTTCTTGCTCTCTCTCTCACTCTCACTCTCTGGTTCATGTAGGTTGTCTCCGGAAGGTTGGTGGTTTCGATCCCCGGTTCCACCTGACCAAGTGTCGAGGTGTCCATGAGCAAGACACCTAACCCCAAATGCTCCCTACAAGCTAGATGGTGCCTTGCATGGCTGACACCGCCATCGGTGAATGAATGAGTGAGTGAATGGGTGAATGTGAGGCACCATGTAAAGCGATTTCGCTATATAAATGCAGTCCATTTACCATTTGTATTGCCCATAATTTTACTAATTTTGTGCTCACACCAAAAGTGTGCATACCACAGAATCTATAAGTGCCGCGCACATAAAACAGCCTCTCAAACTGCTTGTGAGTTGCAAGTACCAAAATGAGTGGCTTACTGCGCTCAAACACACACAAAATTGATGCCCATCTTGACGGGTATTCACTTCACCCTCTATAGTATGCTTTATGTTCCATGAAATATTTTTTTAAATAAGTTTATATTACATGCAAATACAAATCAAAACAGATCTTAGGGTGGGGGGTGGTGTAATTAGGGAAATGTTCCTATATGGCAACGCTGTACCACAATAGAAAATGGTCCAAAAAAAAGTACTTTTTCTTTAAAATTATGATTTTCTTTTCTATTTAAATGCACACAGAGCAAAAATAAGTAGATCCCTATCATTTAATACCACTAATTTTGAAACTCATACCTCTAATTTCTAACTCACCTCTAACTCATCCTCACTCTCATCACATGGAAAAGCTTACTCTGAGTCTGCACTCTTCCAATTGCTCTTTCCATAAAATATTACTATATTAATTTTCTGAAAAGAAGAAATTTAGTTATTTAAACATAAATAAAAATATTCTACAATAAACACTTAAATAAATTAATGACTGCAATTATATTTTTTATGCTACTATGTATAACAAATCCCATTGGGGTAATGAGGTTAATAGAGCAATTTCTGGAGCACTTCAACAGGTGTCTTCCGTGTGAGGGTGACAGGGGGAAAGAGAGTTTTGGAGGGACATTCAAATGTAATTTGACTTAAAAACATCTCATCATTGGCTACCTTAAGGCCTGCCCTTCTAAAGATGTCATGAACTGGCTTTTTATATATATATATATATATATATATATATATATATATATATATATATATATATATATATATATATATATATACTGTGGTCTGAGGTCAACTAATGATGTTTGAGTGGTTTTTATATTTTATATTCAAAAACATCATAATGAATAAATAATAGGCTATTTTCTAGCCTGGTTTTGAGGCTCTGTCCTGCACGCTAGGTTTTTATGGGCATGCCGCACTGAAGGATTGGATTAAGATTTGCATAATTAATGAGCTTCAGCTCCCTCGTCAGTACATGTGGGAATTGTGTTGAAAGCGTGTGGAGAAATGGTAACCGGAACGATTCTTCCAACAGGGCTCGCAAAATATCTTTATCAAACAAACACAATATTTTATCTCTCATCCACCCGCGATTGATTGGAATGTTATTATTTTTATTACTTGGCCCACCCAATCGGTAGCTATAAGCGCAAACCATGCACACACACACAAAAGTTGCAGACAGCATGATCAAAACTTCTGCGATTGTATTTTTTTCTTTGACTAACAAACTTACAGTATATTCGTATATTACCATGACCTTTTATATATCAAAGGCTCAAGGGAAAGTTGATTTCTCAATTCATGACCCCTTTAATTCCCCCTTCACGAGTTCACACTTACATCAAATTAAATAGAGTAAAGATTATGCGTATTTGGCGTGCTGTCTGGGGGAGGGCTCCGGGCTCTGAATTTTTGCCCGAACCCAGAGTATCCCCCCTGCACCCCTGTGTCCAGTAACAGTTCTCATGCAATGGTGTCAATGCAGGCAGATCAGTAATGTTATTGAATATGTCCTACAAAGAAACACCCCAACAGATCTAAAACACAAACATTTAAAACAGGCTTACCATAGTGAGAAGGGTAAGACAAAAACACAAAAAAATATTGATGATGTATTGACTCGAGATGAAAAAAGTTGCATAGTCTTAGAAAAAAACAGATGTTTCAACAACAAAATCCTTCCAGCCCTCTTCCGGTCATAACAATCATCATTAGGGAATTATAAACACCAATCAATAATAGTGTTCCAAGGACTAAGCAAGCATGAAATTGAAGATTTCAAGATTTGTCTCGGTCACATGGGAGAACTTCAGGCACATTCTTTAGAGAGCAGCGATGCACACATGTGGAAAATAGACCCCTGCTTCTTGTGGCTTATTTTACAACATTATCTAGAGTCAACAACTCAGTCTAACTTGTTGGGTATTCTAGTTGTCAAGCAGGAATTAACTCTTGTCGCGCCTCAGATCCCTTAGATATTTGGTTCCCAACAAAAATGTGTCAGAGTTGTTCTGCAGCAAGAGAAGAAAAATATACTAAATTCAAATAATAAAATGGCACAAACATCCCCTATTTTTATCAGCTTGTAAGTCATTTTAAAGGCACAATATGTAATTCTTGCTGCTAGAGGTTCCTTATTCAAAACAAAGGCATAGCTTGATGATGCAGTGAATAAGCATGGAATCATGGGAGCTTCACCTCCAAAGCCGACGGAAAGGAATCCGATGGACCCGACAGAAATCATGTTCATGGGTGTATTAAAGTTTTATTAACGGCCGTGGGAGCGAATGCTAATGAGAGAGACATGTGCAAAACACCGTCTTGAAGCTTTTGTTACGCTTATGCTGCAGTTTGCCGCTTCCACTCTTTTCATTGCGTATGTAGGGTAACGCAGCACAAGGCTGTAACCACCATAGACATTGAGGGGGACAAGTACCCCCTAATAATTAGAAATGGCAAAATTACCCCCCCCCCAAATATTTGAAATTCTTGCACTGCTCTCCTGCACTCGCGCTCTGTATGTTAGGATGACAAAAAGGTTTAAAAGTTAAATTTTTAGTCTGGTCTGCCTCATGTCTAAGAGCACTCAAAGTAGGCGGGGTTTACGTTCTCTATTGGCTCGTTCACAGTCTTCACACAGACAAGCGTGTCGATCTATCGCTTAATGCCATTGCTGGGATTCTATTTTTTCTGGTGAAACTACAAAACAAAACGAACACAAACATGCTATTAATATACAATCATTGAACATCTTTGATTTTAATGAAGAAGAAAAAAAACAATATAAGGGTGGATTAGAACCTGTAACCTTTGACACGGTTTACAAAAATTCTACCACCAGACCACTAAAGAATTTAAATGTTAACAGTGGATCTATGTATTTGTTAACGATATAGGCCTATTCGGTGCAAATTAATACAAATATTATTTGCAAATAGTCCCAAAATGATTATTTCCCAACTAGAATAAGACCTAGAATTTCATTCACTGTACTGTTTCTTTATGCTTTATAAAAATAAAATAAAATTGTAAATGTTTTATAAATGTATTCAAACAGTTGCTCACCTGTCTAATAAAACACACAATATATAAATGTTCTTTGATTTGTGCATGTTTTCTATGGTTATGACCAGTGTTGGGGAAAGTTACTTTGAAAAGTAATGCATTACAATATTCCGTTACTCCCTTAAAAAGTAACTTATTGAGTAACTTAGTTACTTTTTAAGAAAAGTAATATATTACGTTACTTTTGCGTTACTTTTCTCACCTGGGCTGGGCTGGGCTTGTTTTTTTGTTTTGTTTTTATAACAAAAAGATATATTTTTGTGCAAATGGAAAGACTTCTTCATACCAAAAATGAAATAATAAGCCTCAGGCTGAGGTAAAAATACAAATTCCCACATTAACAGTTTACATTAATTATTATTCTGGATAATGGAAAAATAGGATAATAATTTTTGCTTATGGTTTAACTGAATCATTAAAGGTCAGCAGCAAATTGGTCAATAAAGATATATTAAATGCATAAACATTTTTGTTTTATTTAACATTTAATTATTGGAGGTTTGCATATTTTGCATTTGACAGATTTTATTCATTATGAGGAATGCTCAATCTTTATGCAAGTGAGATGAATAAATGCTCAAATTTAGTCTAGAACTACAATAACTATCATGTTCACACACAACGCCTCTGCTGTCAGTCAAATAAATGTGAAAAAAGTAACTCTGATATTTTGTTGCAAATTTGAAAAGTAATGCATTACTTTACTAGTAGGGATGCACCGAATATTTGGCCACCGAAAATTTTCGGTTTTCGGCCGAAAGACTTTTATCACCGAAACAATACGGCCGAAAAAAATGTATGATTACGCAAACAGAATCCGCGACCTGCTTGTGCTTCATCTCACATCTGATGACGCATGGGTTGTAACTTGAAAATAATGCTTTGTTTCTGTTTCTGTTGATGAATACACGTGCTGGCTCCTACAACAATAGCAATAATGAAAGAACAACATGGGCAAAACAGTCTCTCTTTGTACACTTTGTTCAATGCGAATGCTGCCGTATGTTCGAATATGACCTGTCGTTTTCGCCGTCATCACCGGTTGTAGAGCCAGAAGAAGTGAATGAGAACTCGCGCGCTGTCTCTGTGCACACATTAAAGCGCGCACTCGTCTCACAGCGCGCAAAGATTGAGTTCTCTTTCAAGTCTTGCGCTTAAACGGACAAACTCACACAAAAAGTATTTCAAACATCCATCTTGATGAGTATCCTTGCAGACATCGTCTGTGCCTTAAGTGAACAGTATACAGTCGAGAAAGACGACGCAAATCCCTGCATTAGGTCTTAAAGGGGCAGTAGCCTTTACTGCGGTCTGTTTAATCTCAAACAAAAGACAAGGATATCACTCACTGCTTTTGATTGAATAGCTTTTGTAAGTTTAAAAATGATTAATCTTTCATTTAAACAGTTAAATATGCAGTTATTTTACGTTTGATTACTTCATTAAATTTCTGGACCTTTCTGCAGGCCAGTAGGCCTGTACAATAGTATACAATTAGTTAGAATTTTATTTTATACTGTACATTGTTGCAATGTGCTAAATACATATTTGCATAATTTGCAATTGATTTATTATTTGAAACTTTAATATTAATTTATGTAATTGCAATGCTTTGATTTTTAGTAAAGTTCATAGTCATAGTCAAACAGTCATAGCCATAAATGCAATGGTACTAATAATTGGCATAATTTATTTCGGCTTTTGGACTTGGTTTCCTCTTTTTCGGTTTTCGGTTTCGGCCAAGAATTTTGATTCGGTGCATCCCTTGGAAAAGTAATCTTATTACATAACTCAAGTTACTTGTACTGCGTTACCCCCAACATTGGTTATGACGCAAGGACACGGTCCATAACACTGGTTAAAATAGCTGATTTCTCTGTATTTAAACATTGTTGGAAATGTTTGGGATGATGTAGTCAACAAAATATATAACATTGTTCTAGTGGTTTTCAAATATTTTCATCTAAAAATCTTACATATTGTACCTTTAATTAAACTCAATATTATACCACAAATGTATCTGTCATTTCAAGCAAGCAAAATAAAACATGGACAGGATGCATGACACAAAAAAACAAAAAACAAAGTATTAATTTTATTACATTTTAAAATGAAAAAAATATATATATATATATATATATATATATATATATATATATATATATATATATATATATATATATATATATATATATTATTAATTAATTATTATGGATTCACTTAAAGCGATGATAAACATGGTTTGTATGAATTTGTTTTGTAAGGAGAATTATTGGCTTCTAAGAGCATGAAAATTCAATAAATATTTAGAAACTGAAATGTCAATGTTCTAAGTCCTGAAACAAAACCAGCTCAGATCTGCTACTTAAATGAGCTATCTATGTAATTGTTGCTGCTTTGATTTGACTGACAGTCTCCTGTCAACTGTATTGAATTTCTGAACTGAACAGCTGATGGGCGTCATGACAACCACACATTATTTTTGCAGCCTTTATTTGAGGAGTGGTTTGCATGGATGTGTGAGAGCTGTACTCTCTAACGGACCGAAACAGCATGACGAGAGGCAGTGGAGGAAGCAATAAACAGCGTCTCATCGCTGGAAAAAATGACAGGCGTTTCATTTATGAAAGCGCCCATCAGTCAGCTTTCTCACCCTTTTATAACATCCTAATGTGTGCAATGACTGACAGTAAAGAAGACAGCAGCAACAATTACAGAACACAGCAATGCACAGCATGTTAAATCAATTATAATAGCAAAAAAAAAGACAATTATCCACATTAAACATGCATACGATAAAAGGAAACCTTTAACAAACACTTTAAAAGGATTATTGTATAGTAGCCAGCAGACGACACACAAACTCACACTATCTGCTGTACAACAATGGAGCAAATGAGCATTTATTCACCAAAAACAAAAGAACAAGGTCCTGCTTTAATGCCAGACTAAATGTATTATTATAGCAGGAAGGTATGCAGCATGTGTCTGCTTTCTAAAAACTAATTAGTATGAAGAGTGAACAGAAAAAGAAAAAAAAATTATCTGAAGTCTCAGCTGAAAACACATCTGGCCCCAAAGCTGAACCCTGAGGCACACCAATAACAGTTTTGCTTATTTAAAAGTGTTATGCTGAGGGGATTACAAAAAAATTTAATAACAAAATGCAAGAAACTGGAAAGTTTAAAAGCCCTGACAAAATCTACTGTGTATACTAGGTTTGATTTTAAATGTTAAACTTTTACTTGTGACCACTTAAAGGGTCAGTTCACTCAAAAATGAAAATGAACCCATGATTTACTCACCCTCAAGTCATCCTAGCTAGGTGTATATGACATTCTCCTTTCAGACGAATACAATCAGAGTTATATAAAAAATTATAAAGCTCCAAACACTTCCAATCTTTATAATGGCAGTGAATGGCTGTCTATAAAAGTGCATCTATCCATCATTGAAGTACTCCACACGGCTCCAGGAGGTTAATAAAGGCCTTCTGAAGCATTAGTGTGCGAAAAATATATAATAATATATAAGTATTTTTAATACTTTACCAACTGTAATCTAAAAACTTCCGCTAAGTGTCATAAGCGCGTTAACAAAAGACTACAGCTTCAGCGTATGACGTAGGACGCAGGTGTTATAACGAAATTTCGGTGACACATAGTTTCGGCATATTCTCACTGGAGCGTCCTGTCAAACGCTGGAATGCCAGTCTCTCGTGAACGCGCGTACAACAGTTAGAGGAAGTTATAGATTACAGTTTGCTAATAATTGAAAATTTTTCTTACACAAACGCATCGCTTCGCTTCAAAAGGCCTTTATTAACACCCTGGGGCTGTATGGATTACTTTTATGATGGATAGATGCACTTGGACTTCAAAACAGAAACAGCCATTCACTGCCATTATAAAGCTTTGAAGAGCCAGGGCATTTTATATATATATATAACTCCAACTGTATTCATCTGAAAGACTAATGTCAAATACACCTAAGATTACTTGAGGGTGAGTTTAATTTTTTAGGTGAACTATCCCTTTAGTTTATTTTAAATATATAACGATCAACAGTTAAAGGCACATCCATTTAGAAATTATCACAAATTTAGCTCAGTCTGTTTCAATCAAACTTAATTTTCTTTCCAATAGGCAGTCTCATTGCTCTAATAACACTTGCATAGATTTATTTCTGTTTTAAAGAAAACTCAGTGAACTGTACCAGCATATCAATGAGAGACTAAAGGTTTTTTTTCTCCTACATTACACAGAATTGTAGTCACAGAATCAAGTACAGAATCATAAAAACTAATTTGCTTTTAATGGCTAAAATCAATCTTCTGAACAACATAACCACTGCAGAACAGCTTTTCCTTTAAAGGAATACACCAACGTTTGTAGAAATAGGGCTTATTCAACATCTTTCCTACATTTAGATATGTGGGCAGATGCATTTTTGTCTCAGTGAATGCAACACATGAAATGTATGTTGCGTGATATCTCTGCACCCAAGTAGCAGTGCTTCGCCTGTGCTTCCCCATAATATAGTCCCAAGTTAATATCTGCCAAGGAAACCATCTAGTCTTAATCTGCATCGCTATTTGTACTCGTTGTGAATCCGCAGGCCACAAGAAGTAATTAGGTGGGTTTTTTGTTTTTTTTTTGGATCACTTTTACTCGGGACATGCTAGCTGGCAACATAGGATTCCATTCATTATGCTAAGCTAAGCTAGCGGCGACCCTGCCAAACTAAAAAAATGCATGCACTGAGACAAAAATGCATTTGCCCACATATCTAAATGTAGGAAAGAAGTTGAACAAGCCCTAATTCTAAAAACGGTGGAGTGTTCCTTTAAAAATAAATGGAATATTTCCTTCAGTGTGTGCACTGCATGTTGGGTTGAGGACAGTTGGTTTGATTAAAACCAGCCAAGAGGTTTTGCAAGTTTTTTTGTGTCTACCGGTAATTACTTTTAAAGGGTTACTTCAGCGATTAGCATTAAGCTTTGTATCAGTAGAAACCCAGGAGTATATTCAAATTATCTTTCCTCCTCATATGACCCTGAGACGAGAGAATTATGTATTTTATTTCTGGAAAAATTCCTCCGATGGCGCAAATATCGTCATTTTGCATCATCGGAGGAGATTTTGTCCAGAGGCTAAAGACTACAGCCAGCAGGAGGCGCTATTTCCACATGTTTTCAACATCACACTCACAGCACTCGGCTCGGGAGCTGCGGAGATTCATGTAAACGGAGCGGTGAAGAGCAAAGTGAGTGTTTCAACTTTTCAAATGAATTTCTATGAAAGTTAAACTTCCAAAGACATGAAACTGAAAATGCGCCAGACTGATCACGCGCTGTGAATGCAGCCGTGAATCCCACGCTTACCTCAGCTCATGTGGTGAATGTAATCCGATCCTGCTGCGTTTGTGCCGTGTCGGCCGTGACATTCAATCGACTCACTCATAATATATTGAACAGACACAGTTTTAGCGTCTCTAACTGAACTGATTTTACGAAAATGAACACGGTGGCAAGTAAACCAGTAAGCCATGCCAAGAGCAGCCTCGGGCAGCAAAGTGCATTCTGGGAATTGTTGTCTTTCATCCCCATGATACAAAAATAAATTGTCTGTGTTTTCTCAAAAACAATTTCATATTTCTACTACATTAATGAGCGAGTTTAAATACAGATTCATCTTCCCAGCGCTGAAGTACCCCTTTAAGAAACACTTAAAATAATAATTTTCTTAAATGAACACTGCAGTTCTTGTTTTCTGTAATCACTACTGTGAAACATATCATTCAATATCATCTTTTAATAAGTTATAACTAGTGCAAAACTGTGTTACCAGACAAGGCCTGCCCATTCACACACAGCCTCTCCTTTAATCACAGAGCTCGTCACACTCTGAAGTGAGGTGTTTAATTGCATGCTCAGATCCCAGAAGTAATTTGCATCCATTGTGCGACAAGAGGTAAATGGAGGCACAAAATCAAAGATTAGACACTCATGGTAAAAGAAAGCACTCCCTCTCAGGCCAAACAGGAATCACTCACAGTGAACAGTTAATCTCTGTTAATTTACATTGAATTTCAGTGTCTAGATTACCGATTGAGAGTCGCTACAGCTCAAAACACTCAACTAAAATGCCTGGACACTAATTTGAATATTTTAATGAAACAGCCATTTATTTGCTATGAGTGTAAATATTAGGGTCATTCATGCTTGCACGTCCTCAAATGAGAACCCAAATCTTCACACTTAAATACTGAACAGTTGAACACAAAATTATCATGATTCGTTGTATTAAAAAGATTTCAGTAAAATATCCAAAAACCACTAGGGCAGTGTTCAATATTTTGTTCAGTTGAGTACTTACAATATCCCAAATGTTTCCAACTATTTGTAAATCGTGAGAAAATTTATATTTTAACCAAGGAACCGGACGTGTGAGGGAGTAGCCTGTCAATTGCGTCACATCTGCGTTACCCTCGTTTCGTTTTATTTGGGAGAAAAGCTGTACTCTCACTGGAGTTTGAACAAGTGTCACAGCAGCCGCCGAGCGAACGCAGAGTAACGTCATAACATCATTTTCAACACTCTCAAATGTATCCAATATGATAAACAGAGCTGCGTTACCTCATACTCATCTCAGCGAAGATTGCGCCGGCGACTGTGTCCCGTCATAATAAAAGTCCCGTTACTTGCGAGAAGTGTGTATGTTTAACAATCGCTCCGGCGGCCTTGCTCAGCTCCCACAACACTCTGCCCTGCTCTGCTTCATACTACATTAACGTTAATAATCCCATTCATGAACATGATTTCTGCCCGAGTCCTATTCCGATTCTTTTCAACCGGCGGGTGAAGACCACATGTCCCAAGATTCTGCGCTCAAACTTGGCATCATCAAACTACGACTTTGTGATGAATAGGTGACCTCTAGCGGACGGAAAAGTCACATAGTGCACCTTTAATAAAAAATAATTTTATATATAAACTACTGGTCAAAAGTTGCAAAGAATTACGTTTTATGTATTTGAAATAAGTATTTTTTGCTTAACAAGACTGCATTTATTTGATAAAAAATACAGGAAAAATTATAAATAGTATTGCAATTAAAAATAAATGTTTTCTATTTTTAATATATTTTAATTGTTTAGCTAATTGTTAATATATTTTACATTTGTTAAGCTGTGCATTTACTGAATGAGCACTGTGCCACTGTACGTCCGACTGATTCGCTCTTATCTAATCTATGCATCTTATTTTTATTCTTTTTAACTGTTTTAGTTTACCATTGTTCTTATATTTGGTTATTGTTATTGTATCTATATATCATCATTTTACTCTTTTTAATTATCTTTTCAACTGTATATTTCTATTTCTTATGCATCTGCTGATTATCATTGTTGGTTAGGGCTGTCTGACTGGAGGAGATTGGAAAAGGAGAGCAGTGTGCTTTGCTTCATTCTGTGGTAGCAGACAGTGAAGAGAAGCGGACTCAAGAAAGGGGAGGCCCTGCGGGGCATAGGTAACGTCCCCTACAGGAGCCCTTCTTGGACCGACTTGTAAGGTCCAGTAGACATTGCAAACCTGTTCCATCTATCCATCTCAGACAAGGGTAAACAGAATTTTTCTTATTTTTAAATTCTCTTTACAACTGTTTTATTTATCCTGTTTTTATTTTAAATTCTTACACATGGTATTCTTATTTCTTATGCATATGTTATCACCATTTTAATTTCATTTTCTATGTAAAGCACTTTGAATTGCCATTGTGTATGAAATGTGCTATATAAATGCACTTGCATTGCCTTAAATGTAATTTATTCCTGTGAAGGCAAAGCTCTTCAGTGTCACATGATCCTTCAGAAATGATTTGTTGCTCAAGAAACATTTTCTTATATCAATTTTGAAAACAACTGCTTAATATTTTTTAGAATACACTTTTTCAGGATTCTTTGATGAATAGAAAGTTCAAAGGGATAGCATTTATTTGAAATACAAATCTTTATAACATAAATATAAATAATACAAAATATACTGCATAAAAGTATTAATTTCTTTCAGAAATTACTCTGAGAACACACCCAATGCTCACAGAGGGAGTTGATAACTCTTGAATAAGGTTTAAACACAGTGGCAATAGGACGTGTTAGTTTGTTCGTTCCATTTCTCTAGGTAGGAATGGAAGTGAATATAAGAACAGCTATAGAATCTACTGATTTGGCACTCAAAGCAAAAAAATGAAGTTGGACAGAGAAAGGTAGTTAAACATTATGGTCAAGACATTTATGAGTCAACATTTGAGTTTTATGAGCTGTTTAACTGATCAAACTTTTAAGAAAGCTCATATAAAAGCCACATTGGTACTGGGAGCTGGTGCACATTTGGTAAATGCTGAATTAATGGCAACATAAAGTTCAACCAAGACTGTAATAGTGAGATAAAAGGATCAAATATAGATATACAAATGGTAATCTGAGCAGAGCTTTTCTGAGCAGGCATCAATTTTTCAGCCAATCAACTAGTTGGTGACCGATCCCTACTTAAACAACAAATGACACACATGCAATCCAATTTGCCCTTAAACTTTTTCTTTCAGAAAATTTAACAAAGTTTTTGCTCAGTTATCTGCACTTGCTGAAAAGGATCAATTTTGGCATTAAATTTTTAAACAATGAAAACTCTTTATATATAAATTGTTCTTTCATATAAATAACTGAAAACGGGTACTTGCCATTTTAGCTATTCAAAAATACTTGTAGTACCTTACAGCCTTTTATGTGACAATCAATTGCACCAGAAATACATGCTAGAATGTTAGTGTCATAAACCACTAATATATAATAATGCACAGCTAGCTTGTCTGTGCAAAAAAGCAGTTGCCGTGACAACATACCCTGACACTTCAAAAGTAGCATTTGGCATGGTGAAAACATTTAAATGGCATGCAAATTGTGCATTGGCTCAAAAACATGTATTCACAAACATGCAGTGTCATTTAAAGTCTACACACTGTCTGCAGATTTTTGGGCTTCCAGACTCAATGGAAGTTGTAGAGCTTTTGCTGATAGCATCAAAAGCATAACTTGAGTCTCTGATCTGATAAGACATATTTTTTAACGTTTAAAGGTGTACTTCAGCGCTGGGAAGATGAATCTGTATTTAAACTGGGTCATTAATGTAGTAGAAATGTGAAATTATTTATGAATTTGGTGCCTTATAGACTGAGAAAACACAGAAAATGTATTTTTGTCTCATGGGGATGAAAGACAACAATTCCCAGAACGCACTGCTTCACCGCCCTACTCTAGGCACGGCTAGTCGGCTACAGGATTACTGGATCACTTGCCCACCGCGTGAGTGCTGTGAGTGTGATGTTGAAAACATGTGGAAACAGTGCCTCCTGCTGGCTGTTCTTCAGCCTCTGGCCAAAAACTCCTCCGATGACGCAAAATGACGATATTTGCGTCATCGGAGGAATTTTTCCAGAAATAAAATACATAATTCTCTCGTCTCAGGGTCATATGAGGGGGGAAAGTACGATAATTTGAATATACTCCTGGGTTTCTACTGATACAAAGCTTAATGCTAATCGCTGAAGTAACCCTTTAAGTACTTAAAGTACTTAATTTGCACTTTTAACTTTTTCGTAAATCTTTTGAAATATCTGTAATCTGTGGACGTCATGACAATTCACCAACAATATAAAGATTACAAAATATATATTTTTTAAATTTTTATTTTATTTTACTTTCTTCAATGTCAAATTGTTTTCTCTATGATGGGGAAAATTGTATACATACAAAACCAAGTTATATCCACCACATTTACAAAAACTTCAGATTCAGAAGAATCCCAACAAATCCCATTCCTTCTCTGGGTTAACCACAGCTCTTCCTGCTTTCCTATTTCAGAGAAAAACCTTGCAGTCTTCAGACCTGTGTTTAGGTTCACTGTAATCAAAAGAGTTGACATCTAATGTCAAAGGAACAGGAAAATGACAATAGACGAAAATTCATCAAAAAATTGACAGCAAACATGATAAAGGCTTAGGGTTCGATTACACGACAACAACAACACTAAAAATTTAGAATTTTTTTTCCTTTGTGTTTTTTGCATACAGACAACAAAGTTATTAAACCGATCTCTGTTTACACAGATCCATTAAAATGACTAAAACACTGTATTATCCATGCTATGCCAGGTCAGTTTTAGCTGAAGCTCAAATGTGCTGTAACACACAAAAATGAACCTCATTGGTTCTTACTGAAGCTCAAACGTGCTGCGTAACACAAGAATGAACCTCATTGGTTCTTGCTGAAGCTCAAACGTACTGCGAATACATGAATGAACCTCATTGGTTCTTACTGAAGCTGAAACGCATGCGTAACACAAGAATGAACCTCATTGGTTCTTGCTGAAGCTCAAACGTGCTGCGTAACACAAGAATGAACCTCATTGGTTCTTGCTGAAGCTCAAACGTGCTGCGTAACACATGAATGAACCTCATTGGTTCTTGCTGAAGCTCAAACGTGCTGCGTAACACAAGAATGAACCTCATTGGTTCTTACTGAAGCTGAAACGTGCTGCGTAACACAAGAATGAACCTCATTGGTTCTTGCTGAAGCTCAAACGTGCTGCGTAACACAGGAATGAACCTCATTGGTTCTTGCTGAAGCTCAAACGTGCTGCGTAACATGAGAATGAACCTCATTGGTTCTTGCTGAAGCTCAAACGCGTAACACGAGAATGAACCTCATTGGTTCTTGCTGAAGCTCAAACGTGCTGCCTAACACAAGAATGAACCTCATTGGTTCTTGCTGAAGCTCAAACGCGTGCTGCGTAACATGAGAATGAACCTCATTGGTTCTTGCTGAAGCTCAAACGTGCTGCGTAACAAATGAATGAACCTCATTGGTTCTTGCTGAAGCTCAAACGTGCTGCGTAACACATGAATGAACCTCATTGGTTCTTACTGAAGCTGAAACGCTGCGAACACAAGAATGAACCTCATTGGTTCTTGCTGAAGCTCAAACGTGCTGCGTAACATGAGAATGAACCTCATTGGTTCTTGCTGAAGCTCAAACGTGCTGCGTAACACGAGAATGAACCTCATTGGTTCTTGCTGAAGCTCAAGCGTGCTGCGTAACACATGAATGAACCTCATTGGTTCTTACTGAAGCTCAAACGTGCTGCGTAACACAAGAATGAACCTCATTGGTTCTTGCTGAAGCTCAAACGTGCTGCGTAACATGAGAATGAACCTCATTGGTTCTTGCTGAAGCTCAAACGCGTAACACAAGAATGAACCTCATTGGTTCTTGCTGAAGTTCAAACATGCTGCGTAGAATACAAGAATGAACCTCATTGGTTCTTGCTGAAGCTCAAACGTGCTGCGTAACACAAGAATGAACCTCATTGGTTCTTGCTGAAGCTCAAACATGCTGCGTAACATGAGAATGAACCTCATTGGTTCTTGCTGAAGCTCAAACGTGCTGCGAACACAAGAATGAACCTCAATGGTTCTTGCTGAAGTTCAAATATGCTGCGTAACACAAGAATGAACCTCATTGGTTCTCGAAGCTCAAATGTGCTGCGTAACACAAGAACGAACCTCATTGGTTCTTACTGAAGCTCAAACGTGCTGCGTAACACAAGAATGAACCTCATTGGCTCTTGCTGAAGCTCAAATGGCTGCGTAACACAAGAATGAACCTCATTGGTTCTTGCTGAAGCTCAAACGTGCTGCGTAACACAAGAATGAACCTCATTGGCTCTTGCTGAAGCTCAAACGTGCTGCTTAACACAAGAATGAACTTCATTGGTTCTTGCTGAAGCTCAAACGTGCTGCGTAACACAAGAATGAACCTCATTGGTTCTTGCTGAAGCTCAAACGTGCTGCGTAACACAAGAATGAACTTCATTGGTTCTTGCTGAAGCTCAAACGTGCTGCGTAACACAAGAATGAACCTCATTGGTTCTTGCTGAAGCTCAAACGTGCTGCGTAACACAAGAATGAACCTCATTGGTTCTTGCTGAAGCTCAAACATGCTGCGTAACACACGAGAATGAACCTCATTGGTTCTTGCTGAAGCTCAAACGTGCTGCGTAACACAAGAATGAACCTCATTGGTTCTTGCTGAAGCTCAAACGCGTGCTGCTTAACACGAGAATGAACTTCATTGGTTCTTGCTGAAGCTCAAACGCTGCGTAACACAAGAATGAACCTCATTGGTTCTTGCTGAAGCTCAAACGTGCTGCTTAACACAAGAATGAACCTCATTGGTTCTTGCTGAAGCTCAAACGTGCTGCTTAACACAAGAATGAACTCATATATATATATATATATATATATATATATATATATATATATATATATATATATATATATATATATATATATATAATATTTGTGAAATGAGCTTGTTTGTGGCAAAACATTTTTTATTAAAGAATATATATAATGTGAAACAATGTGGTCTGCCCATTTTTTATTATATGTTGTGATTGGGGAGTAAAATGGAGGAAACATTTAAAATACATAAATATGACTTTAAAATACATTGGGTTTATAATAAAATTACTTAAACATAAAGCATTTTAAGTAAATTGGGTTTATTACATAATAATACAAAATCCTGTTTCTTATTCATTTAAAACTAATTGGATTTATTGATGCTTTTACATAAATATTATTCTTACTTGTTAAATTTATATATGACTTACACATATATATTACATAAAGTTTATTACTTTTTACTACAATATACATGTTCACACACAATGAGAGAAATGCACAATGTATAATTAATTGTAAAGTGACGATCATGGTAACCTGCTAGTAATGACTCAAGTATTACCAAATTATTTGGAAAGTGAAAAGCATGATAACTCCCAAGTAATGCCTGAAGTCATTGTAGGCTTTTGAGATTTTTGTAAGGTTTGTTCAACTGTTCAGTCGAATCACTTCAAAGTTTGGATTAATTGATTAATTTGCGTCTTCCCTCATAAATGTTCACGGAAGTCATCAGAAATTCTACTGAGTGAACACGCGTTTAGTATTTAGTATTTTTTAAACCAGCTGAACGAATGATTCAGTGTCTCACTCATAAAGAGAGTCACCTGTTTCCTTCTTGAATGATTCAGAATTTTGGAACAATTTGTTTGAATGAATCAGTCAGCACTTTACTAATAAGCACAGTCATATGTCGCCACCTACTGGCACAAAGTTGCAACCTGCAGAAAGAGTCACTTAGGGCCCTATTTTTAAATAAATATTGCGGCAGGTTTCAGTTGGTCAGGTTTGGTCAATGATGCAGTCTATTTAAGTTGACTCAAAATAGCAACGCACCAACAATGCTCCTGGAACACACCTTGTTTTCAGACCAGCACGGCCATGGGCGCACAAATGCATTTGCTATTTAAACGTGACGTGAAAATGATAACTGCGTCAGGTGGAAACTAGCAAAAAAACACTTGCGTAGTGCCTGGTGCCACCATGCGCCAGGTGTATGATAGGGCCCTAAAAAATTTTTTTATTGTTGCTCAACCTAATTTGAATATAATATAAAATAATATTAATTTTTACCCTACCCACAAATGTATTTCTCCAAGGCGCTTAGCTTACAGGTATAACAATGTTCAAAACACAAACGCAGACAGTTATATTTTCATAAACATCAGATGAATACTGCTGAAAATATATTTTTTAAGCATTTATTTCATATACTGAAGACGTGAACCAGCATGTCAGCCTTTCAGGTAACATACTAGTAAGGTTTGCTTGTTCCTGGAGAGTTATTCTTCACCAGATTTGATCAAACACTGGCTTCAGGCATGCAAAAATTCAACCAGCCTGCACTGTTTGCGCTTCTGCTTTTATCACCTCAAACCAGGCGAAGACAGAAGCTTCCTGGAATCCTGCTTGACAAATGTATACATGATAAAACAGATAGAGCACCTGCTCTTCCCTGAGAGATCTCCATCGCTACATGCTTCCTTCTCTCACCATAACTCTCAGTAAATAGGACATCAGCGCTGTTTATTTCCACTGTGTTCATAGCCAGCAAAAGTGTACAGTGGAAAAAAATGGCTAAAGTCGGATTTTTGCTAACCATAACCATGGCAACCAAGATTCTCTGAACCCCAACTAGACAGAAAGTGGTGGATTGGAAGCTCAGAAGCTTTTCTTTCTTTTTTTTCAGATGTTGTTCTTTCATACATCAGGACCTTTTATTTTATTAAAAAAGCTCATTTAGACAATTGTTGACATATAGTAAGAGAGTATAAAATTACAGTTGATATAATAGCGCAGGTCATTTGATGTACATATCAATCAACTTTATTTATATAGCGCTTTTACAATGACGATTGTTTCAAAGCAGCTTCACAGTGTTAAACAGGACAACATTGCAAC
Source organism: Gobiocypris rarus (assembly GCA_023029165.1). Lineage (NCBI taxonomy): Eukaryota > Metazoa > Chordata > Actinopteri > Cypriniformes > Gobionidae > Gobiocypris > Gobiocypris rarus. The sequence goes on along the minus strand of CM040911.1, from coordinate 26,517,794 downwards.
AAAATTTGATTTGGCTAGTTTAATTTGGATAGTTTATAGAATTATATATGACCAAATTAATAAATTCTATTTGTATATTTAGTTGAGTAACTTGGATCATAATTTGAGTGTCCCCAACTGAGCAAGCCAAGCCAAAGGCGACAGTGGCAAGGAACCAAAACTCCATCAGGGCATGATGGAGAAAAATAAACCTTGGGAGAAACCAGACTCAGTCGGGGTGCCAGTGTTCCTCTGGCCTATTATTAACAGTGTATAATTATTACTCTGGCAACCTTGCAGGTCATAAATCATATTAGATAGGAATATTCGAAATTTTGGGTATCACGCAAGAGAGCGGGTTCATTTAGGATGCGCGTCGATTACACAAGAATATGAAAACTTGAAAGATCGGAGTTATTGCGGATACAGGTTAATTGAGGATGACGTGCCGGTGAGGCAAATTCAGAGGAGTCACTAATGGACACTCCAGGATGAGCTGGTCATGTCCAGATGCAGGTCCACCATCCGATCCGGACACGGCCTGGATCCGCCGACTGCAGTAAACCTCGGGATAAACAGAGAGACTAACATTAGTGTGGATGCCACTCTTTTTATGATGTAACGAGTACATCAGGTGTTATGGGAAGCGTTCCCGGTTCCGGCTGACCTAGTTAATGCAGCCTAACAATCAGTCATTTGATTTGAATAAAGAAAGTTAAAAATGTTCTATGTGTATGCCATAGTAAAGAGATGCGTTTTTAGTCTAGATTTAAACTGACAGAGTGTGTCTGCTTCCCGAACAATGCTAGGAAGACTGTTCCAGAGTTTAGGTGATAAATAGGAAAAGGATCGACCGCCTGCAGTTGATTTAGATATTCTAGGTATTTTCAACTGGCCAGAGTTTAGAGACCGCAATAGACGTGATGGAGTATAATGCGTTAAGAGCTCGCTTAAGTACTGGGGAGCTAAACCATTTATTGCTTTATAAGTAATAAGCAAGATTTTAAAATGTATGCGATGTTTAATAGGGAGCCAGTGCAGTGTTGACAGAACTGGACTAATATGATCGTACTTCCTGGTTCTAGTAAGAACTCGAGCTGCTGCGTTTTGGACCAGCTGGAGTTTATTTATTAGGCGATCAGGGCAACCACCCAGTAGAGCATTACAATAATCTAGCCTTGAGCTCATGAACGCATGTACTAATTGTTCAGCATTTTGCATTGAAAGCATGTGACGTAATTTAGATATATTTTTAAGATGGTAGAATGCAGTTCAATAAAGAGTCCGACTTGTGGTATCTTGTCACATTTTGAAACATTAATGAGATCTCTTCTGAAACTCTAGAGGAGAGAAATCTGCAAATCAAGAGACTAAATTTACTCTCCATTTACCATCATTGAAACGATTGAGATATTAAAAGGTTTCATTTGTGATTTTGCACTCCTACGGGAGAGTGACATAGCAGGATCTGATTAAAGCGCCTCTGATCGTTGTGTTTGCTAATCATAAACTCCTCGCTCCTGTCACGTCTGCATTGCCAGGCTTGAGGATATCAGCTCTTGAGTGGATTATGTCATAGGCTATATGGTCAAAGCTGTTAAGTTAACAGTCATGAACTCGTATGAACATTTCATGAACCTATCTCTGATATATTATGCATGCAGATGAATATTGGTTACCGATCTGGCATACTTAATACTGCTTAATGGGCAATCTTTATAATATAGTAGCCATTTTTAATGACTCTTTATATGTGTGTAAATGCTGACTGTGCCTGTGAAATTGCATATCAGCTGATTCATTTGCAGATAAATTGAGGCCATGATATTCATTTTCACTGCTCAGCTCAGGCTAAACACATTTATGATTTTTTTTCCTGTGATAATGAAAGGGATAGGTAAAACATATACTGTACTAATACTCAAATCTCTTAAATGCATGAATGTTTCGCCAATCATTATTACATATTCAGGTCTTTAGTGACCCAGATCTATATCCAACACGGATGGATCTCTACTTGTCACAATAATATAAAACTCTTCTTATATTAGAGTAACAATTACAGAAGAATAAAATAAAGCGTATTCTGTTACCTTTTGGAGCTTGGAAGGGTTCAGCCTGAGCAGATGTTTTATACCATCATCACTGTCTTCGTCAGAGCTCATTTCCCAGTACATTCAGCATCTGGCTCATATTCTCAAAACTATAATTTTCAACATCTTCAAAATCAATATTTACTTCTTCAACAGATCCATCAAGTGACTGACAGTAATATTAGATTGCGTTCAGATCTTGCTCTGCAGTAAATCGCCGAGCCATTTCAAGTTTTGCTGATGATTCTTCCTATTCTTTTGTTTTCTGCCTGCGGTGACTATGAGTGAAACTTCATCGTTGAGTATCAGACATTGCCACCTTGTGTAATAAAGATGAATTGCACTTATTCAGTCATCAGAGATTCAAATATTGTTGTGCAGAAAAAAATAAACTTGCACTGTTACACACCTAGGGTCGTTAGCGACCCTATACACATTTTTTTTACAAAAAATTAATGGGGAAACAGGCATTTTTTTAAATATAATTGTTAATAATGAACTGATTGAGTAATACTAAGAAGGTTGATGTCACAAGCTCTGCCTGGTATTCATTTGTAAATCGCTTCTTGTGCATTTGTAGATCCCCGCATGCATTTGTGGATTTTGAAATTCTAGTATCAAGACGTGCAGACAAACCCAAAAAAAATTGACTCCACCCACCGTTTATTTGTCACTAAGCCAATCAGATAACGGCCACATCTCGCTGACAAGTCATAGGAAGTTCTCGCTACACCCAATCACGATTTGCTTTAAATGCAGGCTTGAAGTGCTGTTTGTGTGGTTAAAACACCCCATTTACAAAAGATTTAAGGCGTCTTTATATTTCCATCAGGATCAGTGAATCAGGATAAACTCAGGATTGTACACAAATTATGATCATTCACAGATCCCGAGCATCATGATCAGTAACACCCTCACTACACCGGACACAAGCAACGTGACAGACCGTATTAGTGATTAGTGATAATTAGTGATGCTTTTTTTCCTGTGTAGTTATTCATTAATGACAGAACAGTAGTCTAGTGTTAAGTTGGATAAAGCACGTCAAAACTCAATTTACAGATGAATAGTTTATTTGAATAGTGAAAAGATGAATTATTTGCCATGGAGGGCCTGATCATGAGAAAACAAATTGGAAAAGAAAGAATGAGAGTAGCACACACTGTAAAGCACACTGCAAGATGTTCTCGTGCGCTCCGTGACACAAGCTCTCTAGAGAAAAGACTCAGATGGGAGAATTCTGCCTGCAGCATTTCCTCTCTCTTCTACCTTTGATCTGTCACAATGTCACAACTATAAAGGTCAAGGGAAAAGACAGATGAGGAAGGAAGAGATCTGATACACAAATTAGTTTATTGTTCCCTTTGCCCCATTCGTTCTGATTAGTTCTCTGCGTGTCACACATCAGGTCCTCTGAGCTCATGACGTTGAGCTAACTGTCAGAGCAGCTCTATGAAGAGTCCTGATGGAGTTCTAGTGGAGAAGGTTGATGTAACTCAGCCGTAAGAAAGCACTTGGGAATCTGTATCACATTTCAAAAGGAACAGTATTTATGTGGTGGGAAAGTGATGTCCTATCATGTTACTTTACTGTGCAAACATTGATCAAATGTTTTGTGGAAATTAGTCAACATTTTTCAAATCCGCCTACATATTAGTGATCGATTGATATGGCTTCATCAAGGAAAATGTAACTTTTTTTCTTTTTTTACAAAACTACGCAATATGGCCCCTTTGACTAAATGAAAGCATCAGAAATGAAAAAGAAAATTCATAGTTTTGAAGTGATTGTTCACAAAGCCCGTTCACAAAAGAGCCTGTGATGTCACCAGTCAGTAATCCTGCTCAAAAAAATAAATTCATGAAACCAGACGTGTCTTTGTGCGAAGATTCACAAAGCGACATTCCTTTGAATGTGTTATCTTCAAATCCTTCAATGATTCCACTGCTGACAGCACATAAGTTTAAATTGAATGCTTTCTGACTCATCGCTCTTCATTTGTGACCAGTCATCAGGTCCTGCACATGAAATCTTGTGGTTTGCATTTCCTATCCTGCTTAGAGCTGAACACATTAGCCTAAGCATTATTACAGCTTGACTGCTTTTCATAAAGAAACTCAGCATGAAATGAATGTGTGAGACTGCCCACTTTTATGAAGTTGTTTGGTGAGATAGATTAAAACGTACGCATGAAGTAATTCTGTGTGGTGCTGTAATCACAGACCTGCACAAGCACACAAATTCAGTCTCAAACAGCTGGCCGCAGAAAGGGAAAGACAAAAGACAAAAAAGCCACTAAAGCCAAAGAGTAAATATTGGCGGACATAATAAGAGAGAAGAGACAGAGCAGCGGTATTTCAGAAAAATAGAAAATATAGGCTGAACAACAGAACGACAGACAGACAGAACTACAGATAGATAGAATGGCAGAATGATAGATAGAACAACAGAACGATAGATAGAACGACAGGTAGATAGAATGGCAGAACAACAGAACAACAGAACGATAGATAGAACGACAGACAGACAGAACTACAGATAGGTAGAATGGCAGAATGATAGATAGAACAACAGAACGACAGACAGACAGAACTACAGAATGGCAGAACAATAGATAGAACAACAGAACGACAGACAGACAGAACTACAGATAGATAGATTGGCAGAATGATAGATAGAACAACAGAACGACAGACAGACAGAACTACAGAATGGCAGAACAATAGATAGAACAACAGAACGATAGATAGAACGACAGACAGACAGAACTACAGATAGATAGAATGGCAGAATGATAGATAGAACAACAGAACGACAGACAGACAGAACTACAGAATGGCAGAACAATAGATAGAACAACAGAACGACAGACAGACAGAACTACAGATAGATAGATTGGCAGAATGATAGATAGAACAACAGAACGACAGACAGACAGAACTACAGAATGGCAGAACAATAGATAGAACAACAGAACGATAGATAGAACGACAGACAGACAGAACTACAGATAGATAGAATGGCAGAATGATAGATAGAACAACAGACAGACAGAACTACAGATAGAATGGCAGAACAATAGATAGAACGACAGACAGACAGAACTACAGATAGATAGAATGGCAGAATGATAGATAGAACAACAGACAGACAGAACTACAGATAGAATGGCAGAACAATAGATAGAACGACAGAACGATAGATAGAACGACAGGTAGATAGAATGGCAGAACAATAGAACAACAGAACGACAGACAGACAGAACTACAGATAGATAGAATGCCAGGTAGATAGAATGGGAGAACGATAGATAGAACAACATAATGATAGATAAAACGACAGGTAGATAGAATGGCAGAACGAAAGATAAAGCGACAGGTTGATAGAATGGCCAAACGATAGATAGAACAACAGAACGACAGACAGACAGAACTACAGATAGATAGAATGGCGAACGATAGATAGAACAACAGAACGACAGACAGACAGAACTACAGATAGATAGAATGGCGACGATAGATAGAACAACAGAACGACAGACAGACAGAACTACAGATAGATAGAATGGCAGAACAATAGATAGAACGGCATAACGAAAGATAGAACGACAGGTAGATAGAATGACAGAACGATAGACAGAAAAACAGAACGACAGATAGATAGAATGACAGAACAATAGAACAACAGAACGACTGATAGATGAACGACAGAACTATAGATATAACGACAGAACGATAGATAGATGGATAGATAGAATGACAGATGAATAGAACAGAGACAGACAGACAGATAAATAGATAGATAGATGAACACAGCTCAGATCAACCACAATCACCTCATTTATCTTATTTCATCAAACAATATTCGTACACCCACATTCTACCATCCCTCGGCACATTGGGGTGTCGATCTGCTCCATGAGGTTTCTATATTCCTCCGCTCTCCATCCAACGCCAATGAAGTGGCTCTCTGAGACGATTCCAACAGCGCAATTATTTTGATCAAACAGCAAATTATCTCATATGTGCCGAGCTCTCTGTGGCACCATGGGGCTGTTTCTGTTTTATCAGAGAGGAAGAGAGCAGGTACATGTCATGTTGTGAATAACAATGCAGGAGGAAGTAAAGGAAGGAAGGATGATGGGGGGGGGAGTTCCTGGCAGGGGAAGAGGAGGTGCTCTTCGTCAGCCCGAGAAAGGTGGAAAATGAGGTGAAACGTCAAGGTGAATTTGTGGGCATGTGCTCTCACTTTTAGAGACGTGTAATTGTCTGAAGAGTGGAATGACAAGGAGCTAACGGACACCTTCACAAAGGTCAAAGACATTTTATACTGAGAGACAAATGTGTGACCGAGGCTACGGAGGGAAAGTGTCACGGACATAAAAATGTCTCCACAAATCCAGAGCTTCCAGAATAAAAACAAAACCAAGATTGGAACGGGATGGTCTGATTATGAATGATTTATGATGTAACATAACTCTTACTGTCCGTCTATTTATCATGTCAAGCTCTGCATGGAAGCCAAGAAGCAAAAACACAACATACATATGAAAACCATAAATAAATCAGAAGATTGTACTTGATAAAGCATCGCTGCTAAGGTGCTCATTTGAGGTAAAACTGGAGCGTAGCCTCAACTGTATCTAGGGAGAATATTGCAATGCTTTCCCATTTGATATTGCTGATAAAAGAGAAGGCAGACACCTGGAGGAGCTCTTCAGCTGACAGACTTCAGCACTACGGACAGCTCCAGAAACCTGCAGTCTACTTCAGTGCCAATGGCTGCAAATCCCAGTGAAATCAATGCACCACATGTACTCTATTTACCCCATTTGCTGTTTGCTGCTTGAATTTACCCCTAGCTGCTGAAGGGCACTCACAGACTGCACGGGACCTTCTGTAGACTCTGTAGAGCAAGTTTGGAATCATAATTAGACTGAGAAAGGACTTGAAAACATGATTGGTAGAGGTCTAAATCTCTACATTTTATTTCAAAACCCACTGCTGTTTATCTTCATACACTGTCGAGTAAAAAAATAGTGGTAAAATTGAATGTGCTAAATAGCAGTATAATAAATAAAAATACAGTTTAAAAAAATACATTGAAATAATGCAAATTGATGACTTTAACAAACACATACACTATCGATTAACAACTTCTGTGTTACAGTAACCTATAGTAGGTCTACTTACATTAGGTCTATCTTTTGTCTTTCGTAAAAAAACGACAAGGTTTGTGGGTGGCTCCCGTTCACCAGTGGTGAGAATTTAGGAGGAGGGACAAACCACAAACCGGCAACAGGGTGTTGGATGCCCAGGCTCATCGATGCACAAGGGGAACAAAGGATAGTCCGAGCCAACAGAAGGTCTACTGTGGCACAGTCACTCAAAACTTTAATGATGGCTATGGGAGGAATGTGTCACAACACACTGTGCATCACACTCTGCTGTGTAGCCGCAGATCAATCAAAGTGCATTTAATGACCCCTGTCCAGCTTCGAAAGCGCCAACAATGGGCATGCGAGCATTGGAACTAGACCTCGGAGCAGTGGGAGAAGGTCACCTGGTCCGATGAGTCCTATTTTATTTTGCATCACGCGGATGGCTGTATATGTGTGTGCCGTTTACCTGGGGAAAAGATGCACCAGGATGCACTGTGGGATGACGACAAGCCGGTGGAGGGAGTGTGATGCTCTGGGCAATGTTCTGCTGAGAAACCCTGGGTCCGGCCATTCATGTGGACTTAAATGTGACACATGCCATCTACCTAAACATTGTAGCAAACCGGGGGCCCTCATTCATCAACAGTGCGTTGAAAAAAGTTTTATATTTAGTCCTACAAATGAAATTTAGAATGTGCCTAAGTACAAGAAAATCCATATTTATCAAACATGAGCACACTGTACTTTGTCTTTTTTATTCCGGCTTGTTGAGGAGTTCGGTGAGGGAACTGGATGTAGGTTGGGGCCAAGGCAATTGCATCCAACATTTGTCATGGCTGTCTTTTATAGGGTTTGACACCAATTACGCATCTTGTTTGAAACTACAAAAATTATAAATTGAGTGTTTTATAATTAAAGGAAACACAGAATATTTGTGATTTGATAAATAAGGGCCCAGGTACACTCCTTGATGACAATGGTGTTCCCTGGTGGAAGTGACCCTGCCACATTGCACACATTGTTTAGGAATGGTCTGAGGAACTAGCCTGGCATGGCCATACTCAATTCTAGTCAGAATATGAGTCTGGTACCGCTCCATTGAGCTTTGATTATGGGGCGTGTTTCAACCGAGCCAGGAAAGACCTCAATTGGATAGACCCACAACCAATCAGAGCAACGGAGCGACGTGTAGCGTTAGTTGTCAAATGTCAACAGAACTCAACTGCACTGTGTTGTCAAGTCAGTGTTTTTCTCCATGTCCGCGGGTTGAAGCGACCCCAATTATGTGATTATATAAACCCAGGAATGCGAATTTTAGCAGGCAACCTTGCCAAAATAACATATTTTGCCAACCAATAGCCATTTTTTTCCGGAGAACCCCCTGGAAAGTTATTGTTTTGGGCTATAGTTTTGAGTAGCAATTGTGCGCGACATTGCAAAAAAACGTGGCAACCCTGTCTGCACGCGGGCTGGATTAAGTAACGTTACAAGAAAAAGATGAGTGTAAACGATCTTTGCCAGTATTGTAATAAAAGAATTTAAGAAAAACACAGAGTACTTACCAACACTATCATCGTTTCTGAGAGAAATAGTGAAGGTGAATGCAATTACGAACAAGTTCTCCGTTTAGGATAAGAGCAAATTCAACCCAAAGCGCCTTCGATGACGTGGATAATTACGTTACTGTTGATCATCTGTCCATCATCGTCTAAAGCCCGCCCTGACAATTTCATTGCTCCGAACAGTTTCTGTTCGGGCATAATAACTCCTCTATGGATCGAGACCAGACCGAATTGCCCAAGCAAAAAATGGTGTGGGCGGGGCTAAATTCAGCTGGCATCCAGGCTACTGAGGAACATGATGAAGAGTTTAAGGTGTGCCTCCAAATTCCTCAAATTTCTCAATTCAATTGAACATCTGCTGGATGTGAAGGACCAACAAGTTTGATCCATCTTGTAACCTACAGGACTTGAAGGATCTGCTGCTAACGTCTTGGTGCCAAATACCACAGGACACCTTCAGGGGTCTAGAGGAGTCCATGCCTCGTCAGGTCGGCACTGCTTTTGGCATCATGAGGAGGACCAACAGCATATTAGGCAGGTGGTCATAATGTATTTGCTACTTGGTATCTCTCTCTCTCTCTCTCTCTCTCTCTCTCTCAATATATTATATATATATATATATATATATATATATATATATATATATATATATATATATATATATATATATATATATATATATATATATATATATATATATATATATATATATATATACCTATTAAAAATGCATGGTAAGTAAGCATTATTCTATTGTCTTTATGGAAATATATGGGTACTGCATATAGGACAATCTGTCAATACATTCTAGAAGCTGAAATCATGGGAGGATTGTTTCATGAAAATTAATACCCTTTCTTTCAAATTTTCACAAAAACTGCTGACCACAAACTTTTCTTTCTATGGCACGTCTCCAGGTCTAACATTCTGTGGCGAGAGAGAACAGGAGAGAGGTGCATGCTTCTGTTAAATGAATTTCAGACCAATCCGAGCTTGTTTGTCGTACAGAATGAGTTTTTAGAGCTTGGCATTTTTGTTGATGTCTTCTATCGATAACACATGTTGAAACTGAGTTGCAAAGTGAAACAACGGCAAACTGTCAGCGGGAAAGACTGACTACTGCCATTCAGCCAAAGCTTATATTTTCAGATCCCTGAACTGTTTGAGACTCCTCTGTCCATGTCATAATGCATGCTAACCACTAAACAGTGTATCAGACAGCTCTTGTGGCAAGTGGGCATGCAAGGGAAAATTAAACAGCAGTAGAGCAGGGAATAAATCCGATACGACAAAACATAAATGAGATGAAGAAAATCAAGGAGTACACTGACTGATTATTGTCGCTATATGACATACTGAAAACAGTATGCTATGTTGTTGAATTATTAATTTAACCAACTGCTTCTAAATGCATGGTGTTAACAAAACCATTGTTGAAACATTTGCAGTTAGCCTACTGTATGAATAAAAACAATACTACAACACAACATAAATACAGTACAATGCGATTTCAGGGCACAAGGCATAAATCTTTATTCCTATTTCAGATTGCGCACTTTTACATTTGTAATAGGCCTACATTATGCTGAAGTGTCTCGTCTGTCAGCTAATCTGATGTTCACTACTGTAATGAATATGAATGTAACTTTTTAATAACCAGGGGAAATTCCTGACATTTACATGCTTAGGACGTTTGTGTTGTAAAAACGTACAGGTATAAAAACGGTGTCTCCTTAGGCAATGTTTTCTCAGTAAAATATAGCCTAATTTCCTATTAATTCAATAGAATGCATGAGTTTACTAGGGATACCAATATGGTGGTGCGGTTGCTTCACTTTTTATGACGTCATGAGCAATCCAGTTCTCTATATAGAAAGTATATATAGTGTGTTTTATTGTCTATAGTTCTTGTTTAGCACAATATTAAGGGACATGGTGAAGGACAACGGGAGGACAAATTATGTCAATGCTTTTTGGGAACGTAAAAGTTTTGAGCGAAAACGTAAAATCATTTAAATATATTTTTTCTCCCATCTCATATTTTTTCAACAACCATGTCTCTTTGTCTCTATATTGGCTCTGTTCGATATAGATTCATTTTACCTCCATACATTTACAGTGTTTTCCTGCAAAATTTGAATTATCTTTTTTTTTTTCTTTTTTTTTGGTAACTGTTTATTACAATATATGCAATATCACACAAGTAGTAATGTGATGTGGCTGTATATCAGCACGGCTGTGATTCAGTGCGGCCTCGTGCCTATGGGCAAGCGTGCTGAAATACAGTCATATCACACGGCAACAAGTGTGATATTGTGTTTAACCAACAGTTCGATGGCACAAGAGTTGCTTCATTGAAGGTATTTATGAAGTTACTTATTGTATTATGAAGAGTATTATGGAATTATGAGAGAGATGGACTAAAGGAGTGTATTAGCTACCTGCTTCTGATATAGTATTCATTCTTCAGGTCAATGTCCATAGGCCTGATATTATATCCATTACAAAAAATCAGTTTGAATATCCGTGATCTTGTCTTTGTCCTTTTAAAAGTTATGGGGATTTCCAAGACAGCGCTAAAACAAATTTCTTGTTTACAACCAGTCACTCCAAGGCAGTCTTTGCCGCCGTTAGCGTCTCACGATCACTAACGGACCCTTTCTCAATACTAAATATTAAAATAATTTTTATTGAACATCGATATTTACATCAACAACAATAGCCATGATAAAAGACAATAGGAAATAAACACAAGCAAACTGTTTAGTCAAACGCTCTAGTACATGATTTAAGTTAAAACTTTATATTTATTTCCTAAATAGTTAGGAAACGATCGGCTTGGTCTGGAACAAGTAATAGATTAATTAGACCCATGGATTGAATGTTTGATATACCCCCAAATTAATTATATCTCATGTTTAACCACTACTGTATCTACATAAGCACCAGCGGCAAAATCCAGAAGGACTGGCTGAGATGAAGCTGTTCTCTGTGGGTACATGAGCGCTGAACGGCCACTGCCGGTCTGGAGCTCGCATCTGCGAAAGCATCAAAAGAAGTAGGCTAGGTGCTATGTTTATATACAAGTCACATATTTGAAGTCTAAATAACTACATTCTCGCCTAACAGTATTATTTGTAAAAAAAAGAAATATATGGCTGATTTGCTCGACCGGCCAAGAAACAAACAAAAGTGAATCTGTACCAGTGCTGATACTGGGAGAATATCGCACGGCTGGAAAAGGCTCTCAGCCAATCAGATTCGAGAACCAGAAAGAATTGTTGTACAAATACATACATAGGAACATACATGCACGCATATGTTGAAGTACTGTAACTTACCGAATAGTAATATTACAAAAATGGAATTAAATATTTTTTGTAAAATTATTTTGTTAATGTTTATATGTGTGTATAAAACTATTTATAAATATCTATTTGTGAAACGATATGTGCAGGGGCAGAATGAAAATATTAATTATTTCTGCAATCCCATTTGGTGCTGCTGAAAAAATAATACACTTCAACATTAAGCATGCCTGTAAGAGTCTCTTAAATCAAAAAAAAAAAAAAAACCTTTTAGTTATGAATTCGCTCATATCAAAAAGGTAATGGAAAGGTTAAAGAGCTCTGAAGCCATCTGTGGAGATCAGAAATGAACAGCTCCTGTGTGGAAGAGAAGGGACATCTAAATGGCACGTGAGATGGGAAGCTGGCTGTGCGAGGAAACGAGCGAGTGCTCCAATATGACACAGCTCCAGACATTAGCATATGTTCACCGAGAGGCAGTCAGTTTGACAAGAGATAGTGCGGGTGTGTGTGTGTGTAGAGTCTCAGAGAGAGTGAGAGACTGCTTTAGGCTAGGCCAGTCACATTCACTTTATCAGTATGGCTGATGACATGAAGGTAGCCGGTATAGTGCATTGCATTAAGGGACCCAACTGCATTATGGTATGTGCATTCATTGTAGCTTAAATAAAAACACAGATATTTTACCAAATAATTTGACAATAAAAAGTGCTCTAAAACTTTGTATTGTCAATTAAACTCTACTGAGTTTAACTGCTTATTTTTTTGATTATTTATTTATAATGGAATGTACCCGTGCCCTCAATTTTATGCAGCTGTATTTTCTTCGCTTATAGTTAAAATTGCAGAATGACCCAGGATCAAGATTCATCAGTTTTTTATGAGGGATGTCAAATGCTTTTCAATTTCTAATGGATAATTAAGTCTTTTCACAGTTGTCACAATGCATTAACCTTATTAAGTTCAGAGTTCTGAGCCCAATTAAATTAGTCACAGGAATGTGGAGCACATGGAGGACTGGCTTGTGGCCAAACTGAGAGGTTCTGAGGACAGATATGGGACACCAGGTCAACGGCAACATTAGTTAATCTAACCTCAGAGAATATACAGTCCTGCACTGAACAGCTCCAGCAGGGAGCTTTGCGGGATCTTTGATGCAAAACATATTATTAAATAATTAATATGTTGACTCACTCCAAACCCATTATTTTCTTTTGTTTGATGAAAATACTAAGATATGCTATATCTTGCTATAGAATATAATATTGAAATTTTAGATATGCTATATAAAATAATAAGAATGCTCAAGCTGCTATTTTCGACAGAAAAGTCATAATATGAGGAAGTACGAATTCTCAAGACTTTCATAAAAAAATACTAAGTGTGATTTTTAATTATTTTATTTAATCATTTAAATAATTTGAAAATTATAATAATGAATAATTAATTTTTGTAATAGCCCTTGTGCAATAAATATTTTGATCAAAAGCAGAATAAGAAAAAAAAATGACTCCAACCAACACACACACACACACACACACACACACAGAAAAATACATACATTTATAAAACAATTTATAAAATCAAATAACTATAATTTAGCTATAAAATGAAAATACTCTAAACATGATCTTTGGAAGTAAAATGCATCTTTATTGTGTTAAACAAGAGCCATTTATGAAACTATGTATGCAGGGCCAGAATGGAAGAAGAAAGCTGAAGTGTTATCGAAAAACTTTTGGAAATATTATTTCTGCAATCCCATTTGCTGCTGCTGAAATATACACTTCAACTTTAAGCATGCCTGTCCAAGAAGTCTCTTAAACCCCCTGGTTTTATGAATTTGCAAGTCACGTGGACTGCTTGGTTTTTTAATGATTTTTGAGTGTGTCATTTTTGGGTGTGTCATTCACTTCGACTGTATTGAACAAAGAGCAGGCAGGAAAAAAGAAATCACACAAAATAACTCCTTTTGTGTCTCAAATAAAAAAGAAAGTCATACGGTCATGGAATAACATGAGGGTTATTAAATGACGACAATTTTCTTTTTAATCAGCTCTTTTCCTTACAACAATTCATGGTAATCAAGCTCCAAAAAGAACAAAAAAACATCATTATTTAAAAAAAAAAAAAAAAAAAAAGCTACATGAAGTTTCTTAAAAAAATAACCTTTTTTTGCACAGAAAATACAGAAGCATACACGATTGAGTAAAAATGACAGATTTCTCGTTTTTGGGTGAACTATCCTTTTATGTTCTCATTTAGCTGATGTTCTTATCAAAACCGTCTTAAACTACTGGGGCCAATCCCAATGGAGCAATGGGGTTTCGTGTTTTGCTCAGCGGTGATAGTTCACAGATTGCACTAGCTCTTTAACCACTAGTCTCCAGCACACACACCCACGCATAACAAATGTAGGCTGCAATAGGTGGCTAAAAACCAAAGAACCCCCATGAGGTTTAGAAGCCCACTGCAATGCAGACAAACACATTATGTGTGTGTGTGTGTGTGTGTGTGTGTGTGTGTGTGTGTGTGTGTGTGTGTAGGAAGTAATGGAGAGAGTAGGGTAAAGAAGGAACAAACAGAACAACAGTGACTGAGTGAGTGTGTAAATCGTTTTTCAGCATACGACTGGCTGGATTCAGAGTCCCTCAGTGCCACTGCGACACACTATATAGCAGGTATGAGGCGGCGTTAGTATGCAGGTCACACACGCTGGTGAAGTGGAGAGTGGCCCTGCAGTACACACACATACGACGTAGTTGTCTTTCAGCCCAGTCAGTATGGCCTTTACACACCTGTGTTTACGAACTGCAAATCTTCTACACTAGGAGTGCAGTTTCTTACAGTTTCTGCCTAGGTGCTAAAAGACAAAAACAGAATTCCACCATATAGTATTATGATATGATTTTACCATCCATAAATGCCATGTGATTAATCAGTCTAGAGTAGAAAAATAATGACATCATGACAACTCTGATTGGCTGATGGCACCGCAAGAAAACAAAACCTGGCTATTTTGAACTTTGACGTCAATGGTGCCACAAAAATGTGGCACTGATAAACCATATAATAAAATATTATCAAGTTTAAAGATTTGCTGAATTCGACTGTGTTGTGGACCAAGCTAACCAGTAAACAATGTACATCTTGTGCAAAGCTACATATTGTGTAATATGCAGTGATGTTCTAATTATGCATGTTATGCACACTCCTTATGGAATTACCATAGTGATGAATATGATCAAAAAGATTTGAGAATGATTAAATGAGATATACTATGTGTTAAGTGGTATACATTAATGTTAAGTGGTATCTTAATCTTTTCGAGAGCTGTATATAATATTTACTGAGAAAATAACTTTTTTTTTGAAATTTTGAAAACTCGGAATGAAGATTATTTAAAGGTCTTGTAGAAGGTGAACCTAGAATGATAGAGATGCTTCTTAGACAACAAACACACACTAATAATATTACACATATTGAAACTTACTGCCAAAGTGGGAAGCGTCTCAAAAAGCTCCTGCTAATTTTCTACAGATTGTTCAATTAAGAATTATCATTAAGTGCTTAAGCTAATCAAAATATTATCTACATAAGTATCAATTAGTCACATTCACTCAGAATTTTATTGGCACGTCAAGGTCTGTGAGTTTTGTGTTTCTCCAAGGAAAACTAGATTTTTACCGTGCCTAAATGCAAGAACCAGGAGAGGATCTGTTTACTGTCTATCTGTGAGGAAGACCAGCTATTACAGTGACACTCAAATGTCCTGCACTGATGACAAACCTGGGAGAACATCTACCTGTAACTCACCAGCAGCGACCTCCAAACAGATCGAAACCAGGGTCAGTATCTGCGACAAGAGCAGTCACATCAGTATCACAGAGAAGGCTGTGTGGCGCTAGTATCGGCAAATCCCACTCTGCCTTAACAGCTAGTTTATCAAAGTACTCAATCTAAACAAACAGCCTGAGCCGACATGGAGGATCTGGGTTTCCATCCCAGAATCCCAGGATGCCAGATACCACTAAAAATCAAGAAACAAGTCTAAAAATGAATACTCAAGTGCATTCATGAAATGAATCTAATGCTTTAACAACAACAGATCAGCAATGGTGACATTTGTTTGGTCACTTACATATAGGAGGAAAGACTTCAGGACTTCGTTAACTAAAACTGTTAAAAACATTTCTGCCAACTGAAATAATGCTAAAATATATATATAAACATACACAAACACAGGTTATATTTACAAACTGCAATGTGTGCGTGTGTGTGTGTGTGTGTGTATATATATATACACACACACTATATATCGCAGTTTGTAATATAACGTATGTATGTTTATATATATATATATACACAAACTGTGATTGTATCTAGATGGATCGATTTGACAAGCTGCAAAGCTGCTTTGAAACTATATGCATTGTGAAAAAAAACACTATACAAATTATTGTGAATTTAATTAAACAATAAAAATAAAAAAATAAAAGCCAAAAATATGAATAGAACTGTCAAATAAAATTTTTAGTAATTGAAGATGTAGAATTATGTATTTGTGTTATTTTTTAAGTGTCCCAACCACTAGCAGTGCCTTGATCCTTGCAGTTCCAAGTTTTCGGCAGCTGCCAATTAGCAGACGCTCTTATCCAAGTGACATACAACCGCAGTGCAGTGGGGCAGGTATTAAAGACACTCAACGTGCCCAAGGGCATTGACTCATTCGGATTCAAACCAAGAACCCTTCGCTACCTAGTCAAGTATCCAAAACTGCTCAGTTACTCATAGTCTACACAAATGTTGCCCGTCCCCGCTGGGAGATCTGGCTGTCTCCTCCAAGCTTCCACTTCATCCTTCGCAGATCCAAGCCAGTGGCGCGCAGTGCCGTAAAGCCTATATAATCCCACTTATCTTTGATGTCATCTCTACTTACAGGCCTCATCAAGAGCATTGCACTGCACGCTTCACCAACAACAGATGAACAGCAAGAGACAGGAGGGTTCATTCCATTTTCTCACCGTCCTTAAGAGATATTCTTCAAGTTTCAGAAATAGGTTTTGATTTTGTGCCAGTTTGGAAGGATTTTGAAAGTCTTAAGCTCATAGCAAAAAGGAACGAGGCATCCTTTATCAATCATTTAGAATTACAATTTGGAAAATTCTGAGATAAACATCTATTGTGTCAGCATGTATTTAGAAATAATGTGGAATCAATGGTCTTTCATTTCCGTTAAATTGTACTACCATGAAAGTGAAAAATGATTCCAGACGATTGACTCTGGAAAAGTAATAAAGTGGTTCACAAGCGCTGAACAGAATCTTTTATTATCACCAAGGATGGTCCAATCGATACTACAAAAATGTAAATCAATGTTATTGAAATCAAACAAAAGCTTGTCGCATTTGGAAATAATGATTATTTTATCCTTTCCGTATGGAATTTTTGAAAATGACCTGATATGCTCTTATTTAGTCATTCACCCCCCAAAAAAACATATTTTGCTTCTTTTTATTTAATACAACACAAGAGAGGTGTTTTTAGGGATGTACAAATTATGACAGATTCAAATTATGGCCGATAATAAGAAGCTGAGTAAAATTTGCATTATTATGACAGATATGACCAAAAGAAAAAATGATATTGCTCTGTTGTAAAAACTATACATTACATTTTCACAAATATATTTTCAACATTGATAATATTAATAAATTTTTCTTGAGCACCAAATCAACATATTGGAATAATTTCTCAAGTATTAAAGATCCCGGCCCCCAATAGAGGGAAAAATACTCTGGTAGTCAATGGGGACTGTGTTCTGCTGAACACAAAGGAAGATATTTGGAAGAATGTTTGTAACCAAGCAGATCTAAGACATGTATACATGTTTGGAACACCTTTAAGGGTGAGTAAATGTTCCTTGATCTTTTGGCATATAAGAGTTCTTTGTATCATTAATACATCCTGCAAGTTCCAATTTAAAACACCCTCGTCATCAATAAAAACGCATTTATATAATCAAGCTGTAAAAAAGCTTTGTTTGGTGGTGGTGGCATGTGATGTCAGAGGGGCACAATGATTTGCATACGACTTCCTCTGGAGCAAGACAACAATGCCTACTTTTACATCATCACATCGTTGTCCCCGTCCACTGGTGTACAGTCAATGAGCAGCGAGTGGATCTAAAGTAGTTTTTACGATAAGATTGTGATAATAACAAGATTGTGCAGCCACGCAGACGTTGTGCTGTTCTTGGCTGTGGAAAAACATCACCTTCGCATAAGCCGCCAAAGGATCCCGATGTCGGAGAAAAATGGATTCAGTTTATTTTTAACAAACGTTCTAGTCACATCAGTGACTTGCGTGTTTGTACCGTACATTTTACCAACAAATGTTTTGAGAACAAGTCGCAATGCGATTATGGCTTTGCCCAAAAACTTTTGCTCAAAGATCAGGCTGTGCCAACTGTTCAAGGACCCTGCAAACTGTAACATTTCATTTTTAAACCGTTAATGAGTTGAATTCATAATGATTTAACCTAGTATTTTTACGTCAAAGAATGGTCTCTTTATAATGGCTAAAGCTGTCGATGGACACTTGCCAAAACTCCCGTTATAGTGACGCTCTTAAGCCCAATTTATACTTCTGCGTCCAGTGTACGTCGTAGGCTGTGTGTAGCACGTGTAGACTATGACGTACCCTGACGTGCACCTCTCCAAAAATGTAACAAGGTGTCGATTCGACACGGACCGCAATCGCTGTGATTGGTCTGCCAGAACCCCTCCCTCAGGGGTACCATGCTACCTCTGCATGTGTAACTGCGTGTTGCTGTGGACAACGACCCAAAAGTATAGTTGTAAATCGACACGTAGCCCACGAAGCTACGGCGCAGGTCCGACGCAGAAGTATATATTGGCCTTTACACTACATAATGAATCTTGAATCTCTTACTGTATTTACATTGTGTTTGCATTGTTAGTTATGGTGAAAGCATTTTTGTGAGAGTGCAGAGATCACTGCATTCACACAACCAACAACCTTGTCCGTCATATCTATGGAAGCAGAATAGACTCATTAATAATTCATGCAAAAAAACATGATGCACACGTGTAGGCAATTTCAAATGCATGAAACCAAATTCATGTGCACAAAAAACGATTTACGTATGACTTTCCTGGCAGCGCTCACCTCCCACCCGGATCAGTCGTACTCTTTAGCCAATCAGATTTAAGCTTATCAATTGGCCAATCTTAATCGCGTGATTACCTGGTGTTATGTCATCAGCTTTTGACAACCGATCAAGTCATGGCTAAGCAGAGGTATGTGCAGTTTGATCTGTTCATTTCTGTGTTTAGAGAAACTAAGAGGTTAGAGATCAGTTGTAGTGATAGTTTATTAACTGCTGTTTAGGCTACATGTAAAAGTATTGATGGATTATTATGATTACTTCATTAAGAATTATTCATGTGCACACCATACATTGTTAGGATTTTAGATTCATAAACTCTATAGAAAGCATAACAATGGTTTGAATGATGAGAGATGATGTATATAAATAGACGATTATGAAAAATATAAAAATTTTGGATATTTTCCACATGGTCTTGTACTATTATTTAATTAGGAAAGAGCAGTGTCAGCAGTGCGTTTGTACCTGCATGTCATGTCCACCACACATTCAGCTGATGATGATAATGTATGTAATGAAGTGCATACACTGGAGACCATGTACTTTTCATCTATGCTTTGTTTTAAACTGCATAAATATGCAGTTGTATTGTTTTAGATTTCCAAGACAGATGATGTATGAAGTTGCAGAGACAACCAGTACCTTGACCTTACCCTTCCTAGTGTAATTCTTTCAAAACAGTCATGTTGCAAGCCATTTATTGTTTCAACAAGAGGTTGAAAGTCATGCATTGTTACTGTATTAATGTACACACTCAAGGAATAAAGCTCTGCTATGCATTTTTGTTTTATTGCTCTTGTTTTATGTCAGAATTAAAAGATTCAAAGACATTTGCTACAGTTGATGTATACATTTATTAATTTGAAAGTAATTTGAAAGAATAATACCTATACGAAATGACTTTGCCATGATTAAAGAGATAGTTCACCCAAAAAGTAGATAAATGTTTATGGCCAAATGATACATTTAAGTGAAAAGTTAACAAATGAAATGTGTTCAATCTAGTCATCACTTGACCTCTATCTGTCAGAACGTATCAGATTTTGGTTTGATATTTAAAGCAGTCAGCACATAGTTCAAGAGGTGCAGATAGAAGAAGCAGGAGATTAAGTGACCGTAAAATAATTGAATCTAGTTACTATATATGTTACTATATGCAATGATATTACGCAGCGCCTGAAAATAGGCTAACTTCCGTCAACATAACCAACTTGACAACCTGCTTGCACAGAGAGCTTTCTGGGGACTATTTTCAGGCGCTGCGTAATATCATTGCGCCTGCTGCACCCACGGTACGGCAGCAAAGTTCCCTGATTATTACGCAGGAATGAGAGTGTAGTTCCTAGCCATATCGGTCTAGAAAAATCGCAACTTTTCATTTTCCGTCAGTCTTATTACACAATGTATACACATCACAACATGTAAATAGGATATTTTGCCGTCATTTTGTCACTTGTTGAGCAGTAGGCTATGTGGAGCCGTTTACCTCCAGACTTTGTGCTAAACTAGGCTAGCCGTGGGTGCATCAGACAAGAGTTATGGCACGCACTGAGATAAAAATGATATGTATGGACTTCTCTATGAATCTAACTCTGGGGGATACGGTGAATAAGCTAAAGTCCCAAAAAGTCGGTGTGTTCATTTAAGAGCAGTCACTCACTTCCAGCTTACTTTAGGGCAGTCTTATACCCTTAAATACAAGGGGGGAGACATTAACGACCTCCGCTGACTGAGACCACCCTATGAGAGATGCTCAGGCTCCGAACATCCATGTACTGCTGGTTCTCAGCGGGTGAAGATAGACACCGCTTCCTGACATTCTTCTGCGCTTTCATCTCTCCATCCTGCTCGGCTGCATCTCATTTAAATGTCTGTCATGCTCCCTGTCAGTTGACTGAAAGAAATAATTATCTTCTTAAGCTCATTATACCAAGAACAGCTTTAGCACTTATAGCCCACTGAGCAGCTGTGAGCTAACACAAGGTGAGGCAAATCTAAAGCAGAAATCCATTATATGCTTGTCTTTGAGGGATGAATTTGACGGTTCATAATGTCAAACCTGTAAAGGATTTATATATGTTTATATGTTTTCTTCTGTTAAAGAGCTGAATTTTAATATGAAGCACTCAATGTGTGACTAGCCTGCTAATTTAAAGGAATTGTTCACCCTGATATTACAGTTGGGTTTCATTTTGCTTGATAGCTATAATGGAGGGGACTGTTAACTTAAATGTAGGTCATTTTCTCACAAAAAGCTATTATATGGCTTCAGAATACTGAGAATACAGTGCACAACTCATATGAACCTCTTTTATGATGATTGTTTATCTATTTATTTATTTATTATTATTTTTGGAGCTTGTCCCAGGGCACCTTAATTAAAAGAAACAGTCGGGGAACAAAATAAATACAAATAATGATAATTTACTGGGTTAATTATATCTTTACACAATTAACATGCTGACTGTTGACAATAATACTAATAATTTTGTTAAATGATGCTATAAAACACTTTAATATACCACTGTATTGTTAATTGGGATCATCAGTATTTAACAACATCTGGCTTGTTTTATTAATTACAGACAGTATTGTATATTAACGCACATTCAAGCTGAAGTTAATAGAGAATTTTATTTTTATTTTTTATCACATTTACTGGACCTTTGACATAAAACCGCTTTACTCCATTAGTCGATTTATGCCCACCCATTATTACGACAGACATTTATTAGCAATAAGTAACCAAAAAGCGTATTGTAACTTGACAGGTACCTTCCCTTGAGGTCAAAGCTCCACCTAGAAATTACACAAAAATGTATTCTTAGAATCTTAAAACTAGTACTACTATACCTTTGAAGCAAAAATGCATTTTAATACAAACGAAAATACATTTTATACTATATAGATATATACATACATGCCCCTATAATCATAATTTGTGTGAAAAGGTATACAAGTTTTACCGTTTTACTGCCTTTTGTGTTAATTTCAGCTGGAAACTGCAGTGAAATGTATGTATAGGTTGTTGGGAGCTAGGTTAAGGCATTTTTTCCACTCTATGTTGGAGTTTTTAGGGTGAACATCAAGATAAGTTTGTGTTTATTTTGGTTTTGTACCATTATGTAAAACATCATTTGACACTTGTCCCCTCAGCTAATGCTTCCCCCAGGACACCACACACACCTCAGGCCTTCTGTCCATCATCCCAGCGTTCTGTCCGCTGTGACCTTGACTGAGAAATTACCTCTGCCTCACCTGTTCAACCTGTCAGGCATGCACACATCACTCATCACACATGCTGGTAACAGTACAAAAATCAGCTGCCATCACGCATTTGAATGTGTCAAACACATTCGCACACATATGCACCGTTTTAAAAGCTAGTGAGCCACATACACATAGAACATTTAGGGGATAAAAGGTCAAGCCAAATTTTAAGGCAACATCCTTCTCACAGAAAGTAATACATGCTAACATCAAACTCAAATATTACTTTAAACTCTACTGAAATCAAAAGGGAGTCACATCTCCTGTGTGGAAAGCTATCTGTGTGATACACAAGTCTATGTAGAGCATTTCAAAAGAGTCCATTTATAATATACCATTACACTCTCTTAAAAAAATAAAGGTTCCTAAAGGGGGTTTTCCCAGCAAGGCCATAGAAAAAAAATTTTGGTTAACCCAAAGAATCTTTCAGACAACAGTTCTTAAGTAGTTAGTTCACCCACAAATTAAAATTGTCATCATTTAAAATATTTTTTAAAAATCTGAGATTTCTGTTGCTCCATATCTGCAATCACCACTTTCACGATTCAAAAGGTTCATTAAGAGATCATAAAACTCTTGCATAAGAATTAAGTGGTTTAGTCCAGTTTTTCTGATTTTTTTATATAATGAACAGATTTAATTTAATTTAATTTATTCACATATAAACATTCATCAACGCACACGTCAGTTATGGTCAATGGAAGCTCAAGTATGCTCCTCTTGACCTGCGAGAACCAATGAGGTTCATTCTCGTGTGTTACACAGCAGTTTGAGCTTCTGCAAGGACCAATGAGGTTCATTCTCGTGTGTTACGCAGCACGTTTGAGCTTCAGCAAGAACCAATGAGGTTCATTCTCGTGTTACGCAGCACGTTTGAGTTTCAGTAAGAACCAATGAGGTTCATTCTTGTGTTACGCAGCACGTTTGAGCTTCAGCAAGAACCAATGAGGTTCATTCTCGTGTTACGCAGCACGTTTGAGCTTCAGTAAGAACCAATGAGGTTCATTCTCGTGTAATGCAGCACGTTTGAGCTTGGCGAGAACCAATGAGGTTCATTCTTGTGTTACGCAGCACGTTTGAGCTTCAGCAAGAACCAATGAGGTTCATTCTCATGTTACGCAGCATATTTGAACTTCAGCAAGAACCAATAAGGTTTGTTCCCGCATCAAGCCTGGTTGAGCTTCTGTGTATGTTCGCTGATCAATGTTTATATGTGAACAAAAGCCTAAATCAAATCGGTGATATGGATTAAAATTTTCAGTGTGCGTAGCTGTCAACGGAGTGAGAAATCGCTCAGATTTTATTAAAAATATCTTCATTTGTGTTCGAAGATGAACGAAAATCTTACAGATTAGGAACAACATGATGGTGAGTAAACGGTGACAGAATTTTCCTTTGTAATAAACTAACACTCTTAAAAATAAAGGTTCCAAAAGGGGTTTTTCGCCATTTCTCAAAGAACCTTTAAGTGAACAGTTCTTAAAATAACAAATAATAAAATAATGGAAAAAAATGTCTTAATGTGAAGTACATTTAAAAACTAGTTTCTTCATGGAACCATCCATACCAAAAAATAAACTTTTCTTTATAGTGGAAAAGATTCTTCAGATTACAAAAATGTTTATTTTAAGAGTGCATGGATGTTAAAGGTTGTTTGTGAAACAGATCCTAATAAATAACCTTTATTTTTAAGTGTATATAGTGTGAATAATCTCATTTAAAGAACCTTTTGTGCAATGGAAAGTATCCATGAATGTTAAAGGTTCTTGATTGAAACCACAAATGCCTATAAAGAATTTAATTAAAGAAGTTATTTTTAAGAGTGCGGTTAGGATGCTGCCTTAGAAAGTTGCTGAAGTGAGGCAATTCATAAGGTTTTAGAACAGAGCTAATACTTGGAATCTTAATGCGACAGTTTGCAATAATGTTAATGTTTGACTATGCACAAAGTCTTTATTTATTTGTACAATTTCTCTGTGAATCTCTGACAGCATTTCCCTGATTAAAAATAATCAGATTTTTTGGATTGTGATACTAGCACGAAATTCTAATCAAATTCTGTTATCCTTCGTAATGCCATCCTCCATCAATCAAGGACAAAGCGCTGGACTAATGGAAAAGTAATTTCATTTAGAGATACAGGTAATGTAAGCTCTGTCCACATATGGTCTCTTCTCCTTCACAGTGGCTTGTCATGTCCCCACCAGAGAACAAGTGAAAGACTTATGAAAAATTCACAGTCAACCAAGGTTTGCTCAGACTTGCAGCGACATGCACATGCACTTATACGGTCCACAAGACAATCTCACACAGCCTTACCAGTGACAGGTCTCTGTCAAGATACCTGTCCAACTGTATTACTAATATGTGTTATTGTGACAGCTGAGCAAATGATTACAAATAATATATAATTGGTTTTATAAAAGATAAAACATTATAAAAACGGTTACACCAGAGCAAATCAGCCGGATACAGGATCTGAAAATATCTGTGAAATGTAACAAACAATTTATCAAAAGCGAGCTCTTCCATTTAAGAAATGCATGGATGACAGCTGAACTGTCTGGAAATGACATACTTCCTGAGAATGTGATTGATGGCTCTATTACTGGTTTATTTGATCAACGGTGTAATTATTTGCATCAACAGCTCTTGTCAGGCCTAATCTAGCAAACTTGTCAAGGTTCTCCTCTTTCTAGTTACCTGAACATGCCAGGCACAATGAAACCTCAAAAGGATGTTCAACTTCAAGCATTCAAGCATCACAATGCTTCTTTTCTAAATTAATATCTTAATGCACAGAGCATTAGTACAGTGATAGTTGAGTGCTTCCTAAAGTATGGAAAATTGGTGCAATTTACAGCTCCTATCCTTCTATTTGAGAAGCAGGTTTCTCACATGTGCTAAAGGCCAGACTAATGATTGGTTCCATATAAAACCCATTTCAATTTCAAGAAATGGAAAACGCTCTTTTGAGAAAAAAAAAAGAATTAGGCCCGTGGGTTTATTTCCCCAAAGAAATCGATCCTGCAATGTATTAACGCAATGTAAAAATTTCCATTTATGCTCTGCAAAGGTGAATAAAATTCTGTCCTGACCATTTTAATTTTTAGTTTGCGCTGTACCGTTAAGCATACTTTTTGAAGCCATATTTTGGCCATGATGGATGCATTCAGATTTAAAAAGAAAATGCATAGAGGCCATATACAACCACATTAGAATAATACAGAGACTGACAGATGTAACAAAAGAAATGAGACACTGAATATGCTTTCAAAAGCAGTTATCAGCTCCACTAACAAAACAGCAAACCTTCACATTCTTCAAAGAATATAATGAGGGTCAACTTATTACATTCTGAGACAAAAGAAGGGCACAGCAGCTTTCTGATAATGCTTTGAGAACCTCAATTATGGTGGAAGATAATTATATGGCTTCATATAATCAGACAGAAAATGATCCCACAAACACTTTGTCTGACTGATTCAGTGTTCTGATGAGAAAATCTCATTATGATGCAAAAATACTAAATAAAAAAGTTCACATTAAAGCAGGCGCTGTGAAAACACCCCCATACATGAACGGTTACTAAATGACAATTGTTTCACTTGAGAAAGTAAGGTAAAAACTAAATATTTGCTCATAACTTAAAAAAAGATTACACACATCTTAAACTTTTTTAGAACTTTACTAATATATCAGAACAAAGATTACTCTGAAATTTTACTCTGAAAATGGTATAAAGCTGACTTTACAAATTCAGATTTTTACCCAGACCTAACATTTGTCAGCTAGCTTTTTTCTTTCTTTTTTTTTCTTCATTTTAACCACTATGTATGATATATATTTTATAATAATATGTGACCCTGGACTACAAAACCAGTCATAAATTGCGCGGGTATATTTGTGGCAATAGTCAACAATACATTGTATGGGTCAAAATTATAATTTTTTAAAGATCAGGTTCAATGAAGATATTTTGTAAATGTCATACCATAAATATACCAGTAGTAATATGTGTTGCTAAGGACTTTAAAGTTGTCCAAATAAAGTTGTCTTCATTTGGACAACTTTAAAGGCGATTTTCTCAATATTTAGAATTTTTTGCACCCTCAGATTTTCCAACAGTTCTATCTCGACCAAATATTGTCCTATCCTAACAAACCATACATCTATGGGCATCTTATTTATTCAGCTTTTAGATTACTTATACTTCTCAATTTTAAAAAAATTACCCTTATGACTGGTTTTGTGGACCACGGTCACATATTAATAAATATAATTATATACAGGTCCTTCTAAAAAAAAGCATATTGCTAATTGAAAATAATGAACTTTTATCACAATATGCTAATTTTTTGAGAAGGACCTATATATATAGGTATACAAGCAACCTAAAAAATATTAAATATATAAATATTAAATAAATATTGTAAAAAAGAAATTGAGAAATTGTTCTTAATTTGTAAATCAGATTGGAAAAATCATGTCTGTAAAATTATTAAATGCATATCTAACAGAATTGTGCTTTTAAAGTTTTCTTTCTATTTCTGTCTCTTCTTAATCAATCTAAAACCAATTATGTCTTTCAAATGAGCCTGTTCGTTGCATGCTGGGAAAATGAATAGTCATAGTCAGCTCTCTGCATCTACACATTTTCAATCTCCCTTTTCTTCTGTGTCAAAGTCATCGTAACCCACACAAATCAGGTCAGGTTGAACCTAAAACAGCAGTTCCTGACTGAAGAAAACAATAGCCATTAGCTATGAAATGTCACCTATCTCAAAAACAGAGACTGCATGAGGGCAAGAGCTCCCTACACTGACGGGATGGATGGGAGGATAATGAATGAGAAAAGGTGACTAAAAAAAGCAGGCACTCAGGAGACAGATCTGCTTGTCTGTAATGGAGCTGCTGAGCTCTGGTCCCAGAAGACAAATGTTTCACCGAATTATCTGCTTGAACTAATTGACGCAACGCAGCATGTGGGTGATAATTGTGGTTGTGATGAGGCTGTTTAGATCAGCAAACCCTATAACTTGCTCTCTAAGAGATCAGAACATCTATATGGACTAGTCATGCTCCATATGTTGGAATTTGGATGCTGCTGACATTCTGACACTCATCAGGCTTAACTAAGTTACCAAAAAAACTTTGTCTAATGGCTTTATCCGAAAGACCATGCTCCATAATTTGCAGGTTAACGGCTACACTGGAAACAACATGCTAGTCTTTTCAGGGTCAAGTGGCAAAGAATATCAACATGAAATAATTATGCTCATTCTTAATCTATACAAGTCTGAAACCTATTAGTGAGCTATGGAGGCTTGTTTACGACCAATCTGACCAATCGGAGCAGTAGGCTCTCGGAAAGGAGGGATTTAGGATTTCATCCATCGAGTCTTTGAGAGTCATTGAACAAGACTAAATCAGGAGCCTTTAAAACAGCATAATAGGGGCACTTTACTGTGTTTTTGGATTATTCTGCTGATGAAACACTGCAAAAATATCTTACCAAAAAATTTCAGTAGACAACAAACTCAATTAGAACATGAGGTTTGGAAAATTATAAGTTATCTAGGAGTTGTATACAGCGGATTTTACAGCGGGTGCCATTGAAAACATGATAAGTCTATCCCTCACATGGCACTGCTCTGAATCAGGTCTATAAACTGCTCTTGCTGTCATCAAGCTCTCTCAACAAGATCAACAGCGGCGTCCATCGTAGAACGCATGAAGAAAAACCATAGAGGGATGTTTTCACGGTGTCTGCCGGGCTCAGATAACTCTCCACACATCTGCTCACAACGACCGTCGTTGCCTTTCTCTGACTCTTTGCAGCAGTCCTCACTGAGAGAGGACCATCCGCTGGCAGCACACACAGACAGACAAGAAGAGCAAAACAAAAGACAGCCTGTGAGCATCTGCCTATCCCTGACAACTGGCTACTGTGATAACCCAGCAGGCAAACAGCACATAAGGACTTAAAAAGAGAGCACTCAGGGACGTGGCGGTAAAAGCATTCAAGACCCAGGGATAAGTACAGAGGATGGCAGGCATACACAAATCTGGTTAGAAAAGAGACAATTGGTGTGTGAGAATGATAGCAAGAGTTTTCTGAGTTAACGTTGTCATCTCATTCTGAAAGCTAATACGCAATATTGACAAAAGAACTCAAACTTTTCTGATGCTAAAAGCCTGTTACATTATCATAAATCCCACAAGAATATGCACATCCCTCTCCCAACAACTTGGCCTTATTCCCATTGTTCAGAGACACGTCTGAGGAGAGCACGATTGCCAGGACCTGTTGGAACAGAAGTACTCCGAATGCATTACACATCAAGCTTGGCACTAAGCTCAGGCTGTTTGAACATGCTGCTCACTTACTCGTCTGTCAGGGTAGATATATCCCCACCGGTCCCTCGGCACAAACACACAACAGTTATCTCTTTAAGATCCTGCACTGCAATTAACCATACCCCATTCACCCAGGTGTTTAGCAAGCAAAAGGACCAGGAAATTAAAGAAACGCCTCTTTACTTTCAACCAAATTAACTTGGCTTCTCACCAGCAGTTTCTTGATAACAATTTAGTTTGCCTAAACGCTGCCTCTGGAGACTCTTTAAAAAGAACACAGAATCTATCCACACTGGACGTGAAAATCCACTAAGCGTTGGGACGTGAATCACGGCCAGTCAGAAGTTTTTAAATGATTAATGGACACTTGGACTTTAGACCAATTAGATTTGAGGTGGGCACGGCTACACTGTAAACAATTTCACGCCTCTCCGATTGAACATTTTCTAGTGACTGGTCAAATCTAAATTTTCAGTTGGCCAAACTGAATTTCTGTGAATTGATCCAAATTAATACACAGAAATTCAGTTTGGCCAACTAAAAAAAATAGATGTGACTAGTCACTAGAAAATTTTCAATTGGAGACCTCAATTTTGAATTTTGAGCCAATGTACACTAAACAATTCTGGGTAAAAAACAACCCAATGTTGGGTCAAATATGGACTAACCCAGCAATTGGGTTGTTTTAACTAGGGGTGCACCAATCCGATATTAGGATCGGATATTGGCCGAGACTGGCTGCAGGGTTGCCAACTCTCACGCATTTCTGTCTCATCTCATGCACTCACTCTGCCCAACTTAATCTCACGCCAAATTGGCAAACCTGCTTTTGATATTAAACAAAGCTTATATTTTACATTTTTCAAACAATAGATAGTGTTTTGGCGCTAATGTGGCATTATGTTAAAGCCAGAGGCATTGACAAAACGAAGTTGCGACATGCTCTCATCTCCCGGCGGCGCGCTCTGTCACGTGGTTCATGGAGTGCTCAATACTTAGCGCTGTGTCAACGCATTTAAATGGCTTAAGCGGATACACAACAGTTTCACTATACAGATGTTTGCACCAAGTTTTGGTAAACAGTACAGCGTAGTGTGCTTTGATTATTAAGTCAACCATATTTACAGGATTGTTTTATTATGGAGAGTGATAGAGATGCAACACTGTTAACATTAATTTCATTCTTGTATTTAGCCCTCAGGTGTTTGTTACTAATTGGTTACACTCGTACTCATTGATGGTCAAATGTGACCATAGACCGTAACTGTTTTTCAATTAAATAAATATTCTATATTTTAGTTCAATAAGAATTCAACACTTTACATACATCTGTTATTTTGTCTTCTTAGTTACGTTTAGTTAATAAAGTCAGGTGCCTTTAGTCGAGCTCTTCAAGGAAGGTGTAAGGTGGAAGGTATACAGTTTATAATTATTCAACAATAGTATCGGATCGCTATCGGGTATCGACAGATACACAAAGCCCAGGCATTGGTATCGGTATCGGGACTGAAAAAGTTGGATCGGTGCACCCCTAGTTTTAACCCAGCGATTAAGTTGTCTTAAGCAAATATTTAACCCAACCGCAGGGTTAAAACAACCCAATCGCTGGGTTAGTCCATATTTGACCGAACATTGGGTTAAAACAACCCAGCATTTTTTAGAGTGTACCGTAAGTTCATGAAAGAAATTTATACTTTTATTGTGCAATTGATCAAATGTGTAACAGTAAAGTATTTTAATAAATCAGCATATTTGAATGATTTCTTAAGTATATACATGTTAATCATATTAATATGGTGATTTGGTGCTGCTGATGTTTGTACATCCCCTTACTACACACCCCTTATTTTGGCAAGTGAGGCAAAAATGACAAACCAACATTTATTTAGAAAGCCAACGCTTGAGAGTTTACAGTTCAAGAGTTACTCAGTCTGGTATTAATATGGAGATAAAGTATAAAAATATTATGTAGATGTGGTATAACAACATATAACCACAATTGAAGTGAAGCCACAAGTCTGAGCATGCGTTATTTCAAATCTGAGGATGTTATCTTTGAAACTATGACTTTTATGAAGCATTTCCTAAGATCATGTCATGTGATATTTTAGAGAAGGCCCTGATACGATGCTAATAAAATATTGTATTGCCCTGTAAACACCTACTTGCAGTCTAATGTCTAGCTAGGAGAACTGCTCAATTCAAGTTCTATTGTTCTCAATCACCGAACCTTTCTCACCTCTGTCGTTATGAGACTTAATCTTCATTCTTCTTTTGTTTGTATTCAGCAATTATCTTCATGAAAAAATCAGTTTGCCATCACTTGTCAGAAGATGAATAGTAGCATCCTTTCAAAATTTAAGGGGATTTCGCATGACTGTCATCAGCTCTGTTGAACGCACTGAATCAATGCCATTGATCTCTATAAAGTGAAACACCAGCTTCAGCATTATCTAGCAAATATGGCAAGAAAAAAACAGGTGTGCTTGAGCACTTTTTTAGGGTCACATCTTGTGACATCACATCCTGGTTTTGGTTTGTTTAGAGGGTCTTTGGTTCTTGTTACATTCATATTTCAGTTCAATGTATGATTTGAGGGCGCACCAGACACAAGTGAATCTTCCGGATGATTCCAACAAACATAATTCCACACAAAACTCAACCCAACACAGACCCCAAATAAACAATCTATGGCCGTAAAAGAAGTGGGCTCCATTCTGTCTGCACCAACTAACAAAACCCCCCAGCTAAGAACTTTATGGCCTTGCAAACTTTGGGCCACTCCAAGATAACGGCAGAGGTTATTTGATCCCCAAGACTAAGAGCCAAAACAGATCCCCTTCTTCTAAACAACCTTTAAATGAACTCTGACTCAATGACACAGGGTTGAAATCCACAAGGAAACCCACAGAGACTGTTTTTACATATAAACTGCATCAAATCATTGAAAAAGGATGATAGTCGGACTTACATTTAAACATCCTTCTACTGCATAATTCTATATCATATTTATAACCAATAAACATGACCATTATGCTTAAACTCACTCACAATTAATGTAAATGTTACAACTATTGAATGATTGATTGAAAGTCTCCCTTGCTTGGTATCAGTGTGATTGTATGCTCATAATTCAGAAGATGGCTTGATTGAAATTATGTAGAATGCATCATATTCTAAATCATGTCTAAACTGTACTCACTGCTTAGAACGGTAGGTTAAAAGACCATAAATAACAGGTCATTTATGGGGAGAGGTGGAGAAACAAACACCCCTGAACCAAAGATGATACATAATTGGCCGGAACTCATCCAGGAGGATGGGCAGACATTTGAGTTTAAAATCTCAGAAAACGAACAAAGAAGAAGACGACGAGTAGCCCAGACAGAGTTAGAGACAATCAACCGACGAATAGAGGATCAGACAGAG